>CM077823.1:23858978-24458978 GCA_039720395.1 Liquidambar formosana
CATGCATGAAATGATGAGCCCTAGTAAGGTGGTGCAAAAATGGGGTGTGACAGAAGCCCCTCATTGGTGAACAAGTTACACTTGTGAACCAATGATAAAGAACAACCCATTTTTTGCCAAAAAGCCTGGAGAAATCACGCACTGATACCAACAATGATAGGAGGTTAAAAACCTGAGACTGAGATAAGGAAGTGTACTCAAGTCATGAGTATACTTGAACCACTGGGGGGTTGATGATTAACAAAGAGGAGCATATTCAAGCCACTACGAATGAACATACTTTTGAAATGGAGAAATATATTCTAGTCACGAATATATTTAACCAAGTGATTGAGAATGAAATCTGAGAAGTATACTCAAGTGATGAGTGTACTTTTGAAATGGAGAAATATATTCAGGTCACGAATATATTT
The DNA here is from genome assembly GCA_039720395.1 of Liquidambar formosana. Classification (NCBI taxonomy): domain Eukaryota; kingdom Viridiplantae; phylum Streptophyta; class Magnoliopsida; order Saxifragales; family Altingiaceae; genus Liquidambar; species Liquidambar formosana. The sequence continues at coordinate 23,859,392 of CM077823.1, forward strand.
AACCAAGTGGTTGAAAGAGACTGAGAAGTACGTTCAAGTGATGAACATACCTTTGAAATGGAGAAATATATTCTGGTCACGAATATATTTAACCAAGTAGTGAAAAGAGACTGAGAAGTATACTCAAGTGATGAATACACTTTTGAAATGGAGAAATATATTCAGTTCACGAATATATTTAACCAAGTAGGTGACAAGTATGCTCAAGTGATGAACACACCATTGAAATGGAGAAATATATCCAAGTGATGGATATATTTAACCAAGTAAGTGACAAGTATGTTCAAGTGATGAACATACCATTGAAATGGAGAAATATATTCAAGCGATGGATATATTTAACCAAGTAATTGACAAATGATCTGAGAAGTGTACTCAAGTGATGAGTACACCATTGAAATGGAGAAATATATCCAAGCGATGGATATATTTAACCAAGTAAGTGACAAGTATGTTCAAGTGATGAACATACCATTGAAATGGAGAAATATATTCAAGTGATGAATATACTTAACCAAGTAACCAAGTGATTGACAGGTATGTTCAAGTGATGAATATACCATTGAAATGGAGAAATATATCCAAGCGATGGATATACTTAACCAAGTGATTGACAGGTATGTTCAAGTGATGAACATACCATTGAAATGGAGAAATATATTCAAGTGATGAATATACTTAACCAAGTGATTGACAGGTATGTTCAAGTGATGAACATACCATTGAAATGGAGAAATATATTCAAGTGATGAATATACTTAACCAAATGATTGACAGGTATGTTCAAGTGATGAACATACCTTTGAAATGGAGAAATATATCCAAGCGATGGATATAGTTAACCAAGTGATTGACAAATGATCTGAGAGGTATACTCAAGTGATGAGCATACCATTGAAATGGAGAAATATATCCAAGCGATGAATATACTTAACCAAGTGATTGACAGGTATGTTCAAGTGATGAACATACCATTGAAATGGAGAAATATATTCAAGTGATGAATATACTTAACCAAGTGATTGACAGGTATGTTCAAGTGATGAACATACCATTGAAATGGAGAAATATATTCAAGTGATGAATATACTTAACCAAGTGATTGACAGGTACGTTCAAGTGATGAACATACCATTGAAATGAAGAAATATATCCAAGCGATGGATATACTTAACCAAGTAAGATAGATAATGAGGATTTGGAACTGAGAAGCATATTCAAAGGGTGAATACACTTTTGAAATGGAAGAACATATTCAAGTGATGAATATATTCAACCAAGTGGGATGAAAAATCAAAATTTGAAATGAGAAGCATATTCAAAGGGTGAATACACTTTTGAAATGGAAGAATTTATTCAAGTGATGAATATATTCAACCAAGTGGGATGAAAAATCAAGATTTGAAATGAGGATATATGATCAATTTATCAAGATTGAACAAGCATGGTGCAAGGGAAAGTGACTTAATACATTGTCACTTGAGTTGGCATGGCACAGGGGAAATATATTCAACCCTTTTGAACATAAAATCAATTCAAAGAATTGATTTCAAGATGAAATTTGATTGATTTTAAGCTCAAAAAGTGTTGAATATCTCATTTGGAAGAAGGTTTGATCACGCGTTAAGGCGAGACAAAGCGAGAGAGAAAGCCAAAACAAAGTGGCTTGGGTGACCACCAGGCCTCAGGAGGCTAGCCGCCCAGGCCCTGGTCGCTAGCCGCCCAGGCCTGGGTGGTCGCCCGAGCCTGAAGCGGAAATCCCACTTTGAATAGGAAACTTCCTATTTTGACGGGTTTTTTCCTATTTGAACTTGGATTTGTGACCTTTTCCCTATAAAAACACACCCAAGAGGTTCCTAAACCTACTTGTATTCATTCATTAGAAATTATGGAGGCTCTAGACAAATTTTTAGGAGGGTTTTTGAGAGTTATGAGTGCTGAAGCAAAATCTGAGTTCAAGTGCTTTGGCTTGGATCCATTGCTTTCCTTGAGGCATGTAAAGCTTGAAACGAACCTCTTGACTGCTGCTACATATTTTTGGGATCCCCAAATTCATGTGTTCCGCTTCAACTATGAAGAACTGTGCCCAACCATGGAGGAATTCTGCGCGTTGTATGGAGTTTCACTGGTAGGTCCTTTCATACTCCCTACTCCTCGCCCAAGCTTTCTTACTTCTTTTTCCAACCTCCTTGGGATTCACCCACAATATGCCTCTACGTTTGTAAAGGACCATATGGTAGACTTGATGAAATTGGCAACCTCTTTTTTGGCCTATGATAGTAAAGGTATTTTGAATTTTACCTTTCCTATTAAGCATGCACTTGCCTTTTGCCTTATTGGTCGTTTCCTTATTTCAATTGGTACTCCACATGTTCCCATACAAATCTGTGAGTTGATCCCTCTCCTTGCCAAGGGTCATAACCTGATTCCCATGGTATTAGCTGAAACCCTGAATAGCTTGGATAAAACTCATGAGGACCCAAAGGTTCCTTTAGGAGGTAGCCCCATTTTACTGCAAATGTGGTTACTTGAAAGGCTGAATTTCTTATCACCCGCTGTCATTATACCATACAAGCCCCAGCATTACTGCCTTCACTGCATTGAGTTGCCTGGAAAATTCTCATTGAGGGATTGGCTAGGTTACTTCCAAACCCTTTCATGGAGGAATATTAAGTGGTTCGTCTTCATATGGGGCTGCAGTGAACGAGTGCTTCTGCGAACTTCTGGATGTGCAATGGTGAGACTCATAGGACTGAGGTCTACTTCTTTCTATTGGCCTTCAAGGGTTCTTCGTCAGATGGGTGCTATGCAAACCATTCCCACTATCCTGTGGTGCCTGCGGGTCTTTCTGTGGTGACTTGGGCGAAGGATCGATGGCCTAGCAAGCTGACACTAACTCAAGTTACGAATACTGATGGTCCATATATGATGAGCCTCGAGTACAAGGAATGGTTGAAGAGCAATTTGGGTGAGAGAGAAACTACTCGAAGAGAAAGGATTTTTGGACTTATCAAGAATGATGGACTTGGACCTTGCAGAGAAGATATTATGAAAGCAGTAACAGCAACTTATGAACACGACTTGAGGAAGAAAGGAAGACACGAAAGAGAGAAGAAGAAAGCTGAAAAGCGAGCTGCAAAGAAGCCCAAGAAGAATTAAAGACTCAATAGAATAGGATTTTTATGGCACTTTTATAGTTCTTTTACTTAATACCAATAAATTGCTATGTCAATCAATTTTAGTTTTGAATAAATTGCCAATAATAAATCAAATTTGGGATTTTGTTGTTTGATTTAGACCGCACCCAAGGTAACTTTATGGGTTGCCTACGTATCTCCATGATTTTTTCTTTTTTGCTTTTTTTTTTTTTTTTTTTGGTTTTGCCTTTTTTTTTTTTTTTTTTTTTTTTGTTTTTGAATGGAGAATCAAGTCTTACGTAGTTCTTATGCCTTATCTTTTGCCTAGGCCGACCTCACAGGTTTTCAACCTAGCAGGCCTCAAACATGATATTTTTTCAATTGATCCAAATTAGTTGGACGAGTGAACTCAATTCCATCTAAATCCATGAGGCGAACAGCCTCTGCTGGCAATATCTCTTTGATGATGTATGGTCCACCCCAACTTGGCTTGAATTTCCCTCGCGGATCGAACACCGGAGCTCTGATTTCTTTCAGCACTACATCCCCTTTCTTTAGACCTCGATCTTTGACATGCTTGTTGAATGCTTTGGCAACTCTCCGTTGATACCCCTGAACATGATACAGCGCCCTTAAACGCCTTTCATCGAGCAAAGCTAACTCATCATAACGGCTCTTAACCCAGTCCACTTCTGTTATCTGGCTCTCTACGGCAATCCTTAGTGAAGGAACCTCCAATTCGACTGGCAACACAGCCTCCATTCCATAAACTAGAGAGTAAGGGGTAGCCCCTGTTGACGACCTCATTGATGTTCTGTAACCCCATAGAGCCAACAGTAACTTCTCATGCCAGTCTGTGTGTGAGTCTGCAATCTTCTGTAGTATCTTCTTGATGTTCTTGTTAGCCGCTTCCACTGCTCCATTAGTCTGAGGACGGTATGGTGACGACAGATAGTGAACTATGCCATACTTTTGCAAGAGCTCATGGGTTTCTTTCTGAAAGTGCTGGCCATTGTCTGAGATAACTTCATGCGGTACCCCATATCGATAGATGATGCTGTGCTGTATGAACTGTGCTGCCTTCTTGGAATTCAAGGTCTTGAAGGATGCTGATTCCACCCACTTAGTGAAATAATCGATGGCAACCAAGATGTATTCATGCCCATTTGACGCCTTTGGCTTGATCTGTCCGATGATATCTATCCCCCATACTGCAAATGGCCATGGTGATGACATACTTGTTAAAGGCATAGAAGGCAAATGTTGTCCACTAGCGAACAGTTGGCATTTGTGGCACTTCTTGACATGTGCGTGGCAATCTCTTTCCATGGTAGACCAATAATAGCCTAGCCTCATGATTTTCTTAGCCAACATATAGCCATTCATATGCGGAGCCCCTGTCCCTTCATGGATTTCTTTTATCAGATGCTCGACTTCTTCCTCGGTGACACACAACAAGTGGATCCCGTTGTATGATCTCCTATATAGCTTTCCTCCACAAAGTACATAGTGACTCGCCAACCGCCTTAGGGTTTTTCTGTCGATACGAGATGCTCCTTCTGGGTACTCCCTTTCTTCAATGAACTTCTTTATGTCATGGAACCATGGGTGGCCATCATTCACTTCTCCTCCTCGGATTGCACAACAGTACACAGGCTTGTCTCGGCATTCTATCACCAACGGCTTCACATTTCCCCCTTCAGGTATCTCCACCATGGATGCTAGGGTCGCCAAGGCATCGGCGAACTGGTTCTTGTTTCTTGAAAGGTAGTTGAACTCTATCTCTGAGAACTCCTTGGTTAGAGCTTCCAGGTAGGCAGCAACTTCTCATCTCGAGTTTTCCATTCCCCTTTTATCTGACAAATGATTAGCGCTGAGTCCCCGAACACTTCCAATTCTTTGATCCCCAATTCAAGTGCCACTACCAATGCTAAGATACAGGCCTCATACTCAGCAATGTTGTTGGTAGCTTCAAACCCTAGCTTGACCGCTAATGGTGTAAATGCCTCTTCAGGTGAGACCAACAGGACTCCTATCCCATAACCTTTCTTATTGGCTGCCCCATCAAAGTATACTCTCCAAGTCTTTCTACCAATCTCTAGCACGTCCTCGTCTGGGAATTGATCGTTGAACGGAGCGGATGATGACACAGGACAGCTAGCTAGGTAGTCTGCGATGACGCTTCCCTTGATAGACTTCTGATTCACGTACTTTATGTCGAATTCATTAAGGAGAATTGACCATCGAGCAGTTCTGAATGACAATACTGGCCTTTCTACCAGGTACTTCAACGGGTCCATGCGACTTATCAAGAACACTTCGAAGGACATCATGTAGTGCCGGAGTTTCTGCGTCGCCCATACTAGTGCCACACAAGCCTTTTCAATGGCATTGTATTTCACTTCATAGTCCGTCATTTTCTTGCTTAGGTAGTGGATGGCATTCTCCTTTGTAGACCCTTCGAGATATTGAGCTAACATAGCTCCCGTCGCGGTTTCGGTGACCGTTAAGTATAACAAAAGCGGTGCACCTTACCGTGGGGGAACTAAGATTGGAGGATTGCTCAAGTATCTCTTAATGGTCTCAAAGGCCTCTTGGCATTCTTCATTCCATACTTTTGGCACACCTTTCTTAAGCAATTTAAAGATTGGTTCGCAAACCATGGTCAAGTTGGCAATGAATCGGCTTATGTATTGAACCCTTCCCAGAAAACCCTGGATCTGCTTCTCAGTGCTAGGCGGCTCCATCTCCACAATAGCTTTTATCTTCCCTGGGTCCACTTCGATGCCCCTCTGAGTGATCATGAATCCCAATAGCTTGCCTGCAGTGACTCCAAAAGCGCACTTCTGTGGGTTTAAACGAAGATTGTACTTCTTTGCTCACTCTAGGAATTTCTCTAGTGCTTTGAAATGCCCTTCTCTATCTACGGACTTCACGATCATATCATCGACATAAACCTCGACTTCCTTATGGATCATATCATGCAATAAGGTCGTAGCTGCTCTTTGGTAAGTAGCCCCAGCATTTCTTAAGCCAAAAGGCATTACCTTGTAACAGTACGTTCCCCATTGCGTGATAAAGGCTGTTTTCTCCATGTCTTGAGGCGCCATCTTTATCTGGTTATACCCGGAGAATCCGTCCATGAAGGAGAGGAGTGCATGCCCCACTGTGCTATCTACCAACACGTCGATATGGGGTAAAGGAAAGTCATCCTTAGGGCTCGCGGCGTTGAGATCTCGGAAGTCGACACACATCCTCACTTTCCCATCTTTTTTAGGCACAGGCACTATATTCGACAACCACTCGGGGTACTCCACAACTTGGAGGAAACCCGCGTCTAGTTGTTTAGTTACCTCTTCTTTTACTTTTAGAGCCCATTCTGGTTTTAATCTTCTGAGTTTCTGCTTTATCGGCTTCTTTAGGGAATTAGTGGGGATATAGTGTTGCACAATATCGGGGTCAATGCCAGGCATGTCTTCATAAGACCATGCAAAAGCCATAATGTTGGCTTTCAAGAGGGAGATCATCTTTTCTTTTTCAACGGGGGAGAGGGTTTTCCCAATTTTAACTATTCTTGGCAATTCATTCGTCCCTAAGTTGATTGATTCCAATTCATCCATATTAGGTTCGGTAACGCCCCTTTTCCTTTGCTCAACGAGCTCCGGGGGGACATCGTTCCTAGGATCTATATCCATGCCATAAATATCCATAGAGGAGAGAAAAGAGATACTGCATATATAGAGGAAAAAAGCATACTTTATTGACTAGGAATAGTAGGAATGACACACAAAAGAAGAAAAACAACCAAATCTATATCAATACTATGACTCCACAAGGTGAGTTAAGTAGATACATCTTATTGAATTAGGGAAATATTACTAAACTAAGACACCTACAAGCTGCTATCAGGTAGGCCAAGGTCTTCTTCTTCATGGAGCTCCGCAATGACACCACATTCAAGGTACCAATTCAGGAGTGGCACGGTAGCATGGCTAATGGACGAACCCTGGAATTCTTCAATGGTCGAGTCTTCCACAGCGAGGATCATATCTTGGAACATTTCAGTCATAGCCCCTGCATCAAGGTTCTCTGCCCAGTCCTCCTCTTTCTTTTCCCAGAACTCATCATTGATGGCTTCATCATCCACCATTTCAGCTGTGATTGGATACCATTCGGTGAAGAAGATTTCAAAACCCAGAACTCGGATCTTGGTAGCTTGGTCAAAGGTGGGTTCTGGAAACCCGCAATATAGAAAATCATCCCCTTCTTTGACGAAGTAACCATTCAAAGTAGGTCGGTATGGCGAGATCCTCAAGTCTGGCACCCTTCTCTCGGCTTTGGCTCTTACTTTCTCTTTATTCCTCTTCAACATTTCGGCATGATCATTTCTGGAGGGCTCATATCCTAGCCCGAAGGTGTATGAGGTGACACGGCTCTGAATAGACTTAGGGATCCCTTGTTGGCGATGCCCTAGCCCCATGCCTGGAAAGAAACTCATTTTTCTCATGATCTCACCAACGTGCAAGTTGCCATAGGGGCAAAAGTCCAAGGGTATTAATTCACCCTTCTCAAGCTCTTTCTCAATGCATTGGACATAGTCAAACCCAGATAGTGGTACTGCTGCTGATTCAGGTTGTATCTCACATATAGGCACGCCTACGAGTTTCAATTCATAGTCCCCTTGAAGCGTTACTATGGCTCCTTCATAAGGAAACTTCACCTTTTGATGGAGTGAAGATGGCACAGCCCCAGCAGGATGGATCCAAGGTCGGCCCAACAACAAGTTGAAACATGACGGCACATCCAACACCTGGAATTCCACCCTAAATTCAGTGGGTCCCATGATAAGAGGCAAAGTAACTACCCCTATTACTTCTCGGCGGGTGTTGTCATAGGCTCTTACGGTCTGCCCAGATGGCGTGAAATCGGTGGGTCCCAAACCCAAGACAGTGGCAGTTCGGAGAGGACATACATTCAGTGCAGACCCATTGTCGATAAGGACGGTAGGTACCCTCTTCCCCATAGTGTCAACGGTCACATAGAGAGCTTGAGAATGGCTTGGCCCGCTTTTGGGTAGGTCCACATCGGTGAACACGATGGTTGAGTTCTTGGGAATTAGATTCACCAAATGTACCAATCCCTCGGGGGATGTGTCAACAGGCACTTATATCTGATTCAGCAGTTTCAACACAGTCTGTCTGTGCTTATGTGAGGCCATGAGTAAGCCCTAAATAGTGATGTTGGCATTGGTCTTCTTCAGCTGCCTAAGCACCTCATCCTCTTCTTCTTGCAAGCTAGGACGCCTCTATCCTTCCAAATCTTCCAATGGATTCTCAGATTCTAGGTGTGGAGGCTTGAAATGACGACCCCCTCTGGTTATATGGTCTAACTCATCATCACTAGCCCATATGTCATGGACTTCCTCGGAGTCATTCATTAAGTCATCCCATTCTATCATGTCAATGCTCTCCATTTCTGTCGGCAAGTCATCCCAACCTGTAGGGACTATCGGCTTATCGGACTTGGGCTTGAGTACAGCACATAGTAATCAAATTTCCCCAATGATTCACCTAATAGGCCAACCTGAGGATCCCCTGCTTCATATCTTTCTTTCAGCTCTTGTTAGATAGATTTCTTTGGCAACAACAAAACCTTTTGGTCAATGAGGTCTTGAATGATCTTCTTTAGTATAGAACAAGCCTCGGTGTCATGACCGGGTGCACGATGGTATTGGCAATATTGGTGAGGGGTTGAGGGCCTTGGCTTTGGTAGAAATGGCATGATAAGGCTGTTATTGCGGCAAATGGTGAAGAGACGGGTTAAGGTCATGGGGAGTAGAGTGTATTGTCTTATGGGATAGCGAGGGCGAGAGGATTCAACCCTAATGGCATTTATGGTGTTAGGTGGGGGTGTGTTGTTATGAGATGGGAGAGGATTACGGGTGATATTTGGACGGGTTGGTGGTGAAATGACTTGTTTGTCAATGAGGTCTTGGACTTGATGGCGAAGGCGAACACAACGATTGGTGGCATGACCTTTGGATTGGTGGTACTTGCAGTTCTCATTCTCATTGTAGTTCCTGGGTAAGGGATTTGGTGGGGGTCTTGGGTCGAGTGGCTTCAATAGGTCACGACTTATGAGTTTTTCAAGGACCCTTTCGAGTGGCATGAATAGGTCAGTGAATTGGCGAGGTGGGTTGACATCATTGAGAGAGAAGGGTTGGATGGGTTGAGTTATGGTGTTGACCTCGGCATTGTTCTTTCTAGTAAAGTTTGTCTTGCGACTCCTCACTTCCTCAGTTTTGATTGTCCCATCATTGATAGCATCTTCAACCTGCGTGCCAGCCCCTATGAGAGCTTTGAAATTAGGGAAATAGTGGGCAAATAAGTGCTTGTGATGTACGGGCAGCAAGTTCTTAACCACCAGCTGAATTTGGTCCTCCTCATTTGGCCTGTCCATCATTCTCGATGCCTTTTGTCTCCACCTTGTAATGTAAGCGGAGAAGGTTTCATGAGCCCCTTGCTTGGTAGTTTCCAGGTCCCTTCGAGTAACATCCACCTCTGTGTTGTACTTGTAGTGCTCCGAGAACTCATTGCATATGTCTTCCCAAGTCTGGGTTCTATTCTCGTCCAAGGACAAGAACCATTTCAAAGCGGAAGTGGCCAAGGTTTCATGGAACATTTGAGCTAAAAGCTCGTCAGTGGCCCCTCAGGGGTGCATAGCTCGCACATACATCTTCAAATGAGTCTTAGGGCAACCCGTCCCATCAAACTTTTCTAACTCCGGCATCTTGAATTGCAATGGAATACGAGCCGTTGGAAACAGAGATAAAGTCCGCACATCGACCATGTCATCAGCCCTATGAATCCCTTTTATAGTTCTCTCTAAAGCTTCTACCTTGCTAGCTAACACGGAATCACTACTAGAACCTTTTCCCTTGGCTTCCCCTTCTAGGTTGGTGACCTCAGGTTTCGAGCTACTTTCCCCCCTTGTCTTGGTGTTCTCATTGGATTGAGGTCCCTCTTCGGTGCCAGCCCCATGAGGTATACCCGAGGAATGGGCCTTAGAGCCATTTTGTTCAAGATCCGCCATCTTCTGTTGATTCTCTTGAACCATTTTCAATGCGGTATCGGATGTCTCGGCGGTATGGTCAAGCTTGGCCATGATGGCTTTCAAGCAAGCCTTAAGGTTAGAGTGCCCCTCACTAGTTCTTTCGTTGGCCATGTCTGTCTGATGGGTAGGTTCAACACTCATTAGACGCCCTTGCGGATTGCGGATCCAAGCCAGCACGTCTATGGATAAAAAAGTTTTAACCTTTAGCCTAAGGACTTGTCCTAAACCTCCATATTTTCCTTAATGAACTCGGTCCCTACACCATGTTCAATTAATTCATTCCTTTTATCCACTTACCTTTACAAGGGTCATGGATTAAGGGTATGTTTAAAAGAATATGGCATAGAGTCCTTCAATTAGGTTTAATTATTCCCCTAGGACTAGCACATCACAAACATAGCTTTACATCCTATTTCCTTAATTTATTCCTCCTAACCCATGGCCTTAACGAAGGCTAGGGTTTAAAGGTCTATGTTAAGGGCATAAAATATAAAGCCTCACACCATAAACACGGCATAGCATCATTACAAACAATTGTGGGTGCATAATGGTGAGACCATAGTGTCCTACAAGTCTGTCTATATGGACTAATGATAAGGGTAGGCTGGGGTCCTTCACTTGCTTGAGCAATCCTTATACCTAACCACATGTGGCATCAGGAACGCCGCGTGGGTCCAGCAGTACGTGATTAACTCATTTAATATACCCAGGGGCAAGCCCAAGGGTACTAGGCAAGAGAGGTTGATAGCTTTCGCCCCAACACTTAGAATCAGGAAAACCAAGGTTGAAACTAGGCCGATCGTTGGCAAGGATACATCGAGGGACATCGATCCTAGCATGCAAGAGTTTGCGCACACAATGCAATAAATGAAAGCACACAATCAGGCGGATGCAATGTGATTGATTTTAATTAAACATAAGAAATTAACCTAGCCCAATTAAACTTTATAAAGTCTAGCCCACAATGTCCCCAGTGGAGTCGCCAAACTGTGAACCCCGGAAATTGGGCCCACGAGGGATTGACGAAAAAGTTGTGTGGGTTTTGAAAACACAAAAGGAGTCGCCACCTCATTTTTTAAAGGAAACAAGGAAAACCCTAAAAACAGTTTGTTTTAGGAAAATAATTTGAATGACTCCATAAAAAGGAAAGGCAAAAACCAATCTTTTGGAAACCAAAGAAATAGGGGATTCGGAGGCTAAGTTATGACATGGGAAGGTTCTAGGCAAAGCCTATAGGCACCCATGTCACCCTTTCGGTCTCTCAGTTCATTTGGGCTAAATCAAGATCTTTTCCATACAAAAATCAGCAAGTATATCATCACAAGATAGCATGCATATCATATATTTCATTCATCCGTCCATGCATAGTAAGCACACAAAAACAGAAAATAAAAAGAAGAAAAGAAAACAAAAAGAAGCCTAGGATGCTTAGATCCTAGAACGGACTTGAGCCTCACGAAGAGCGCCTACGTACCATGCAACGAAATACATGGATCAAAGTCCACGTAGTTCGATTAGAACTAGGGTTAAATCCTAATACAAACCTATGGTTAAAACCCTAGGTTTCCTTATTTGATCAAAAGAATTGAATTTGATAGAAAGTTTGATTTTGGAAAAAAATCCACAAAATGGAAACTTTAATAAAAACCAGAATTTTATGAGTTAAGGAAACCCTTGATTAGAACCATAGGATCATATTAAAAATTAACCCTAAAGAGGGAGAAGGGAAAGAGTTAAGGGAGAGAGGTGAATTGGGGCACCTTCATACCCACTTACCTGAGCGCAATAACTCCAAGCATTAGCCATTTCAAGCATTGGTAGCCCTATTTGCCATAGGACAATTACCACACCTATTTGCACCCTTACAAGTGCTCAAAACCATGCAAAAACAATAACATGCAAATCTGGACAGAATAGTATTATGGCATAAAATCATCTACTAAGCATGCTAACAACAAAAACAGCAAACAATAATAAGTCCTAACATATTCCTAGAACCATATCATGCATAAAACCCTAGAAATCAACTAACATGCATGCAAAAATATCATGTTTACTCCATATGAAAAATATATACAGCAAACATGAAGAAAAACCAATAAAAAACCTACTTTAACATGCTGTATAAAAACAAACACAAAACAAAGACTCTAAAACCCTAAACTCACAAATATGCTTGAAAACATACAAAACCAATTCTAAACATGCTAAAATAAAACTAAACAGAACCTAAACCATACATATTAATTAACTAAAACAATAAAACATGACAAAAAACCTAACTCTAACATGCAACATCACTATCCTAGAACAAGGACAACAGAAACACAAGAATCATAACTATGCATTGAAACTCATGAACTAACTCTAAGGCATGCAAAACTCTTCATGAACATCATCAATATCATATGTATTAACTACTAGAAACTTCAATTCATGGTAAAAATTATAAGCATAGCATGCAATAGAGCTATCCTACATGATACCTTAGTTTAAGCTTGAATAGAGAAGGAGAATACCTTAGGAAGAGCCTTCTTTGCTGCTGTATGAACTCCCTCTTGCTCTTGTGGATGTCTTCAATCAATATTCTTCAAGGCTACAGCAAGAACTCCAGCTCTCCTTCAAGTCTCTCTCTCTTATTCTCTCTCAAACACTCAAGTTTTAATGCATAAAGTGGCTCCCCTTGTGCTGAAGCATAGGGGGGTATTTATAGAGTTTCATTAGGATTAACCAATGGCTAGGATTAAAAACCTAAAAATTAATCCAAGGGCTATTAGAGACCCCCTTGGGGCTTAAGTAACTCAGAAGTTACCAAAAAATAGAAGGAAACTCGTCCAAAAGAGCCCAAATACGTCAAAATAGGCAAGAGTCCGCTTCAGCAAGGAGTTAGAGTGCATTTAGGAAAGTGGTCTCGGGTGACCACCAGGGCCTGGGCGGCTAGCCACCTGGGCCCAGGCGGCTAGCCGCCTGGGGCTGGGTGGTCACCCGAGCCCACTCCCGATTTTTGCCTATTTTTGACTCCTAATGCTTCTAGAAGTGTTTTAGGGGCCAAATGAACTCCGATTTTGATGAAACAAAAGCCAAAACGACCGTGTTTCGATGAGGAATATGTTTTTGAACATTTTAGGGTGAAAACCACTAACCATGGGGGCATGGTTAGGTTTGAACAAGGTGGTTAACCACTATGCTCTACCTTTGCTAAGCATAGGCATGCTCATAGGGTTAAACCAAACACTTTCCGTATCAAAATTGAACTTCATAAAACAAAATGATGGCTAATGAAAGTCAATTTGAAAAGATTTGGTTGGTAATTGTGAGTCAATTAGAGCTAACCCAAAGAAGGGTCAATTAACCAATCTTGAACTACATCGAGCCATTTTAATCCCAAGCCATTGATTTATCAAATTGAACCTAGAAATACCTCCTATGCATCCATATGAACTCCAATTGACAATTTGGAGATCATTCCAAGGTCAAATGAAAAGTTTGGGACTTAAAAGACGATTATGCCCCTCAAGTCACAAAAGCTCTTATTATCCCTCAAGATCAACTCCAAATTGAACCAAAATTCATACCCATTGTCCTTGTGACCCTAGAAACCTAATGCAAGTGACTAGACTCAAAAACAAAACAAAAACATGCATGAAATGATCAGCCCTAGTAAGGTGGTGCAAAAATGGGGTGTGACACTATTCTGCCTCCTTTCCCTTCTAGAAGTGTTTCAGGGGGCAAATTAACTCCGATTTTGATGAAACAAAAGCCAAAACGACCATGTTTCAATGAGGAATATGTTTTTGAACATTTTAAGGTGAAAACCATGTTGGGAATCGAACAAGAGGGAAAAATACAAAGGCGGAATATAAAAATTTTTCCTACGATTCCCAATCCCATGAATCTAACTATGCATAACACAAAATCAAACCCTAACTACGAAGAGGGTTAGAACACTTACAGGATTTTTGTCTTCTCCATTTTGCTCCAAGCTTCTACTCCGGACAGCGGTGAATGAGCAGCCCAAGTGTGCTGCCTCCAACGGTATCCACACCTAGCTAGAGCTTCAAGCCTTTTCTTTCTTCTTCCTTGTTGTTGCTAGAGGTGGAGAAGAGAGAGAGAGAGAAGAGAGCCTCCAAGGGGCTGGACGGCTAGGGTTTATTGTGCAAGCCTATTATGCCATGTCACACATAAGTGTGACTTATATAGGCAGCCCACTAAAGGGGGCTGGCCATGGGGAAGAAACCCTAATAGGGTTATGTGTAATTACTCTTAATTGCACATTAACCCCTATTATTTGTATCAAATACAAATAGGCCCATAAAGAACTATTCTTTATTCACTAAAACCCTTTCTCTCATAGACTTTAAAGCCCTTCTTGCATGATCAGTGTGTGACCCATTGGGTTCACATCATTAAGTAGTAGGAATAGCACAAGGTGTGCACAATGGAACTCTTTCCATTTAGGGTCTAATTGGAACTCCTTCCAATTCCCTAATTGATTATAACTCACTTATATCAATTAGGGCTTCTACTAACCATGAGTAACACCTAGCATGTGGCTCATGGTGTGGTCCTTAATGAGGTGAATAGTCATTTACAAAGAACCCTTCTGTTATAGTTTATAGGTTACAATTGCATCCTTCCTTCAACACAATGTCTCCAATTAAACTAATAGGACATGGAAGTCTGTCAAGTCCCTAGTTCACTTACTTTATACTCATTCATAGATATCAACTCATTGATGAACTCATGAAACTCTTTTCATATTCATCCTACCATGGCCATGGATTTAATGAGTTATATTATGAATGCTATATGAGACATTCTCTCTCTTTTCCTGAGAGTGATGGATCCCTTGTTGATCACTCACATGCCTTCACACACATAGCAGTAGGGCCAATGAACACCTTTGCAGACCCCTGAATAGGATCTGCACTTAGTGTTATCAAACTTCTAAAGCTACATGCATAAGGCAACTATGGTGTCTCAGGTCTAAGGATTACTTATACCACTATAACAATGAGAAACTGATTGACAGGCAGGATAAAACTCCATTCAGTTTATCTCATATCTTTGGTCACATTCAGTGTACCTATTCTCGTAATAGGCACCCACTTGTTGGTTGTAGTGTCTCCACACAAATAGCTTGAGACTAACTATCCTCCTATAGAGTCAACCTAGCAAGTGCTAGTCCTATGGTTCATTACTGTCCATCATAGTGAACCTTCAACTAGGAATGCTTAAGGAGTTTAGTACAGAGACATATCTATAGTCTCAAAATTACAACTCTTTGTAATTCCATATTCTCAACTCTAACTCCATGGACATATTATGTAAATATAAATGATGCATATAAACATAATAGAATAAGCCCTTTTATTAAATCAATAATAAATGTGACATACATAAATGAAATCAAATGATTGTTCCTAATCCCTAAACAATCATCTCTATGATTGGCTCTAGGGCATAATCCTAACAATCTCCCACTTGCACTAAAGCCAATCGACCATGTATCGCATACCTATCTTCTCAAGATGTTGGTCTTAGACATAACCAATTATGTTTTAAAGCTTTAGTCAGTAGGTCTACAAAAACTTATGTAGATAATATCTTCTGTAATGTATCTATTACCTCTTCCAATGATTCCTCTAATCACTTGGAATTGTCACTCTATGAGTTTGGACTTTTGATGAGATCGTGATTCCTATACTTGAGCTATAGACCCATTGTTGTCACAAAACAAGGTGTGGGCAACTCAATGGAAGGAACAACTCCAAGTTCTAAATGAACTTATAGATCCAAACAGTCTCCTAGACAATGCGACAATTAATTCACCCTTAATAATGGAATCCACTGTATCTTTCATACAGTTCTTCCATTAAGTATTTCACCAACTAAAGTGAATATAAAATATACCCCATATGGATTATATCCAAATCCATATACCCATCTACTATGAGTTTACAATTTCCATATACAATCCAATATTCCAAATTTGAATTGACTGATAACTATTTGTAACAATTACAACATAATAGATATCAGGTTCAATACATAGTGTAGAATAAGGCTTCTTAACACTTTAAGAACCTTACTTATGTTATCCTAGGGCACATGCCCTTGAATAATGAATTCTTATCTGAAGTAAATCAGACCTCCCTTAGAATTCTCCATGTTGAACTCCTTCAACATTTCAACTATGTTTGATGATTTGGAGATACTTAGCAATCTATATGATCTATCTCTATAGATCTTGTTGGATGCTTCTGCCAAATCTGTCATGAATTAGTTTTTCTCCAAAAACTAAAACGATTAGGATGTCATTCATATATCATTCATAATGATTATGATGTCATCCATACTTAGGATAAAGAAAAACGATCGCACTCCCACTAACCTTTTATACACTCATGGTCCATCTATACAATGAGAGAAATCAAATAATTTGATTACTTCAACTTTATAGATGTTCTAATTATGAGAACCTTGTAGTCTATTAATAGACTTCTATAACTTACACACTTTTATGGTTTTTCACCATTTGATATAACATCTTTATATCCTTTTTTGACATATCTCATATTCAAAATGTGTGTTTATAGATAACAAGATCCAAATGGATTTTAGCATAACTATTATCAAACAAGTTTCTTTATAGACAACTTTTTGGCTATGTTGAAAACATTCTTAAATAGCCAAGCCTTTTAGGTCTCTACCTGTCCATATTGGATTTAATGACTCTTAGTCATTTCTCAAGTTGATGTCAAACATCGCCTAATCATAATCAATAGGATTATCTTGGTGATCTTTATCACCAAAGAACAATTCTTTCACATTCTAATGGAGATACAATATCTCTCTTATGTTAAAGAAATATCCAATTTGATCTATGAAAAGAATGTGGTGTAATTAAAGGTTTTGCCTCAATAGGGGCAAGGGTTGGATCTTTGTTGGTTTGTGGCTTTACAAACAATTCTGTAAATTCTATCTACTTTTGCATCTTTCTTGAATGAACTCTTTCTCAAGAAAATCCAGCAATCATCCTAATGGACAACTTTTGTTCATTAGAGTAATAGAAATACTATCCCAACCACTTTTAGGATATACCACAATTCAACACTTACTTGACCTTATTTCCAGATTGTCTACATTATGTTTCCAGACAAACGTAGCACAAGCCCAAGCCTTAACTTCTTTAAGTTGGGTTTCTTCCCATATCATATCTGATATAATTGGGACAAAACTGGAGTAAACCCTAAATTATCAATATGTAGCAATTTTAAGGTATATCCTAGATGGATACATTAGTAAAACTCATCATGGATCAAACCATATCTTAATAGGGTTCAATTCGTTCTCTTAGATTCACCATTGAGCTATGGTATTCTAAGATGAGTCTACTGTAATTGAATGCATGCTCTACATGACTATATACATCACAATGTATTAGTCAAATTATAAATGTAACTCTTTCACTTCACCAAGTAAAAGATGGGTTTGGTCATCTCATAACCAAGTCATAATCGTTACATTTAAATGAGAGTCTCTACATCTCTTGTATTCTCGGAATACGTTGCATTTGCTCTAATTAGTCATTTAAATTCGGAAATCAAATTTCTAGAATGTCTTAAATGACTTAGTTAAGAAATAAGTTCCCAAAATTAATCTAGCAACTCTTGCTCTATTAAAATTTTTAAAGGTAACTTATTATCTACTTAACTTTCTGCTTCGATTTAGATTATACTAGAATCCAAAAACCAAGAAGCAGAACTAACCAACAATTTAGTTTAGAGCATGAACCAAAACTTCAAAAGTTTGGTTCTTCTAGGAAGACTGATACTTTATCAAGTTCCCTTTACAATACCTTATATTTACTACAAAATAATTATATTTCTTTGTCTTTGACTTTTCAAGACTTGCTTTCCTCTATGCTTCCATTTTAAATCACATCTAGCTTCTCAAGCTATTCTATGTGATTAATCATTTTTCAAAAGAATGATTATTAATAAACAACTTTTATTACATCCTAGTCCAAAAGAAGTCCTTTTTAACTACTATACTTTATAGTATTATTTTACTCACTATACAACCTTTGTATGTGATGTAGGACATCAAAGGCACTTGCATTGACTAATTTTGCTTCTGAAGCTCATTAGTCATAAATACTATCATATAGTATGGCAACAAGATGCCAATTGCGCATAGTGTCTTTTTCTTCTTAGGATGTTTTATGGAGGGCCTTTAATAAAAGGCCTAATAGCATATAAACAATCTTTTGGAATTGAGAACAATTCTCAATTTCCTAAGTCAATCAAAGAAATCGGGTTTAGTCAAACTATCAATATCCTATATTAGGAAATAGGGGTTTTGAGGTGAGTAATTAGGTAATCTACATAGACAAAGAATTAGATTTCATTTTTATCCATAATTATTGGGTCTTTAATCATATGGTACCTCCCACTATTTTATCAAATTCCATACACCCTCTAATGGAATTCGGGAATCTCATTCCTAATGGGGATTGGGGTCCCACTGTGACTTAGAAGCCTCACACGTTAGTTTCTTGACTTCTAACCCACAATAAGAAGACAACTCTTTGTCTATTGCTTCATAAGCAAGTTCCAATCATTTTGCCTCTAGGGAACATACACCTCACATGTTAGTTTCTTGGAATACTTCCCTAGTTAAGTTAAACCCATCATTCACACAGGTATGTTTCGCCAAATATATACCTCACATGTTAGTTTCTTGGTATATACCAGTTTAGGCACCCCATGATATCTCATATGTGATAGTTTCAAGTAATGTCTTTAACATGGGTAGCTCCTACATGTCTGCAGCCAGGTACCCACATTAAGGGACGTTAGATGATCCTATAATGATGGAAGGCAATGAAGAATTCATTCCCCAATGACTTCTCCATTTGCAACTTAATATTAAATAAGAAGGGTTTTAAAGGGTCTCATCAAATTAACATGCATCCTATGTATCAAAATTTAAATATATAAATTATGCTATTTATAATCGTACATCTCATGCTATTATAAATCATACATCGCATGCTATTATATATCAACATATATAAAGTACCATATTTTGATATTAGTCCCTAAGTGAATAGGTAACATATACCAAACTATAGTATTGGAGCTAATATAATTATCTCATAAATTAAAGCTCCCACTATGATGATTATGGACTTTGAGAGGATTCAATCCAAGCCAATAGATTGAATCCAAGGTCTAAGGTGGGTGTAGGTGATCGTAAAATAAACCATTCGTAACATGCATGCTTTCTTGAAACACTTCTCTAAGCTTTCAAGTCCTTCAATCTGCTCCCTTGGCTTGATGGTCTCCACCATTGGCTTGTTGGGCTCTATCATGCTCCTTTGGGTCCACCATGCTCCTTAGTGCGCTCTCGATTACATAACATTTACATAATTTAAAGAAAGGGATACATAAGGGGAATGTGGGGTACATAAGAGAATGATAGAGAGAGAGGGAGAGGGAAGGTGGCATGCAAGCCCCAAATAAATTACATCACCTTAATAAAATTACAACTCTTGTAAATAATAACATCCCATTCATAAGACGGCCAATCACAATTGGTTTAAAGGGTATAGTCCATAATTATCATCCAAGCACATACATACAATCTCATTGCATAATGTAAAGAAAAACTGTAAGCATTAAAACATATGGGCATTATGGTAATTCTCTTGAATGATTTACATTAATCTCATTAATGCATCCTAATCTTATTAGGTTTTAACAAAAATATCTAGAATTAAATAAAGTCTTAACATTTAAGACATTACAGTTTCAATTAATCAAATTAATTTAAAACATGTAAAGTTTCCTAAAATAACTCTAATATCCAATATTAGGGTTTCCTTAATTAAACAAAACAATTTCATTTAATTAAGAATTTCCAGATTTTAATTTAATCCCTAATTGTGTTTTAAACCATTTAAAACATTATAAAATTAATCAATATTAATTAAATAATTAATATAGGAATTAAATAAAATCATTAAAATGATGAATTAGTGTATTAGGGTTTCCTAAAACCCTAAACCCTAAATGCATAACCCTAAACCCTAAATGCAAGCCCTAATCATTAAATGCCTTATGATTGGTCATTTAATGTCCAATCATTAAAACCCTAGGTTCATATGGTATTTAATAAAAGGGATTAGGGTTTAATTAATGCCAAATAGGGTATTAATTACCCTTAATTAATTACACTAATTAGGGTTTCCAAAACCCTAACCCTAGACATCATTAATGGTATTAATTATGCCCTAACAATCAATAACCATGATTGGTCATTTAATGACCAATCATTAACTCTTAATTAAGGTAATTAATATTCCAATTAGGGTTTTAATTAATGCCATAATGAAATTAGGGTTTCATCATTAACTCAAAATTAGGGTTTCATCCTTAACTCTATGCAGCCGTCACTACCAGGGGGCTGCCTGAGCTTGGCTAGGCTGCCATGGCCACCAACGACTGTGGGAGGCCATGGCCAGTCATGGGAGAACATCCTAGGGGTGTGGGACAAGCCTTTGGACATGTGAGAAGTGGTGGAAGTGGCTGCCATCATCAAGAACAATCAGGGTTTCCAAAACCCATTGCTGGAGCCATTGTTGCAGACCTTGAAGGTCACAATAGCTTCTAAATCCTTATCAATTCGACTCCTCCATTGAAACCAGCTTTTGTATCATGTCCCTACATGAAATACTAAGCTAATAGAAGAGGTTTGGATGATCAAATCATCACCAATTTTTCTAAACAATTAAAACAACAGTAGGCTGCCCAGAATTTGACAGCACACTGTCCATGGTCAGAAATTGATTTAAAACCCAGCAAGATGAATGAATTAGGCTACCAAACGAATTTTCCCAGTATCCTACAGGTCTTAGGAAACTAATGCAATTGGTTTCCTGCAATTTGGAGTTCCCTAACTCAAGTTCTAATCAAAACTCCATTGATGACTTTTCTGCAGAGAAAATCTGCTATGCTGTTCATGAAAAATTTTCAAACTTTTTGAATCTTTTTCTATCAAAACCTTTTTGAAACTTAAAGAAAATCATATACACATGATATATAATGATCCTACAATGATCTTCCATCATAAATACAGCAGCTTTAATTAGAATTAATTGCAAGAACCTTAGGGTTCTAAAACCCAGATTCAGCCTCCATGGTGTTCTTCTCCTTCTTCCTTCTGTTCTAGCATCTTAATCCAATTATGATGCATCTAAATGCTTGGGAACCTTTCCCTACCATGTCTAGAACATAACCCAAGTGATGGCAACCATTGCCATGCCTTTGATCTCCATCAACAACTCAGAGTTGTGGTTATTGCATCATTCCCGAGCAAAACTGTCTTTCCAGACAGCCTGTAGTAAAAAATTCATAACTTTCACTACAGAACTCGGATTGATGCACCGTTTGTTGGGTTGGAAAGCTTATTCGAAGAGCTTTCTAACCATATATGGCTCGAAAATTTTGGAGAAGAACTCTGAATTCAGCAGGCAAAACAAGATGACGGTTTTTAATGGCAACCATGAAAACTGTTCATAACAGTTCTATAAAACCCTAGTTTCCTTATTCTTCTTCTCCAAACTCAAACCCTATGCAACCTATTGCATCCATGGCTACACTTAACCATCAATTAGAAGAGGAGTAGAAGAGAATTGACCAAGGGTTCCAAACCCTAGGTTCAGCCATGGAGGAAAACCAATCATGCAGAAAAATTTTCTAGATTTTTGAATCATTCAACTACACCATAATTACCAGCCCATATGTATTTTGTATTATGCATAATCATGGCTCTGATACCACTGTTGGGAATCGAACAAGAAGGAAAAATACAAAGGCGGAATATAAAAATTTTTCCTACGATTCCCAATCCCATGAATCTAACTATGCATAACACAAAATCAAACCCTAACTACAAAGAGGGTTAGAACACTTACAGGATTTTTGTCTTCTCCATTTTGCTCCAAGCTTCTACTCCGGACAGCAGTGAATGAGCAGCCCAAGTGTGCTGCCTCCAACGGTATCCACACCTAGCTAGAGCTTCAAGCCTTTTCTTTCTTCTTCCTTGTTGTTGCTAGAGGTGGAGAAGAGAGAGAGAGAGAAGAGAGCCTCCAAGGGGCTGGACGGCTAGGGTTTATTGTGCAAGCCTATTATGCCATGTCACACATAAGTGTGACTTATATAGGCAGCCCACTAAAGGGGGCTGGCCATGGGGAAGAAACCCTAATAGGGTTATGTGTAATTACTCTTAATTGCACATTAACCCCTATTATTTGTATCAAATACAAATAGGCCCATAAAGAACTATTCTTTATTCACTAAAACCCTTTCTCTCATAGACTTTAAAGCCCTTCTTGCATGATCAGTGTGTGACCCATTGGGTTCACATCATTAAGTAGTAGGAATAGCACAAGGTGTGCACAATGGAACTCTTTCCATTTAGGGTCTAATTGGAACTCCTTCCAATTCCCTAATTGATTATAACTCACTTATATCAATTAGGGCTTCTACTAACCATGAGTAACACCTAGCATGTGGCTCATGGTGTGGTCCTTAATGAGGTGAATAGTCATTTACAAAGAACCCTTCTGTTATAGTTTATAGGTTACAATTGCATCCTTCCTTCAACACAATGTCTCCAATTAAACTAATAGGACATGGAAGTCTGTCAAGTCCCTAGTTCAATTACTTTATACTCATTCATAGATATCAACTCATTGATGAACTCATGAAACTCTTTTCATATTCATCCTACCATGGCCATGGATTTAATGAGTTATATTATGAATGCTATATGAGACATTCTCTCTCTTTTCCTAAGAGTGATGGATCCCTTGTTGATCACTCACATGCCTTCACACACATAGCAGTAGGGCCAATGAACACCTTTGCAGACCCCTGAATAGGATCTGCACTTAGTGTTATCAAACTTCTAAAGCTACATGCATAAGGCAACTATGGTGTCTCAGGTCTAAGGATTACTTATACCACTATAACAATGAGAAACTGATTGACAGGCAGGATAAAACTCCATTCAGTTTATCTCATATCTTTAGTCACATTCAGTGTACCTATTCTCGTAATAGGCACCCACTTGTTGGTTGTAGTGTCTCCACACAAATAGCTTGAGACTAACTATCCTCCTATAGAGTCAACCTAGCAAGTGCTAGTCCTATGGTTCATTACTGTCCATCATAGTGAACCTTCAACTAGGAATGCTTAAGGAGTTTAGTACAGAGATATATCTATAGTCTCAAAATTACAACTCTTTGTAATTCCATATTCTCAACTCTAACTCCATGGACATATTATGTAAATATAAATGATGCATATAAACATAATAGAATAAGCCCTTTTATTAAATCAATAATAAATGTGACATACATAAATGAAATCAAATGATTGTTCCTAATCCCTAAACAATCATCTCTATGATTGGCTCTAGGGCATAATCCTAACAAACCACTAAGCATGGGGGCATGGTTAGGTGTGAACAAGGCAGTTAACCACTATACTCTACCTTTGCTAAGCATATGCATGCACATAAGGTCAAACCAAACACTTTCCATATCAAAATTGAACTTCATAAAACACTTTTGGGGGTAAAATGATGACTAATGAAAGTCAATTTGAAAATATTTGGTTGATAATTGTGAGTCAATTAGAGCTAACCCAAAGAAGGGTCAATTAACCAACTTGAACTGTATCGAGCCATTTTAATCTCGAGTCATTGTTTCATCAAATTGAACCTAGAAATACCTCTTATGCATCCATATGAACTCCAATTGACAATTTGGAGATCATTTCAAGGTCAAATGAAAAGTTTGGGACTTAAAAGACGATTATGCCCCTCAAGTCACAAAAGCTCTTATTATCCCTCAAGATCAACTCCGAATTGAACCAAAATTCATACCCATTGTCCTTGTGACTCTAGAAACCTAATGCAAGTGACTAGACTCAAAAACAAAACAAAAACATGCATGAAATGATGAGCCCTAGTAAGGTGGTGCAAAAATGGGGTGTGACACATAAGAATAGCAAATATTTGAAAAGAAACAATGAAATGAAAAAATAAGGATGAACTTGAAGGAGTTGAGAATTATCTTACCTCATTCATGGAATGGATGTAGGAGAGATGATTGTTGGGTTCCAAGAGCAAGTTATCCGATTGATTTTCATAATGAGGTGCTTTGTATTTTTTCTTGAGGAAGTGATGTGGATACTTGGCATCGGAGTATTTATTTGATGAAGAATTCATGTTGGGTGTTCTTGAGAAAATGGGTTTGATTTGAAAAAAAAGTAAGTTGGGAAGGTTGATTTAATGAATCAAAGGTTGTTTTGATTCCTTGAAAGTGATGTTGTTGGTGTTAAATCACCACAATGATTCAAGTTTAATGCCAAATTTTTGGTGTTTTGGGGTTTAGAAATGTTGGATGTTGGGTTTCTAGAGAGAGAAGCTCTCAAAAACAAGCAAAGAAGGATGAACAAATGAAGGATGGTGCAACACCACAAAAAAGTGTAGAAAAACACCCTCTCGGGTGACCCGTTGGCCCCAACCGGTCCAACCGATTCACCAACCGGTCCTCTAATGCCCATGTTCGTTTTGTGCAATTTTCGCACATTTTCGCTTAACCGGGCCCCTTTTCGCTTGATTTTTTGATGAAATCTCTCTTGAAAAGCCTAGAACCTGATGTGAATGACTTGAAATGCATGAAATGATGAATGATTAGTCATTAATTGAATTATTAGTTGACTTATGGTGGTATTTACAAGCTTACTTTGACATTTGCTTTGTTAAAGGGCTTTATCTTTGGATGATGGAAGGATGATGCTTATGATATTTGTTTAAGACCATGGAATTTTATATTCCTTGATTTCTTGTGATTGAATTGCTATTGCCATTTATTTCTTGAGGAAATTATAGCACATTGGAATTAATTGGGTGTTCTTGCTTATTTTTAATTCTCGGGTTAAAATAAAGCTTTGTTGATTGGATGATGAGTTGTTGAATGCTTGGGATGCTTTGTAAGGATCATAAAATTGTTATTTCTTGATTCTTTAGGATGAATTGACATTGCTATTAATTTCTCGAGGAGATTATAGCGTAATTGGAATGTGTGCTTTGCTTAATTTTAACAAAGATTGTTAAAATAAAGCTTATAAATGCTTGATTGGAATAGGTTTTGAAAGTATGATTAAACGACTCTTTGAGTCACATACATGGATTGCTTTGAATTGCTATTAATTTCTTGAGGGAATTATAGCACAATGGGAATATTTGCTTTGCTTAATTTTGACAAAGATTGTTAAAATAAAGTTTGTCATTGCTTAGATAGAAGTGTTTGTGATAGAATTTTTAAATGACTCTTCGAGTCACATACATGAATTGCTTTGCATTGCTATTTATTTCTTGAGGAAATTATAGCATAGTGGATTGGTTACCCTCACTTAATTTTAACAATCTTTGTTAAAATTAAAGCTTCATGATTTTGTTTCGTAAGCATGGTGTGTTTAAATGACTCTTGTAGTCACACACAACCCTCTATCTTGTGCTTGTCCCCATTAGAAAGAATGAGCGTACATTATAGAAGCATATGTGTCCCTATTAGAAAGAATAGGCATATGAGAGTATGGTGTGTTTAAATGACTCTTGTAGTCACATACAACCTCCCTATCTTGTGCGTATCCTAATTAGAAAGAATGAGCGTACATCATAGAAGCATATGTGTCCCTATTAGAAAGAATAGGCATATGAGAGTACCGTGTGTTTAAATGACTTTTATAGTCACACACAACCCCTCTATTTTGTACAAGTGTACATTATAGCAGTTATGAACATCCCTAGTAGTCACTGTTGAAGTTCAAGCTTTGGTTCCTTGCCATTTTCTTGTAAAAATGGGCTGTCTTTTCTAACATTAGTGTCGCTTGCGAAGCAAACTCTACCAATGAGGGGCATCTGTAGACACCCCATTTTCACCTCCATGAGTTCATGATATCATTTGGTTAGGTGTAGAAGCATCTAGGAGTCCCTAAGCATTAAAGGACACTTTTGCCCTTTTAAGTCTTAGGAGAATAGGTCATCATTGCATGCATATTTTTGTCTCTTTGTTGAGTCCCATCACTTGCATTTTGTTTCTAGGATCATTTTGGATATGTGTGTCAAATTTGGTTCAATTCCAGATAGGTTTGGATAGCTAATTAGAACTTTTGCGACTTGAAGGGCAATTTCGTCTTTTACTTCGTATATTTTCCAATTGACTTCCAAATTTGTTCCGAAGTGTTCCATTGACCTTAGAATGATGAAATGGGTCTAATTGAAGTGCCAATTTAATTTATTGATAGGTTTTGGATTGGTTCACCACATTACCCCATGGTTCATTGACCTTTTTTCGGGTAATTGCCTCATGAAAACCCAGCCACCTGACCGTGGTCAGGGATTTTTGGTTCAAGAATATCCTAGTCTTATTCTACATTGAATCCTTGAAATTTTGGCTTTTGAATCACTCAAATCGGAGTTAAAATGAAGAATTTAAGTCCGTTTGAAGTTAGGAGTCCAAACCGGATCAGGAATCCTCAAAACCAAGGAAACCTGATCTCACTCTCGGGTGACTAATTCACCCAACCGGTCACCCGAGCCCTTCGTCCTGATTTATCTCTTTTTAAATTTTTGACGAAATGGGACTCTACCACTCCGAATTTCAGCCTTCTAAAGGACTTCTAAGCCTATTGAGAGGTGGTTTTGAGTTGTTTAACATTCATGCGATTTAATTACAGCCCTAGATTGGTTTTATGGTGAATTAATCTCAACCATTGGTTCATATGGTTGGTTGGTTATAAATAGCGGCTCATTCATCAGCATAAGGGACTTTTGGCTTATTTGACACTTCATATTCATAAGAGAGAGAAGGACCACGAGTTTGCACACACCCATATCACTTGGAGAAGGCTTTCTACTGCAATTTCAAAGGAGAACTAGAAGGGAACCAAGCCAAAGAGAAGGAAGAATGCAGCGAAGACCTTTGCTTTGTTGTAAGTCTCCTTTGCATCCTTTTACGATTCCTTTTGCTTCTACTCCATTCTCTGCATAGTTATGGCTTAGTATTGAGTTAGGAATCATATATACTCTATATTTTAGAGTGTATATGATTCAAATATGATGTGAAAAGCATGCTAGTGGAATAGGATTGCAAATTGCTTGCTATTAGGATTGTTTCTCTCTTAAGGATAGAGGTACGTTTTACACAGAAAATTAGTTAATGTGTTTAGGCTGTTTTCTCTTCATGGTTCAATTATATGCATGATTTTAGGCATCTTTTGTATAAGACACTTGTCTGTATAAGCCTCATCTTCATAGGTGTATAGATGATTATTCTTTTCGAGGATAATTATCGTCCTTAGAGGGTAAGGTTGTGCATGGGTGCTTTCTGGAGTGTGTTTAAGTGTGCTGTGAGTTTCTTTGCATTCTTAGGTATATATTTTACGTAGGATATGTGAAGAAATCATTCATACGGAGTAGTTTCTACGTAAAATTATCTCCGAATAGTTTTACTTAAGAAAGCTCGCCGTAAGGATGATTATTTCACATTCTTATATAAAATACTTACCTAAGGCATCATGTTAGATTTTCTTTTCATGTTCAGGATTTTCATATGATATTTTCATCACGGTAATGCCTATTTAGCATGTTTTTGATAGTTTTGTACATGTTAGGGTGTTTAGAGCATATAGGAGCATATTAGGTTTGTGTTTTCTTTTGATTTTTGTTATTTGCATGAGTTTTAGGTCATTATATGCATGTTTAGTATTTTGTCCAGATTTGATTTAGGTCTTCTAATGATGATTTAAGCATGAATATAGTTGGTTTGAGCTTAATAATTGCCCTTTAGAATACATGGGGTGATTAATTGGTGTTTTCTTGGTGTTTCGGGATAATTTGCATATGGTAAGTGGTTCATGGTAAGTCTTTTGTGAATTGTTCTCTTCTCCCCCTTGGGTTATTGTCTTTACTTTGGATTAGAAGTCCTAAGTTTCCAACTCTCTTAAAATTCTGTTTTACTTAGAGTTCTATTTCTTTTAGAATTCTACCTTTTCTCAAACTTCTTTTTAAATTAGAGTTCTATCTCCTTTAGAATTCTACTTTTTCTCAAACTTCTTTTTGGATAAGAGTTCTATCTCCTTTAGAATTCTATTTTTTCTCAAACTTCTTTTTAGATAAGAGTTCTATCTTTTTTTGAATTCTATCTTTTTCAAATTCCTTTTTTTGGAAATCCTTCTTCTTTTAAAACTCTTCTTTTCTTTTAATGGAAACTTAGGGTTTATAGTTCATTGCAAAGGGAGTAACCCCTTCTCAATCGAACTATGTGGACTTTGATCCTTACATCTTTGTATGTAAGGTACGTAGGCGCTCATTTGATGTTTAAGTCCGCTCTAGGATACTAAGTATCCTAGGTCTTCTTTTTCTTTCTTTTTTCTTTTTTTTCTTTTATCCATTTGCCCATCACATATATGCTAGAGGAGTAGGATGGACCCATGCTTCATCATTTATCCATCACATATATGCTAGAGGAGTAGGATGGATCTGTTTCTTATTCTCTATCTGTCTGCTGCTTTCCATATCTCTCTTATTTGTTCATGGATGTTTACATGCTTTATGGATGTTTATTGCTTTATGGATGTCTATGGATGAATGTAGATGATTTACGGATAATTCTTTACATATGCATGGTGACTAAATAGGAAGTGATCGAAATAGCCCATATAAATTCAGAGACCTATTTTGGGGCGATGTGGGTGCCTATAGGATGTTTCCTAGAACCTTCCCAGATCGTAACTTAGTCTTCGAATCCTCTCTTGTTTAGATTAGACCTGCTTTTCCTTGATCAAAGTCATGTGTTTGGTTTTCTAAGGTTTTCTCTAAAACTATTTTCAAGGTTTTCCCTTTTTCCTTAAAAAAAAAAAAGGTGGCGACTCCTTGTTTGTTATGTTTTTGTGAACCTTTTAAAAACCGGATTTTTATTAATTTAAATCTCTACAAGTCTTTTTTTTTAAAAGAAGGGTTCTCTTTCCTCCTTCGGATCGAAACCTGTGGTTCACAGTGTCACACCCCATTTTTACACCACCTTACTAGGGTTTGTCATTTCATGTAGGTTTTTGTTTTTGTTTTTCTTAGTCTAGTCACTTGCATTAGGTTATTAGAGTTATAAGGATAATGGATATGAATTTTGGTTCAATTTGGAGTTGATCTTGAGGGTTTAACAAGAGCTTTTGTGATTTGTGGGGCATAATTGTCTTTTTGGTCATAAACTTTCTATTTGACTTTGAAATAATCTCTAAATTGTCAATTGGAGTTCATATTGGTTCATATGAGGTATTTATAGGTTCAATTTGATGGATTAATGGATTAGAGTTAAAATAGCTCATAATGGTTCAAGTTGGTTAAAAGACCCATTTTGGGTTGGCTCAATTCAATTCATAATTATCAACCAATTCTTCTCAAATTTACTTAAATTAGTCTTTATTTTATCCCTAAAAGTGCTCTGGAATGTTTAATTTTGGTTCGAAAAGCATCTGGTTCAAACCTATATGCATACCTAAGCTTTGCAATGGTAGTGCATAGCGGTGAACTGCCTTTGTAAAACCTAACCATGCCCCCATGGTTAGTAGTTTTTGTCCTAAAATGTTTTAAAATGTATTTTTTATCAAAACACGGTCGTTTTGGCTTTTATTTCATCAAAATCGGAGTTAATTTGACCTAAAAACACTTCAAAAAGGAAAGAAGAACAAAAAAGGATAAAACAAGATGGAGGGCTTGAGTGACCACCCAAGCCTGGGAGACTCAGGTGCCTAACCGCCTAGCCACCTGGGCCCAGGTGGCTAACCGCCTAGCCCTAGGTGGTTACTCGAGACCACTTCCCTATTTTTGCTGAAGGGGGATTCTCTTCCTATTTTGACGAACTTTGATTCTTTTGGACGAATTTCCTTTTTATTTTTTGGTAACTTTGATTTCCTTGAGCCCCAAGTGAGTTAATAACAACCCTTAGATTATTTTTTAGGGTTTTAATCCTAACCATTGATTTATCCCACCTAAACCCTATAAATACCCCATTAGGTTTTAGCATTAGGAGGGCACTTCTATGCATTAAACCTAAGTTCTAAGAGAATAAGAGAGAGAGAGTTCTAAATAAGAGCTAGAGTTCTTGTGGGAGGCTTAAAGAGAGTTGTTTTAAGTCGTTCACAAGAGAAAGAGAGAGTCTCTACAGTAATAAAAAAGGCTAAACCTAAGGTATAATGCTATCTCTATGGTGCTAAAATTAGGGTTTCTTGTAGAATAACTCTATTGCATGCTAAAGTTAGGATTTTTGTCATGTATTAATGCTTTTGTTAGTTAATATACATGAAATAAATGTCATTTATGATTAGTTTTGCATGCTTTAGAGTTATTCTATAGGATTTAATGCATAGTTGTGGTTCTAGGGTTTCCATTATCTTTATTTCATGCAAGTTTCATATAGCATGCTAGGTTGGCATTTTTGAGTTGTTTCTTTTCACGGTTGTTATATATGTTATGCATGTAGAATAATCATGATAAGTGTTGCATTCATGTTGTAGATTTCTAGGGTTTCTGGAGACATTATCTTTTTTAGAGTATAGGGTTTTATATGGAAGTATTATATCATCTTCTTTGACTTGATATTGCTTTATTTTCATGTTTAATGAGGTTGTATGATATTGTTGGGAATCTAACTAGAGAGGAAAATAACAAAGGCGGAATTAAAAATTTTCCTACGATTCCCAAACCCATGAATCTGATTATGCTTAATACAAAAACAATAAACCCTAACTTACCAAGAGAGTTGGGATTACTTACAGTTGATAAATTCTTCTCCTTTGTGCTCTAAGCTTCAATTTTGATTGAGCAGTCCAAGCGTACTGCCTCCAACAGTATCCACACCTAGCTTGAGCTTGATGTCCTTTCCTTCTTCTTCTTTATAGTTGCTAGAGGTGGAGAAGAGGGAGAGAGAGAGAGAGCCTCCTTAATGAAGTTCGGCCAGCACCTTGGGGAGTGTTAATGTGATGATGTCATTACATCATAATGGGCATTATATAGCCCACTAATAGGGCCGGCCATAGGGGAACTCCTAACCTTAGTGTATTATGTGTAATTACTCCTAATTACATAATTAGCCCACTAGTTTGCATCAAATACAAATTAGCCCCTTAAAGAACTTTTCTTTAATCACTTATACCCTTTCTCTCATAGACAATCAAGCTCTCTTAGAATGATCAGTGTGTGACCCATTGGATTCACATCATCAAGTAGTAGGAATAGCACATGTTGTGCACAATGGAACACTTTCCATTACGGGTCTAATTGGAACTCCTTCCAATTCCCTAATTGATTATAACTCATTTATATCAATTAGGGCTTCTACTAACCATGAGTAACACCTACCATATGGCTCATGGTGTGGTCCTTAATGAGGTGAATAGTCATTTACAAAGAACCCTTCTGTTATAGTTTATAGGTTACAATTCCATCCTTCTATCAACACAATGTCTCCAATTGAACTAATAGGGCATGGCAGTTTGTCAAGTCCCTAGTTCAATTACTTTATACTCATTCATTAATATCAACTCAATGATGAACTTATGGAAACTCCTTTCCATATTCATTTTACCATGGGCCCATGGGTTTAATGAGTTATATTAAATGAATGCTATATGAGACATTCACTCTCCTTTTCCTGAGAGTGATGGATTCTTTGTTAATCACTCACATGCCTTCACATGCATAGTAGTAGGGCCAATGAACACCATTACAGACCCCTAAATAGGATCTATACTTAGTGTTATAAAACTTCTAAAGCTACATGTATAAGAAAACCATAGTATCTCAGATCTAAGGATTACTTATACCACCATAACAATGAGAAACTGATTGACAGGCAGGTTAAAACTCTATTCAGTTTATCTCATATCTTTGGTCACATTCAGTGTACCTATTCTTATAATAGGCACCCACTTATTAGTTGTAGTGTCTCCACACAAATAGCTTGAGACTAGCTATCCTCCTATAGAGTCAACCTAACAAGTGCTAGTCTTATAGTTCATTACTGTCCATCATAGTGAACCTTCAACTAGGAATGTTTTAGGAGTTTAGTACAGAGATATATTTACAGTCTCAAAATTACAACACTTTGTAATATCATATTCTCAACTCTAACTCCATGGACATATTATGTAAATATAAATGATGCATATAAACATAATAGAATAAGCCCTTTTATTAAATCAATAATAAATGTGACATGCATAAATGAAATCAATTGATTGTTCCTAATCCCTAAACAATCATCTCTATGATTAGCTCTAGGGCATAATCCTAACAGATATTCCCATGATCATTAGGATCTTTTTGCATATTTTTCATAGTTTTTATGCATGCTAGTTGGGGTATGGTATTAGAGTTGCATTAGGATTTTTGTTATCTTATTATTCTTGTTATTTACATGATTAATGGATTATTTTATACCTTAATTCAATTCTGTCCATATTTTTGTTTTGTTTTGAGCACGTATAAGGGTGCAAATAGATATGGTAATTGCTTTATTTCAAATAAAGTTGCTATTGCTTAATTTTGCTATTGCTTTGAGTAAATTGCACAAAGTGTGAGCACCACGTCCTAAAAAGTATATCACGATGGTTCGAGAGTACGCAGCTAGCCTCGAAAGGCTAGTGCAGAGAGGAGTCGCCACCCAATTACTATTTGGGAACAATGAACCCTAGCAGGGTCTAGCTCGTGACAACTAGAGATTTGGATTCGAATTCGGAGCTAGGGTACATCATTAGGAAGGTGTTAGGCACCCGACAATACCGGTTGAAACCAGCCCCCACACATAACTACTGACCATAATTAAATTGTCATTCAATCAAAATCAACCCTAAAGCATTTAATAATTATATCATGGAACAATGAATGAAATATGCAGAATATATAACCCAGGAATCATATAATAAGACTAAACATAATCAAAACCAAAGGACAGGCATTCTGCCTGTAATCAATATGGTGCGTACGCATCTATACTAGTTGCGTACACACCCTTATTCATGTACCTGCACTTCTGTTAGCCCTACTCCAATAATCCACATGCATTCTAGGAAATAATAATTAAGAAATAAAAACCCCTAACTACTATCATGCATAAAACCCTAGAGAGAAGAAAGTTGTCTGCCTTAATGTGGTGTACGCAACCAAGAATGGGGCATATGCAACCCGTAGGCATATCCAAAAACTAGAAAATAGAAAACAACACAAACTAACCCTAAAACTAGATATCTAGAATACTACAAACAAATATCAACACTACAAAATTCGAAAAGAGAATGTTTGCCTAACATATCGATGTTAACATCATCGTTTGACAATAACAATGATAAATGGGCAGTCGGTCCTATTCAGATTTAACTTACTCCACTATTATGGCATGATATATAATGATTATACAACTTATTCATCCTAAGCATGCATTCTAACATTATATTTCACCCATAATCATGCATAATGAGATAAAATAAACAAAAGAGAAAAAGAGAAAGAAATGTGATTTTCATCACTTCGCAACAGCAAAAACTTTAATCACGTTTTTTAGTATGAAAACATTGGAATTGGATAAACCTTATGAAACACAAAGTTGTGTAGAATTGAATTATCATTCTAAGAAGACCAATTTTGTCCAATTTTGAATTCAGGATAAAACGTTATGATTAAAATACGGTTGCTAATTTTAGAAAACTACTACTGAATTATGACAAATTTCACTCTCTAACAACCCTACTCTTCTAAATCGTGCATAATAAATAAATAACACACATCAACCAGCATGCATGTGATGATACCAATATTACCTCAATCACGTAAATCCACAACCTATGAAACTTAATAGAAATCGTGAGGAAAGTTACCTTCAGGTTTACGCGCCTTCAAATCCGCTTAGTTCCTCCTTGCAAGCCTCCAAAATCATAGCATGAATCCTTAGTTTAGGGTTTGTGGGCGAAGTGTCACACCCCATTTTTGCCACCTTAGCTAGGGTTTGTCATTTCATGTGCCTTTTCGTTTCCTTTTTGAGTCTAGTCTTTTGCATTGAGTTTCTAAGGTCTTGAAGATGATGTGTATGAATTTTGGTTCGATTTGGAGTTGATCTTGAGGGTTAATAAGAACTTTTGTGACTTGACGGGCATAATCGTCTTTTAGGTCACAAACTTTCCATTTGACCTTGAAATGATCTCCAAGTTGCCAATTGGAGTTCATATAGATGCATTTGAGGTATTTATGGGTTCAATTCGATGAATTGATGGTTCAGGATTAGAATGGTTCAACATGGCTCAGGTTGGTTAAGAGACTTATTTCAGGTTAGCTTGAATTGGCTCATGATTTTCACTCCATTCCTATTCATTTGACTTTGATTAGTCTTAATTTCATCCCCAAATGTGTTTAGGGAGGTTGAATTTTGAATTGGAAGACATTCGGTGCAACCTTGTGTGCATACCTAAGCTAAGCGACGGTGGGGTATAGCGATTAACTGCCTTTGTAAGACTTAACCATGCAGCCATGGCTAGGGTTTTTTGCCCTAAAGTGACTCAAATTACATTCTCCTTCGAAACACTGTTGTTTTGGCTTTCGTTTCATCAAAATCGGAGTTGATTTAAGCCCTGAAACACATGTGGAAGCTGAAAGGGTAAAAAATAGGCGAGAGATGACAAAGCCTCGGGTGACCACCCAGGCTTGGGTGGCTAGCCGCGTGGGCCCAGGCTGCTAGCCGCCCAAGCCCAGGTGGTCACCCGAGCTACTTTCCATTTTTGAAGTACTGAAGCGGATCTCTCCTATTCTCTCGGATTTATCCGCTTTCAGCCGCTATTCCACCTTATTTTTAACCCTAATTGACCTACTTGAGCCCCGAGGGAGTCTCTAAGAACTCTTGGATCGATACTTAGGGTTTTAATCCCAACCATTGAGGGATTCCCCTCAAACTCTATAAATACCTCTTTATACTTCAGCGTTAAGGGAGGCACTTGGAGAGACTTGGAGGCACCTAGAGGCAATTACAGCCATCCTTAGGGTAGTTTAACCTAATTTGTGAGTGAGAAAGTGAGAGAGAGAGCTTGAAGGAGGGTTGGAGCTTTGTTTAGATGCTTGAAGGAGAGTGTTTCCAGCAGTTTATAAAAAGACAAGGAGTCTCTACAGCAGCAAGA
The DNA here is from genome assembly GCA_039720395.1 of Liquidambar formosana. Lineage (NCBI taxonomy): Eukaryota > Viridiplantae > Streptophyta > Magnoliopsida > Saxifragales > Altingiaceae > Liquidambar > Liquidambar formosana. The sequence continues at coordinate 23,894,940 of CM077823.1, forward strand.
AGGCCCCACTACAGGTATACCTCCCTTCTTTCTTCTCTTTCATTCAAATTAGGGTTTTGCTTAGAATAGCCATATTTCACACTCAAGCTTGCATTTTTATCATTTTTTTTACTTCCATTAGATAATATGCATGATTAGGATGTTGTTCATGGGCTGTTTTGCATGCTAGAGGATTGTTTTATGTGATATAATGTATAGTTGGGATTTTAGGGTTCCTATTGTGCTTAATTAGGGTTTTTGTTTAGAATAGCCATATTTCACACTTAAGCTTGCATTTTTATCATGTTTTGCTACGTCTATTAGTTAATATGCATGATTAGAATAGTGCTCATGTTTAGTCTTGCATGCTAAGGGGCTGTTTCATGTGATTTAATCCATAGTTGAGATTCTAGGGTTTCTCTTGTGCTGAAATTGACTATTTGCTTAGAATAGCTGTATTTCTTGTGCAAGCCTATATTTTTATCATGTATTGATGCTTCCATTGGTTAATATGCATGATCAGAATACTGTTCATAATCAGTTTTGCATGATTTAGAGTTATTCCATGTGATTTTATGCACAGTTGTGATTCTAGAGTTTCATTCATCCTTGTTTTAGGAAAGTTGCATATAGAATGGTAACTTAGGGATTTTCTTTGATTTTTCTTCATAGTTGCTGTATATATGCTGCATATTAGATAACTATGATATTTTCAACATTCATGTAGTAGATTTTAGGGTTTTCATGCATGCCATGATTCTAGGATTGAATTAGGGTTTATGATTGTTCATTATTTATGTTGTTTGCATGTTTAGTGGATGAATATAGGCCTTAATACTATTCTGTCTAGATTTGTTTATTGTCTTTAATATGACATCTTAAGCATTCATGGTAGTAGATTTTAGGGTTTTCTGCATGTCATTGCATATAGGGCTGAATTAGGGTTTTAGTTAGTTCATGATTCGTGTTATATACATGACTTATGGGCGATTTTAAGCCTTATTTCAATTCTGTCCAGATTTGTTTACTGTCCTTAATGGCACATTTTGAGCATGTGATAGCCTATGTTTCAGCATGATAATTGCTTGGTTAGAAATTAGGTTGGTTTGTTGGTGTTTTTTGGTGTGTTTTGCATGCAAATTGCAAGTACTTGACAGGTGCAAACCCATAGAAAGTGGGATATGACAGGTGCAATTACCCCACCAATGTGGGGTGATTATTTTGGCTATTGCAAGAAGAAATCTTGCAAATAAAGTAATTACCTTATGCAATAGGGTCGTTATTTTGACAGGTTGCTTTTGCTTAAGGTAAGTAGGGTATGAAAGTGCCCTAATTCACCTTTCCTTCCTTGAAACTTTCCCTTTCTCCCTCCTAGGGTTATTTCCTAATAGAGGGATATGGTAGATTCTATAGTTTCTTCTCATAAAAAATGCCTTTTAAATCAAAGTTTCTATCTTTTTTGAAATTCCATATTTTCTAAAGATCTTTCGAGAATCATTTATTTTTGGAAACTTACCATATTTCTCTTGAAAGGAAACTTAGGGTTTACCATAGGCCGCTATTAGGTTATAACCCTATTCCCTTTCGAACTACGTGGACTTTGATCCATGTATTTCCATACATGGTACATAGGCGCTCTTCGTGAGGTTCAAGTCTGCCCTTAGATACTAAGTATCCTAGGTTTTCTTTCCCCTTTTTCTCTTTTCTCTTTTTCTTTGATTTACTTGCTTGTGTGGATGAATGAATGGATGATATGCATGCTGTCTTGTGATGATAATTGATATTTTATGTGTGTTTAAGACTTTGATTTAGCCCAATTAAATTAAGAGACCGTTTAAGGCGATATGGGTGCCTATAGGCTTTGCTTAGAACCTTCTCATATCGTAACTTAGCCTCCAAATCCAAAATCATTAATTTTCAAAAGATCTTTTGCCTTACCATTTTAAGCATAGAGTCACTTGTTTTGGAAAATAAAACTGTGAACCCTAAAAAGGTGTTAGGGCCCACACGGGTTGAAAAGGAAAATGGTGGGTTTGAAAACGAAAAGGAAAGGAGTCGCCACCTTATTTTTAAAGGAAACAAGGAAAACCCTAAAAAACAGTTTTGTTTTAGGAAAACAAAAGAATGACTCCATGTTTAAAAATGGTAAGGCAAAAGATCTTTTGGAAACCAAAGAAATCGGGGATTCAAAGGCTAAGTTACGATATGGGAAGGTTCTAGGCAAAGCCTATAGGCACCCATATCGCCCTAAACGGTCTCTTAATTTAATTGGGCCAAATTAAAGTCTTAATCACACATCAATTAACAATTATCATCACAAGACAGCATGCATATCATCCATTCATTCATCCATATAAGCAATTAAATCAAAGAAAAACAGAAAAAAGAAAGAGGGGGGAGAAAACCTAGGATACTTAGTATCCTAGGGCGGACTTGAACCTCACGAAGAGCACCTACGTACCATGTATGGAAATACATGGATCAAAGTCCACGTAGTTCGAAAGGGAATAGGGTTATAACCTAATAGAGGCCTATGGTAAACCCTAAGTTTCCTTTCAAGAAAAACATAGTAAGTTTCCAAAATAAATGATTCTCAAAAGATTTTTGGTAAATATGGAATTTGATAAAAAAAAATGGAAACTTTGATTTAAAAGGTATTTTTTTTTTATGAAAGGATACAATAGGAATCTACCATACCCCTCTATTAAGGAATAACCCTAGGGGGGGAGAAAGGGAAAGTTTCAAGGAAAGGAAAGAAGGGTGAATTGGGGCACCCTCATACCCTACTTACCTTTAAGCAAAAGCAACCTGTCAAAATAACCACCCTATTGCATAAGGTAATTATCTTATTCGCAAGATTTCATCTTGCAATAGCCAAAATAACCACCCCACATTGGTGGGGTAGTTGCACCTGTTGCACTTGTCAAGCACCTGCAATTTGCATGCAAAAAACACCAAAAATACCAACCAACCAAGCTAGGTTCTAATCAAGCAATTATCATGCTCAAACATAGGCTAACACATGCTCAAAACTCATCATTAAAGCCATTAAACAGATCTGGACAGAATTGAAATAGAGCTTAAAATCAACCATAAATCATGTAAACAACATGAATCATAAGCTAACTAAAACCCTAACTCAACCCTACATGCAATGATATGCAAAAAACCCTAAAATCAACTATATGAATGCTAGAAATATCATAGTTACCTAATATGGAACACATATGCAGCAACTATAAAGAAAAAACAGAGAAAATCCCTAAGCTATCATGCTATATGCAACTAAACCAACACAAGGATGACAAAAACCCTAGAATCACACTAGTGCATAAAATCCCATGAAATAACCCTAAATCATGCAAAACAGAATATAAACAGCATTCTAACCATGCATATTAATCAATTGAATGATCCACACATGCTAAAGACATAGACTTTCACATGAAATAAAGCTATTCTAAGCATAAACTCAATTTCAGCACTAAGGAAACCCTAGAATCCCAAACATGTAGTAAATCACATGGAATAGCATCCTAGCATACTAAACATCCCATAAATATCATCCTAAACATGCATACTAGCTAATAGAAGCAACAAGACATGATAAAGACATAAACTTGAACATGAAATAATGACTATTCAATGCAAAACCCTAGAAAAGACTCTAGAAACCCTAAAAACACAAACACTCGCAAAGTCACATGGAATGACATTATATCATGCAAAACCAGCCATAAACAATATCCTAATCATGCATTCTAAGCATTAGAAGCATCAACACATGATAAAAATATAAACTTGCACATGAAATAATGCTATCCTATACAGAAAACCCTAATTTAAATGAAAGAGAGAAAGGGGGAGAGGTATACCTATGGTGGCTGCTGTAGAGAGTCCTCCTCCTCTTATGCACTGTTGGGAATTCCTTCCTTCAAGCCTTCAAGCCCAACTTCAGCCTTCCTTCAAGCTTTCTCTCTCACTCTCTCACTCAAAATTTAGGTTAAACTACCCTAAGGATGGCTGCCATAGCCTCCAAGTCTCACACATGCCTCACACTTCAGAAATTGCCTCCCCTATTGCTGAAGTACAAGGGGGTATTTATAGGGTTTGAGGGAAAACCCTCAATGGTTGGGATTAAAACCCTAGGTATTGATCCAAGGGCTCTTAGAGGTTCCCTTGGGGCTCAAGTAGGTCAAATAGGGCTTGAATTAGGGTTAAATGGCGGCTGGAGGCGAGCAAATCCGAGGAAATAGGGAGGGAGCCGCGTCAACACTCAAAAAAGGAAATTGGCTCGGGTGACCACCTGGGGCTGGGCGGCTAGCTACCTGGCCTTGGGCGGCTGACCACCTAGGCTGGGCGGTTAGCCGCCAAGCCCCAGGTGGTCACCCGAGCGCGCCATCAGCAATTGCCTTATTTGAGCCCTTTCAGCTTCCAAATGTGTTTCGGGGGTCAAACGGAGTCCAATTTTGACGAAACGAAAGCCAAAACGACCGTGCTTCGATAAGGAATGTAATTTAAGACATTCTAGGGCAAAAATCCCTAGCCATGGCTGCATGGTTGGGTTTTATAAAGGCGGCTAACCGCTATGCACCATAGTCGCTAAGCTTAGGTATGCACATAGGGTCGCACCGAATGCTTTCCAATTCAAAATTCAACCTTCCAAAACATCTTTACGAATGAAATTAAGACTAATTAAAGTCAAATGAGTGGGAATTGAGTGAAAATCATGAGCCGATTTGAGCTTACCCGAAATAGGTCTCTTAACCAACCTGAGCCATATTGAGCCATTTTAATCCCGAACCATCAATTCATCAAATTGAACCCATAAATACCTCAAATGCATCTTCATGAACTCTAATTGACAATTTGGAGATCATTTCAAGGTTAAATGAAAAGTTTGTGACCTAAAAGACGATTATGCCCCTCAAGTCACAAAAGCTCTTATTATCCCTCAAGATCATCTCCAAATTGAACCAAAATTCATACACACCATCCTCAAGGCTCTAGAAACTCAATGCAAAAGACTAGACTAAAAAAGGAAACAAAAAGACACATAAAATGACAAACCCTAGCTAAGGTGGCAAAAATGGGGTGTGACAAAAACATTTTAGGGTTTTCCTCTTTTCCTTTAAAAAATGAGGTGGCAACTCCCTTTTCAACCCACGTGGGCCATTTTTTTAGGGTCCACAAAGTGTATAGTGGCTCCTTGGATTAGGGTTCTGGTCCTCCTTTCATAATTATAATGGTGTATATATAGGGATCATTAAGGTTTTAGGAGTCCTTCCCGGGTTACTAACCACAATCGCATTCCAAATAGGATTTTTCTTTTCAATTAAAAGTCTAAGGGAGAAAGAAATACAAAATCTAGAGTTTCCATAAAAAGAGAGGGTGCGTACGCATCCCAAGTGGTTGCGTACGCATGAATGCGTCCGCACCCATTACAGGTGCGTACACAGCAAGACGGAATACAAAAAGGCTGCAAACTTAGGATTTTTGCTATGACTTCATTGGCTCGTTTGGGATCACTTCACATTTGTCAAGACGAATAATAAACCTCATCATCAAGATTAAAAAGGATTTTGGAATTATTAAGTGGTACGAAATGGGATATCTAGACAAGGTAAGAGCATCTCCAGCCATGTGAGCTAAATTAGGTGTGCTATTGCTATTTTAGCACATGCTACAGTGCCAAATGCTATAATTTAGCACAATGCGCTCCAATGATACAAATAAATGTAGTGTGCCATTTTTTGCCATAACTTCAACTCTTTCCATAGATTTAAGATCTCGTAAGATAGTGAATGAAGCATATCGTAGATCAAACACAATGTTGCTTGAGTGGGGAGTTAAAAAAAAAAGGTATGTTTTCTGATTTTTTATTTTTATTTCTTATATATAAGATTTCAATATTATTTTTGAAAATATTGCATTTATTTATAGGCTGTTTGGTTACTGAGAAAATTTTGGAAGAAAAATGGAGGAAAAGAAGTTATTGGTGTGTTTAGTTGTTGAGAAGGGAGGAAAAGCTGACATGGCAAATATAGCAATAGCTCACCTTTGTGCCAAATATAGCACAAGGGTGAGCTATTGCTATATTTAGCACATGCATTTAGCATATACACCATTGGAGCATCCCAACTTGTGCTAAATGCTATAATATAGCAATAACACATCATATACTCATCCTTGGAGATGCTTTAAGTAGGGTATAAAGGTTCTTTAATTTTCTTTCCTTAATCTTTCTCTTCTCCCTTTTAGGGTTGTTTCTTAATATAGATATATAGTAAATTTCTGGAAGTTTCCTTATAAAATAAGTTGCCTTTTTACTCAAAGTTTCTATCTTGTGGAAGTTGCCTAATTCCAAACTTGGTTTATTTATCACACTTTCCATCTTCTAAAATAAGGAAATTTAGGGTTTTTACCATAAGTCCATATTAGGTTATAGCCTTATTCATTTCGAACTACGTGGACTTTGATCCATGTATTTCTATATATGGTATGTAGGCGTTCACTTTGAGGTTCAAGTCCGCATTAGGATCTAACTATCCTAGTTTTCTTTTTCTTTTCTTTATTTTATTTGTTTATTGTGAATGGATGAATGGATGGATATTTGCATGCTATCTTGTGATGATACTTGAGATTTTTGAGTGAAAAGACTTTAATTTAGCCCAAATAAACCAAGAGACCGATTAGAGTGACATGGGTGCTTATAGGCTTTGCCTAGAACCTTCCCATGTCATAACTTAGCCTCCGAATCCCTTGTGATTTCTACCATGGATTGATGTTTCTATTAGTTAATATATGTGATAAATATGACGTGATAACGATAATTTCACATGAAATGATGATTCATGAGTTATGAAATAACTCACTATTTTTGCTATTTCCACTGAAAGTGGCATGAAATCATGTGATAATGATAATTTCACATGAAATGATGATTCAAGAGTTATAAAATAACTCACTATCTTTGCTATTTCCACTGAAAGTGGCATGAAATCATGTGATAACGATAATTTCACATGAAATGATGATTCAAGAGTTATGAAATAACTCACTATCTTTGCTATTTCCACTGAAAGTGGCATGAAATCATGTGATAATGATAATTTCACATGAAATGACGATTCATGAGTTATGAAATAACTCACTATCTTTATTGTCCCCAGTGAGATTGGTATGAAATGCACTTGGTTTTGAATTGATGGACATTCAATTCAACGATGACTTCACATAAAATGATGATTTATGAGTTTTACTTGCTATGAAATAACTTGTTTTGAGAATTCCAATGCAATTGGCAGGATACCTTGTGATGCACTAGTGCAACTAGCTTTGCATCATGAGAAGACCATGTGGATATCACTAATGCAATTAGTGCATGGTAAAGGCATTTGCATGAGCGCACCAACGAATGTTGGCATGCAAACAATTATTTGCTTCGATGAAATCGTCGCATGCTTGGATATGACGAAGTCTATCCTTATGGTTCCATTTGAGTTCGTTGGTATTAATGAAGTTAATCCATCGAACAAAAATGGGTTGTTCTTTAATCATTGGCTCACAAGTGAAACTTGTTCACCAATGAGGGGCTTCTGTTACACCCCATTTTTGTCACCTTAGCTAGGACATATCATTTTATGTAGGATTTTGAGTCCTTTTTGAGTTTAGTCTTTTGCATTGAGTTTCTGTGGCATTGAATATCATGTGTATGAATTTTGAAGTGATTTGGAGTTCATTTCGATAGTCAATAAGAGCTTTTGTGACCTTAAGGGCATAATTGTCTTTTAAGTCGTATATTTTCCATTTGACCTCAAAATGAATCCCGAGTCATTCCCTCAAGTTCATATGAGTACATAGAGTCTATATATAGGTTCAATTTCATGAATTAATGGTTTAAGATCAATTCAGCTCATAACGGTTCAAGTTGGCTAAAAGACCCTTTCTTGGTTTGCTCAAATTGACCCATAAGACCCAACCAATTTTCTCTCATTTAACCTCAATTGGGCTTTATTTACATCCTAGATATGTTTAGAAAGATCGAATTTCGATTGGGAAAGCATTCGGTTCGACTTTGTGTACAAACCCAACTTAGCGACGGTGAGGCACCATAGTTAATCACCTTTGTAGAACCTAACCATGCACCCATGATTAAGGATTTTTGTCCTAAAATGTTTAGAAATGTGTTCCCCTTTGAAACACGGTCGTTTCGGCTTTTATTTCGTCAAAATCGGACTTAATTTGAACATTCTAGGACTTCTACACCAAGAAGGAGTCAAAACCGAAGCAGACTGAAGAGAGCCCTCGGGTAACCATCTGGGGCTAGACGGTCAGCCGTCCAAGCCCAGACGGCTAACCGTCTAGGCCTAGTTGGTCACCCGACGACTCCGTCTTCAACTCAACTTCTGACTCTTCTCTCCCTCTTTTGACGGTTTCCTCCGCCATTACAACTTGTTTTCTCTTAGGAGTGTGTAAGTTTGAGTTGTTTGAGCACCAAGAGAGTCTCTAATAGCCCTAGGATCATTATTTAATGAATTAATCTTAGCCATTGGTTTAGGGGGTCAGTTCTCTATATAAAGGACATGATATTCAGCATATGGGAGGAGGTTAATTGCACTTTACACTTAGAGAGAAAGGGAGCTACGAGTTTGGAGAGCTAGAAGGACATCAAGAGGAGGCTCTTCAACCCCAAGCAAGCAAGGAAACAAGAAGTTTGAAGACAAGGAAAATTCTAAAAGAGGTAAGCATGTTTATTTAATGCTGAACATGAGTTCTCTCCTTCTCCTTTTCCTTCTTCTTCTATGATAGTTCTAGTGCATGATGTAACTCCACATGTTAGGATAGTTCAATGTTTTTAGGATACATTATGAATGATTTTAAGATGATTTATGGCTTTATATGCTTGATAATCCCTGGTTTACTAAGGATTGGATAGTGTTGTTCTTCTTATCCTCTTAAATCATGCATAGTTCACGTGTTTAGGTTGTTGTGATTATTATCATGAGTTGATGTTTTTGTTAGTTAATATACATGATATGAATGATATTCATGATGATTTGAGCATGTGCTAGAGTCTTTTCGTAGGTTTTTATGCATAGTTGTGAGATTAGAGTTTCGATAACCCTAAAATCACACAGGTCTTATACAGCATGCTTAGCTTAGTTTTGTGAGTAATTTCCCATCATAGTCACTCTATATATGCTGCATATAGTTGAATCATGCTAGGTTTGCATTCATATAGTAGATTTTATAGGGTTTTTGGAGACATTATCCTTTTCTAAGGATAATTATCCTTTTCGTTGAGTGAGGTTTTGCATGAGAGCTTTCTGTGATGTGTTTAAGCATGAAATCACTTCTGTTGTGTTCTAATATATATATTTTACGTAGGATATGATAATTGCACCTCCCCATAACGACGTTTTTTACGTGAAATTATCCTAGGATAGTTTTGCTTAAGAAAGCTCGCCGTAGGAAGGCCAATTTTCATATTTTACATAAAATATCATCTTTTTTGTTAGAATAGGCTTAGTTATCATGTTTATTGATATTATTGAGGTCTCTCATGATTGTTAGAGTGTCTTTGGTAGGTTTTTATGCATGTTAGTTAGATCATTGCATGTAGGATTGAATTAGGGTCCTTAGTTATTCATTATTCTTGTTGTTTGCATGATAAATGGATAATTTTAGGCCTTGTCATGATTCTGTCCAGATTAGTATATTGCTCTCTTTGCATGATTTTGTGCACTTGTAAGGGTGCAAACAGGTACAATGCTTGTCCTATTGCAAATAGGGCTGCTATTGCTTGAAATGGCTAATGCTTAGAGCTTTTGCGCTCAGGTAAGTAGGGTATGAAGTGCCCTAATTCACTTTTCTTTTCTTATTCTTTCTCTTCTCCCTCCTAGGGTTACTTCTTAATACGAACATATGGTGATTTTCAAAGGTTCCTGTATTAATAAAATTCTGGTTTTCTATCAAAGTTTTCCTCTTGTGGAAGTTTTCAATTTTGGACTAAATCAATACATTTTTCAAATAAGGGAACCTAGGGTTTTTGCCATAGGTTTGTATTAGGTTGTAACCCTATTCTTTTCGAACTACGTAGACTTTGATCCATGTATTTCGCTGCATGGTACATAAGCGCTCTTCGTGAGGCTCAAATCCGTTTTAGGATCTAAGTATCCTAGGCTTTTCTTTTCGTTTCTTCTTCTTTTTTTTTTTTTCTATTTTGTTTTCTTTGTTTGATTGTGCATGGATGATTGATGGAATATATGTTATGCATGCTGCCTTGTGATGATATATGCTGATATTTGAGTGGAAAAAGATCTTAAATTAGCCTAATCAAATTAAGAAACCAACTCGGGCGATGTGGGTGCCTATGGGCTTTGCCTAGAACCTTCCCACATCGTAACTTAGCCCCCGAATCCAATTTTCTAGTTTCAAAGACTTTGCTTTTCCTTTAATGGAGTTATGTGGTTTTGAAAATAAAACATTTTTGTGGTTTTCCTCTTTTCCCTAAAAAATGAGGTGGCGACTCCTTTTCGTTTATTGTCTTTTACACCTATCTTTTTGCCAAACCCTTGTGGGTGCCGCGCTTTTTCGTGGGTTCACAGTGGCGACTCCTTTTTATTTTTCAAACAATCTTTTTCAATCATGTGGGCCACTTTTTAGGGTTCACAATTTGGCGACTCCACTAGGGAACTTGTGGGCTAGACTCTATATAGTTTAATTGGGCTAAATTAATTTCTTATATTTTATTAAAATCAATCACGTGTATTTACTTGATTGTGTGCTTTTATTTATTGCATTGTGTACACAAATTGTTGCATGATAGGTTCGATTGTCCCTCGATGTATCCTTGCCAATAATGGGCCTAGTTTCATGATTCCAAGTGTTGAGGCGAAAGCTATCAACCTCTCTTACCTAGTACCTTTGGGTATATTAAATGAATCAATCACGTACTGCTGGACCCACGTGGCGTTCATGATGCCACATGTAATTAGGTATAAAGATTGGTTCAAGCAAGTGAAAGACCCTAGCCTACCCTCTCTTTGTACATGTAGTGGGCCTTATAGGACTCTATTGGTTCATCATTATGCACCCACACTTGATTGTAATGATATCATGCCGTGCTAGTGTTGTGTTACTATGCTTATAAATTGTGTTGTATACTTAGGTTTATTCTAACCATGGGTAACGATCAATACTTGATAGATGGTCTCACCTACATACCCTTAATAAGTACCTCCACCCTTCACTTAAGGGGCTCCCTAAAGAAGGGATGGACAAATTAAAGGTATGTGAGTTAAGATCATTTAATCATGGGCTTTTAAATAAACCAATAGGGGCTTGTTTGGAATGAAGTGTTTGATTAAGAGTTAAGAAGTAGGGGCTTATTCATCTTTATGTCTTTAGTATGTCACCTCACCTTCCGTCTTAAGGGATACTTTTAAGGATAAGGTGTCTAACTAGGGAGATATTATGTTTGGGACCTAGCCTATAGTACATCTATACTTGGGGGAAAGTGACTCTTGATGGTTTTTGTGATGGTTAATGGTTAGAACCTAAGAATAAGTTACTCACCTTCATGACCTTAGTACGTTACCTTATACTTCAAGGTACCCTTGGAGATGAGATATCTAACTAAAGTAATGCTTTATAAAACCATACTTATCAAATTTAGTGCAGTCATGGACATTTTATTAAAATATTTTTTGGCCATAGCCTAAAAAGGGGATTTTGTTCTTAAAGGAAGATTGGATTAAACCCGTGGTATCTTCTAGAGACTAAGGATTAGAGTGGAACACCTTATCACTTTCATGGCTGAGGTTAGCAATGCAACATGGGAAGAAATTAGGGGAATGCTTGGTGAGATCATACAAAAGTTGAACGACATTTTGGCAATTGTTAAGGTTGTTCCTCAAGTTCAATCCGGGTTTATGAATCATCATTCAAGGGCTACCAGGTCCAAAAGACATAACGAAGAAGAGTTGAAGGCCCAGACTGCCAAGAAAGAGCTTCACCAATTCATTGAACTTTACACACCAATGAGCATCATTTTTGAAGAATTAAAGGTGAAAGGTTTGCTTCAACCCATTGACCCAACATCGTTACCCAATCCACTACCCCGTCGTTTTAAAGAGAATGAGTATTGTGACTTCCATCAAGGCAAAGGGCATAGCACTAATCAATGCATAAGGTTAAGGCATGAGATCCAAAACCTTATTGACTGAGGGGTAATCACTTTTCCCAAACCAACCAATGCTCCAAATGTTTTTCAAAGCTTTTCTATGAACCCATTTTTGGCCACCCTAAATCTAATCTCTCTAGACCAACCATATGCCAATCCACCAAGATCTATAGCCAAAATCAAGCAAGAATTTCCAATTTATGGCCCATATCATTCAGGAGATACCCAAACTCTTGCTAACATGGGAGTTCTTGATTTTGAGGCTCAAGAAACCTTCAACATTCACTAGGGCACTGTTGGCAACATAATGAAGAATAAGAAGGCTTAATTCACAAGAAGAAAGTGTTGATACCTTGAGGTTGTTGAAGAAGATAATGAGTTTTCTTGGTGCTTGCTGCTACACCAATTCTATCATGACTATTTATGGTAAAGAGTTTAGGTTTTCGTTTGCTTTCTAATTAGTTGATTGTTTTCAATTTCTAAATCAAATGTCTATTGAAGTTCTGAGTCTTTTAAATCCTAGTTATTGTCAAGTCAAGATTTTCAATGTGTTCTTCTTCATTCCTTTAATAAGATGTTTGATTTCAAGAATCTCATTGTCTTTCTATTTCTCTTCTCATCAATCAATTGACAATCAAAGTGGCATGAAAATATTTGCTAAGAGGCTCAAAAACTCCTTCCACTAAAGGAGCAAACACAAAGAATGATAAATAAACTGTGAATAATTAACTAGAAAACTTGGAAAAGTCCAAAATGGTAAACATAAAGGACCACCCACCCAATACACTATGTGAAGTCATAGGCCAAGTAAGTTGAGAAGATCTTGAAACCTTTGTAAAAAGTAATTCAAAGATCAAAAGAAGAAATCAACTACCATGCTGTGATCTTCTGATGTTTATTTCCCTCTTCCTCAAAAGGAAAAGGAAAAAAGTCAAAAGAAATAATTGTGACAAAAAAAAGTACAAAAAGAAAGGGAAGGGATTAACATCCAAAAGCATCGAGAAGGAAGATCAACAACAATTAAAAGAAAGTCTTGTGATCAAGGAAGACTACAATATATGTTCATGACTCGCGGGAGAAGTTTAAGCCAAGTGAGGATGGTTCCTATGTGGTTATATGTAGAGCCTAGGCCTGTTAGGTTGAAAACATGAAAAGGCGACCTAGTGTGAACCCCGGAAAGTGGCCCACAAGGATTAGCAAAAAGATTCTTGTTTGAAAAAGAAAGAAAAGGAGTCGCTACCTTATTTTTTAAAGGAAACAAAGAAAACCTTAAAAACAGTTTGTTTTAAGAAAACAATTTGAATGACTCCATGTTTAACAAGGAAAAGCAAAAACAAGTCTTTTGGAAACCAAAGAAAAATGGGGATTCAGAGGCTAAGTTATAACATGGGAAGGTTCTAGGCAAAGCCTATAGGCACCCATGTCACCCTTTCGGTCTCTCAGTTCATTTGGGCTAAATTAAAGTCTTTTCAACACACAAATCAGCATATATCATCACAAGACAGCATGCATAACATATATTCCATCCAATCATCTATGCATAATCAAATAAAGAAAACAAAATAAAACAGAAAAATGAAATAAAAGATAAAAACCTAGGATACTTGGATCCTATAACGGACTTGAGCCTCAAAATGAGCGCCTACATACCATGCAACGAAATACATGGATCAAGGTCTACGTAGTTCGATTAAGAAAAGGGTTAAATACTAATACAAACCTATGGTAAAAACCCTAGGTTTCATTATTTGAAAGAGAATTAAATAAACCAAGTTTGAACTTAGGAAAAATTCCACAAGATGGAAACTTTGATTAAAAATCAGAATTTTATTAAGCAAGGAAACCTTTGATAATTACCATAAACTCATATTAAGAAGAAACCCTAGGAGGGATAAGAGAAAGGTTAAGGAAGAAAGAAGTGAATTGGGGCACTTCCACACCCACTTACCTTCGCGTAATTACTCCAAGCATTAGCAAACTTAAGCAATAACAGCCCTATTTGCCATAGGACAATTATCACACCTATTTGCACCCTTACACGTGCTCAAAATAAGACAAAAAGAACAAAATAGCAATCTGGACAGAATAGTATTATAGCCTAAAATCATTCACTAAACATGCTAACAGCAGAAATAGCGAACTCTCATAAGCCCTAATGCAATCCTAATACTATAAATGCATAAAAATCCTAGAAATCCACTATATGAATGCAAGGAAAAAGTCATAGTTATTCTATATGTAAAACATATACAGCAACCATGAAGAAAAACCAACGAAAAACCGTAAACTAACATGCGATATGAAACTAACCTAAAACAAGGACAATGGAAACCCTAAACTCACAATCATGCTTAAAAACACATAGAACAGCCCTAAAGCATACTAAACTCATGATAAACAGAACTTAAATCATGCATATTAACCAACTAAAGCTATAATACATGATAAAAATCCTAACTTTAGCATACAATGACACTATCTTATAAAAAAAAACCTAATTTAAGCATCAATAGAATGGAAAAATACCTTAGGAAGAGCTTCTTTGCTGCTGTAGAGACCCTCCTCTTAACTTGTGGATGACTTGAATCAAGCTTCTTCAAGGTTACAGCAGGAACTCCAACTCTCCTTTAGTTCTCTCTCTCTTATTCTTTCTCAAACTCAAATTAAAAGTAACTCTAGGTGCCTCTAATTGCCTCCCCTTGTGCTAAAGCATAGGGGGTATTTATAGAGTTTCATTAAGATAAAGTAATGGCTAGGATTAAAACCCTAGAAATTAATCCAAGGGCTATTAGAGACTCCCTTGGTGCTTAAGTAACTCAAAAGTTACCAAAAATTAGAAGGAAATACGTCCAAAAGAGCCTAAGTACGTCAAAATAGGTAAGAGTCCGCTTCAGCAACGAAGTAGAGCAAAAATAGGAAAGTGCTCTCGGGTGACCACCAGGGCCTGGCCGGCTAGCCACCTAGGCCCAGGCGGCTAGCCGCACGAGGCTGGGTGGTCACCCGAGCCCACTTCAGCTTCCCTCCTTTTTTGGACTCCTTCTCCTTCTAGAAGTGTTTCAAGGGTCAAATCAACTCCGATTTTGATGAAACTGTAGACACCCCATTTTCACCCCCATAAGATCATGATAGCATTTGGTTAGGTTTAGAAGCATCTAGGAGTCCCCTAAGCATTAAAGGACACTCTTGCCCTTTTAACCCTTAGGAGAATAGGTCATCATTGCATGCACATTTTTGTCTCTTTGTTGAGTCCCATCACTTGCATTTACTTTCTAGGATCATTTTGGATATGTTTGTCAAATTTGGTTCAATTCCAGATAGGTTTGGATAGTTAATTAGAACTTTTGCAACTTGAGGGGCAATTTCGTCTTTTACTTCGTATATTTTCCAATTGACTTCCAAATTTGTTCTGGAGTGTTCCATTGATTTTAGAATGATGAAATGAGTCTAATTGAAGTGCCAATTTAATTTATTGATAGGTTTTGGATTGGTTCACCACATTACCCCATGGTTAATTGACCTTTTTTCGGGTAATCGACTCATGAAAACCCAGCCACCTGACTGAGGTCAGGGATTTTTTGTTTGAAAATATTCTACGCTTATTCTACATTGAATCCTTGAAATTTTGGCTTTTGAATCACTCAAATTGGAGTTAAAATTAAGAATTTGTGTCCGTTTGAAATTCGAAGTCCAAATCGAGCTAGAATTTCAAGATTTTTGGATTCCTCTCGGGTGACTGGTTCACCCAACCGGTCACCCGAGCCCTTCGTCCTGATTTATCTCTTTTTGAATTTTTGACGGAATGGGACTCTGTTACTCCGAATTTCAGCCTTCTAAAGGACTTCTAAGCCTATTGGGAGGTGGTTTTGAGTTGTTTAACATCCATAGGATTTAATTACAGCCCTAGATGGATTTTATGGTGAATTAATCTCAACCATTGGTTCACATGGTTGGTTGGTTATAAATAGAGGCTCATTCATCAGCATAAGAGACTTTTTGGCTTATTTGACACTTCATATTCATAAGAGAGAGAGGGACCACGAGTTTGCACACACCCATATCATTTGAAGTAGGCTTTCTACTGCAATTTCAAAGGAGAACTAGAAGGGAACCAAGCCAAAGAGGAGGAAGAATACAGTAGAAGACCTTTGCTTTGTTGTAAGTTTCCTTTACATCCTTCTACGATTCCTTCTTCTTCTACTCCATTCTCTGCATAGTTATGCCTTATAATTGAATTAGGAATCATATATACTCTATATTTTAGAGTGTATATGATTCAAATATGATGTAAAAGTATGCTAATGGAATAGGATTGCGAATTGCTTGCTATTAGGATAGTTTCTCTCTTAAAAATAGAGGTACGTTTTGCACAAAACATTGGTTGATGTGTTTAGGCCGTTTTCTCTTCATGGTTCAATTATATGCATGATTTTAAGCATCTTTTGTATAGGACACTTGCTATGTAAGCCTCATCTTCATAAGTGTATGGATGATTATTCTTTTCGAGGATAATTACCGTCATTAGAGGGTGAGGTTGTGCATAGGTGCTTTCTGGAGTGTGTTTAAATGCACTGTGAGTTTCTTTGCATTCTTAGGTATATATTTTATGTAGGATATGTAAAGAAATCATTCATGTAGAGTGGTTTCTATGTAAAATTATCTCCGGGTAGTTTTACTTAAAAAAGCTCGTCGTAAGGATGATTATTTCACATTCTTACATAAAGTACTTACCTAAGGCATCATGTTAGGTTTTCTTTTCATGTTTTGGATTGTCATATGATATTTCCATTATGATAATGCATATTTGGCATGTTTTTGATAGTTTTGTGCATGTTAGGGTGTTTAGAACATATAGGAGCATATTAGGATTTTGTTTTTCTTTTGATTTTTGTTATTTGCATGAGTATTAGGTCATTATATGCATGTTTAGTATTCTGTCCAGATTTGAATTAGGTCTTCTAATGATGATTTAAGCATGAATATGAATGATTTGAGCTTAATAATTGCCCTATAGCATACATGGGGTGATTAATTGGTGTTTTCTCGATGTTTCGGGATAATTTGCATATGGTAAGTGGTTCATGGTAAATCTTTTGTGAATTGTTCTCTTCTCCCCCTTGGTTTATTGTCTTTACCTTGGATTAGAAGTCCTAAGTTTCCAACTCTCTCAAAATTCTATTTTATTTGGAGTTCTATTCTTTTTGGAATTCAAATCACTTTAGAAGTCTATTTGAGTTAGAATTCTATTCTTTCTCAAATACCTACTTTTTCTCCAACTATTTTTGGAAACTCCTAAGTTTTAAAACCTTTCTGAAGTTGGAAACTTAGGGTTTATAGTTCATTGTAAAGGGAGTAACCCCTTCTCAATTGAACTACGTGGACTTTGATCCTTACATCTTTACATGCAAGGTACGTAGGCGCTCATTTGATGTTCAAGTCCGCCCTAGGATACTAAGTATCCTAGGTTTTCTTTTCTTTCTTTTTTTCTTTCTTCTTCTTTCTTTTTATCCATTTGTCCATCACATATATGCTAGAGGAGTAGGATGGACCCATGCTTCATCATTTATCTATCACATATTTGTTAGAGGAGTAGGCTGGACCCATGCTTCATCATTTATCCATCACATATGATTGCTAGAGGAGTAGGATGGATCTGTTTCTTATTCTCTATCTCTCTACTGCTTTCCATATCTCTCTTGTTTGTTCATGGATGTTTACATGCTTTATGGATGTTTACTGCTTTATGGATGTTTGTGGATAAATGTGGATGATTTATGGATGATTTTTTACGTATGCATGGTGACTAATTAGGAAGTGATTAAAATAGCCCATATAAATTCAGAGACCCATTTTGGGGCGATGTGGGTGCCTATAGGATGTTTCCTAGAATCTTCCCACATCGTAACTTAGTCTCCAAATCCTCTTTTGTTTTGTTATGACCTACTTTTCCTTGATCGGAGTCATGTGTTTGGTTTTCTAAAGGTTTCTTTTAAAATCTATTTTTAAAGGTTTTCCTTTTTTCCTTAAAAAATGAGGTGGCGATTCCTTTTTTGTTTGTTTTCGTAGACCTTTTAAAAACCAGATTTTTATTAATTTAAATCTCTACAAGTCTTTTTAAAAGAAGGGTTCTCCTTCCCCCCGGATCGAAACCCGTGGTTCACAGAAACAAAAGCCAAAACGACCGTGTTTCGATGAGAAATACATTTTTGAACATCTTGGGATGAAAACCACTAACCATGGGGGCATAGTTAGGTTTGACAAAAGTAGTTAACCGCTATGCTCTACCTTTGCAAAGCATAGGTATACACATAGGATCAAACCAAATGCTTTCCATATCAAAAATTAAACTTTCTAAAACACTTTTTGGGATAAAATGATGACTAGTGAAAGTCAATTTGAAAAGATTTGGTTGGTAATTGTAAGTCAATTTAAGCTAACCCAAAGGAGGGTCAATTAACCGACTTAAACTACATTGAGCCATTTTAATCCTGAGCCATTGATTCATCAAATTGAACCTAGAAATACCTCATATGCATCAATATGAACTCTAATTGACAATTTGGACATCATTTCAAGGTCAAATGAAAAGTTTATGACTTAAAAGACGATTATGCCCTTTAAGTCACAAAAGCTCTTATTATCCCTCAGGATCATCTCCAAATTAAACCAAAATTCATATCCATTGTCCTTGTGACCCTAAAAACCTAATGCAAGTGACTAGACTCAAAAACAAAACAAAAACATGCATGAAATGATGAGCCCTAGTAAGGTGGTGCAAAAATGGGGTGTGACACCTAGGCAAAAGTTAGGCAATTAAAAAATGATGAAAAAAGAAAAGTAAATCTTTTGAACTATGAGGACCTGATTTTCCACTAAAAAAAATGTTAGTTTGTTCAATCAATGTGAAGATCAAAATGGAGATACGTAGGCAGCCCATAAAGTCACTTTGGGTGCGGTCCAATTCATTGAAAAAAAAAAAAAAAAAAAAAAGAAGAAAGAAAGAAAAGGGCTTTGCATGTAACCAACCATTAAAGGCAATTATTTGTGACTAAGTTAAGAAGAAGCAGTTTCATTGATCGAATTAGTGAGCTTAAAATAATACATGCCACTAAGAGAGTTAATTTAATTATTATTCTCTTTCAATTTGTTCTTGTTTGACTTTCTCAATTCCTTCGTGTGTCCCTCCACTTTCATCCTTTGTTTCTCTTGAGTTATATGTGTCTCCAATGGTCATAAACCTTATCCCTTAAAAATTCTTATTCATCATTATTCATTTGTAAAGTCCATTAGATCCTACCTTATCATACCTTTTGACCTAAGCTCTTGTCATAAATTCAATGATGGGAAAGGGGTAGCAGTAACCACTATGGAATGATTTGCCTTAGTCATATGCGTGAGATTTCGTGAGATTGGGAGAATGGGTGTTATTTTCTTTGTAGTTGGGGGCTACTTTATCTCGCTCAATCGAAGAACGTGAATGTGTTAACTAAAAGAAATGGGCATGTTATTCTATGAACCTAGGGGTTGATTATACTTGTTGAAGAAGTATTTGAATATATGCTGAGGCTGGTTTGTTTAATCAGAGAACCTGATGAAGAGAATGGGTTGGGGCTTTGTGATTTGAACCCCTTTATGCTGAAGTAACTTGCAAAGAAATGTGAAAGAAAAGAAGAAAAGCCTGCTAGGTTGAAAACCCGAAAAGGCGGCCTAGGCAAAAATTAGGGCAACTCACTACGTTGAAAACCCGTAAAGGCAATCTAGGCAAAATTTAGGGTTTTACAAGAAAAGAGAAGTGCAAAAAAAAAAAAAAAAAAAAAAAAAAAGATTTTTATACAAGAATGTTTCATCCCCAAAAAAAAAAAAAAAAAAAAATTGCCAGTAATATTTTGAATGGTCTTTTTTTCTTTTTGGCCCCCATATTCAATGTTGTATAGGAAAAGATGTTCTTACCTGGTTAAGGTTACCATATTCAATTGCATTTGATATGGTACCTCATATTCTATTCTACACGTGTGGTCAGAATTAGTATAATTTGAGTGCATAGCTTAACTCATTTTCTAACAGTTGCAACCCAATAAGAGTATCCAGGGTCATGATTGAGTGTATTTGACCTCAATATATATGGTTGCATAGCTATGTTTGCTATTTAAAAATTGAAATGGTATATAGACTTTAACGAGTTGCATTCTCGTCAAGATTGACACCAATTTGACATATTTGCATATTGTGAATTACAGACTTCTTAATAGCTTTGAAATGGTTTGGAATGATTTAACCGTGTTGATTTCATATTTGGGGTTCATTGTTTTCCACTAATTGGGATTTTTACATTGATATACATACACCGGCTGTTGTTATACATGGGCAAAATTACAAGCTTTAGTAAATTATATCTGCCTATGATCAGATCAGTGGGCAACCATAGTTCACTTTTTTCGTGGTGTTGTTGACATTGTTAAAAGCCAATTTTTAAGTAGGCCTTGCTTTTCAAAGCTGCTCCTTACTTTATGAAATAAGGGAATGGTTAAGTCAAACATAGCAACCTTAAGCAAATTGGTAGTAGCAGTAGCAGTACTGGTAAGCAGCTATTCACTTTTATTTTATTGAAGAGCTCTCTTCCCTTTAGAACTCACCTTCCGATGGGCAGGGTCCGGCCTCCCACTCTCTTATGCATAGAGCTAATAGCTGGAGCTAATAGCTGCAAGTGATAAGGGCTGTTTAAAAATCATATTGCCTTGTGTTCTAACTAAAACGTTAGGATATAAAGGATGCATATAAAGGAAGAGGAAATAGGACTAAAAACATTTACTTCTCTGGTAGAAAGGAAAAACAAGTAAAAGAAAGCCTAAATTGCCTAGACTGCCACCGTCCATGAGCATGCTCCGTGAGGCATGCTTCCATTACTGTGCCGAAGGTCACAAAATATAAAATATGACTTCAAATTCAGTCATTTGCATTTGAATCTAGACTAAATTATAATATACACCTTTTCTAAAATCGTTCATGGACCAATTTACATTATTTACTGTCAATTTCGAAGGTCACAAAATTTCAATCTAAAGGTAAACTGAAATATCAACAAATCATTCCTTATTGAAGCCATAGAAAAAAATTTAGACCAACTGGTGTCCATTTTTATTCATAACCAAATCAGGTCACAATTTTTATCATTTCTTCCATAGCCTTATCTTTATCAGTCTTTGCAATATATTTTCCTTGACGTGCGCAAACAAACTTTTTACTAGTCACCTCATTTGAGCGTCCTTTTGTCTTGTTTGAACTTCGAGTGCGAATCCAAAAACCTTCCTATCGACCATAATTTTCGTAGTAGGTTCTTACTTCTTCCATTGTATTAATAAGCATCCCCACATATGGTGCTTTTAAATTTTCAACATCTTTCTTTGGAGTTTGGGAAGGGTCTAATTCACCACTTTCTTCATGGAGTTCATTGATCACCTAAATAAATTTCAACTCAATAAATTATACATCATCAAGTATGAAGTTAATAAAATTAATACATATTCAAATAAATGGTTCCTATCGTATGTACACTTGGTCTTATTTCATTATAACCTATAAACTCAAGTGTTTAAATAAATTCATGGTTCCTATTTTTTATTTTTTTATTTTTTTATAGTCAAAGCGAATAAACTCAAGAAGTTAAAAAATAAAGTCATCAAGTTAAAAGCTTTAAAGCTTTTTGTAGAAAAACCATGCTCCTGCCACAAATTATGAATTTAAATGTACCATCCATATTTTATCAGGGTATGGTGCGAGTGAATATGACAACTATTTTTATCATTAATGGTGCATATGTTTAAGAATGTTTGCTCAATGACTACAAAATATTAGCATGTGATTATTAGCTTTATTAAGGAAATTGATCTTTTGAGTTGGGTTCCCTTTTCTTTTCTTTTTTTATTGGCTGAAAGAATTTGTTTTCCTCTATTTAAGCATCTTAAATTATGGAAACCTAGGCTAATAATTTTATGAATTTCATTTTCAAAGATTTGGGGCAAATGCAATCATGAGATTCTTTTGCTTTGTTCGAACATAGAAACAAACAGTTAAGGCCCCTATCATGACATGGCCACTAGGAAAACTCCAAATAAAGTTTGCTCAATGCACATATGTTCTACGATTATGACTAAATCAATGATTTTGCACTCTCTATGCTTGATCTTTGGTCTACACATAATTTCTTGAAAATAATGCAGTAGAAATTAAACCAATAAAATAAGAAATAAAAAAAATAATCCAACACAAGCAATCAAAACCAGATGGATATGGTGCACAACTAAACCTAGAAATGCTTACCTCAGTTTGAGAAGAAATTCTAGCTATTGGAGCCTCTAAGTCTCCCACTCCCACCATTTAAGATTCTTTAAGAGAGGGAGGATTTGAGATGGTCGCCTCAAAGTCTCCCACTTCAACCATTACAAATTCTTTGAGAGAGAGGGAGAGAGAAAATTAAGATGAAGAACGGGTAAAAATTATAAAAAATCGTCTTGTCGCTGCAACCTCATTGGATTATTATCGTCGGTATCTCGCTACCGGCCTGTCGGTCTCCCAACCTAGGGTTTAGTGAGAGAGAATGGTGGAGTGGGAAGAAGGAAGCTAGAAAGAGGGAACGTACTTGGATTTGGGGATTGAGATATTTTATAATAATTGATTTTTTTTTAATTGCTAATATATATTCAGTGCCACATCAGCTCAGGTTAAAATAACTAGCCACATCAGCATTGTTTAAGACCCTTGGATCTTTTAAGATCCGATGGTTAATAAGTTGTGTAAAAAATTAAGTGCTTTTTATGAGTCCATGGATCCTGTACATATATATATCCCGATCAGGTAAGCACGTGCTGATACAACTGTGCCTATCCCTCTAATTTTTTTCATTAGAAACTAATGAAAGTGGATCATTTGAGTTTTCATGTGATACCATTGAATGGATTTAATGCAAAGACTAGACTTTTAGAACTGATTTAGCTATTAAATTTGATAATTTGGTTTAGCTATTGGTAAAAATATGCATTAAATTCAAGGAAGGGAGCAAAGTGTAACAATTTGAGAGTTTAGAGGTTATTTGTTCAGTTTTAATGTGTATGTTTTTTTTTCCTTTTTCTTTTTTATTTATTTAAATAATAATAAAAACTAGACCAATAATTCAGGGGGGTTTTGTGTAATTTACCTATTAGTTTTTTTAATAGAAAAGGAAGGAGATAAAATTAACACTCCAAAAGTGCCTTCCAAATGACTTTACTTTCACACTTGATCAAGGATTGTGATAGTCTCTTTTTTTTTTTTCTTTTTTTTTTAATATTATTATTACAATACTAATAGTATTTCCTACAAACAATCCTTTCATTCTCATATTTTATAAGCTAAATAAAAAAGAAAAAAAACAAATAAATAATCAATTTAACTTCTTATGGGCAATTCTAACACTATAATAAAAATAAAAGAGGTAGGTAGTTTACTGTTGATGCACTGTACATCTATGAGAGCTTGGTGCATATCAACTGCTTTGCCTTTCTTTTGGACATTTGTGTGTTATTTTGGATGGGTATTATAAGTATCTCAATAGTACAAGAAACAAAATAGGAGGAAAAAAAACAGAAAAGATGACGGAAGAAAGATTTCGATCTCGACTCAACCGACGAAATTCGTCTTCTCTGGTAAAGGAAAATCACGCACTTGCAATTTGTGCGGGTACCAATGAACTCCATTTCTTCCTCACTTTCTACTATGGGTATATATATAGGTTTTGAATTTAGGTTAATATATATAGATATATGGGTTTTAATTTGTTTTTGGTATATATGCCATAGTAGATTAAAACCCAATTTTGTGGAAAGGAAGGAGAGTTGTAGCCAGTTCAACTCTGGCAACATCCAATTTTTCCAGTAAGATTATTCTCCTTCCACTATTTTTTCTAACAAGACCATCCCTTTTTCAATGAGGAATGCCGAAAGCTTTACTTGATGCATGAACTATGCCTCCCAACCACAAGAGAGAGAGAGGGAGTTGAATTCCCTAGACCTCCATTGATAAAATTGAAGAAAATGAGTGGGTTCGAGCAGAGCTTTGAAGAGATAAACATGTTGAGTGGCCATATCTACTTTGCAGTGTGAAATGTGGGCTTTTTTTTTTTTTTTTTTTGTTTTTTTTGTTTTGTTTTAAGTTGCTAAGTTCTCTGTCCCCATATTGTTCATCATCTGAAACTCATTATAAACAATTTGATCATTTCAAAAGAAATTATGATGAACCAATCAAAAGGATCTAGAAATTTCAAGTTTTTTTTTTTTTCACCTAAACTTTTCATGGCTTATATTTTCATGCATCTACATAGCTTCTTGGATGTTGGTGGCTAGATAATTTCGAGCTATATAATAGAAGATAGTTAATATGATATTGCTATATAGGGGTGCAACATGGTTCGGGTAGACCTAAGGACTAGAGCAGTCCGATCAATTTGGTTCGGTTCCGGTTTCGATCCAAACAATAATCGGTCCAATTCTGGTTTAAAATTTATAAGAAATGAGCAATTCGATCTTGTGCACGGTTTAGGGGTTTTAGAACCGGACTAGACCGAATTCCCGAGAATCAAAATATCTATATATATATATATATATATAGATATATATGTTAATATTAATATATTATACTCCATATATAAGTATTATTCAATGAATAATAATACTTATTCATTGGATGCTAATATTTATTCAATAAAGTTATTATCTTTAAAAAAAAAAAAAAAGAAACAGATAATTGAACCATTTTTTAAGGTTTGGTACAATCCAATCCGATACTATTTCAGGTTCCATTCCAGTTCAGTTTTTAAAGGACCAAATTAATTCGGTTCGATCCAAATTTCCCTATGGCTGGACTGGTCCTAAGTTGCAGTCCTATTGCTATAGGTTCAATTTGAAGTCTAATAAGACACTTTGTGTTTTTTAGATATTGAAATCAAGTAATTCAACCGTAAGCAAAGTATTAAAACAAAGATGCGTGCATAACTAAAGCTCGTTGTAGTTGAATACATAGTATGCGAATGAAACATGAATGATAAAATTACATAATTCTTTTTAATTTTATTTTTATAATGCTTACTGAAGGTTTATATTTAATTTCTTTTGCCATATTCTTCCCCAGCGTTTTCAAACAACGTCTCGTTTGAACGATTGTTAGCTCAAGTCACAAATTGTGTACAATATAACACGTGCGTAAGTTCAATTTGAAATCTAATAAGACACTTTGTGTTTTTAGATATTGAAATCAAGTAGTTCATCCGTAGGCAAGCGATTAAAACAAAGCTCATTGTAGTTGAAGACATAGTACACTAATGAAACATGAATGATAAAATTACACAATTCTCTTTAATTTTATTTTATATATTGCTTACTGAAGGTTTAAATTTAATTTCTTTTTCCATATTCTTCCCCAGTGTTGTCATACAGCGTCTCTTTTGAATGATTGTTGGCACAAGTCACAAATTGGTAAATAACAATATGGCACGTGCATAGGTTTAATTTGAAATCTAATAAGACACTTAGTGCTTTTAGATATTGAAATCAAGTAGTTCATCCATAGGTAAGGGACTAAAACAAAGATACGTGCACAACTAAAATGCGAATGAAGCATGAATGATAAAATTACATAATTCTTTTTAATGTTATTTTATATATTGCTTACTAAAGTTTTATATTTAATTTATTCTACAATATTCTTCCCCATAATGTCTGGTTTAGACAATTATCAACACAAGTCTCAAATTGGTAAATAAAAATATGGGGAGCAGATCCTCTCTAGTCCCTTATTTACTAGTTTAATCCATTTTACGGCTGTAAATGAAACATGTCAATATAGACTAATCTAACAGCTTAGGTGTTGCCACGTACATGATCCCAGTTTACTCACTGCTACTCCATAAATGCTAATGGCGACTTCGTCTACAAACATGGATGGAAAATTCTAAATTTTGTTTAGAAATGTAATTCGATTGATTGAGGTGAGATTTTTGCTTAATCACAAACCATGGATGTTAATTGGGGAGTAGCGGACTTGCAGCGACCCATTTTATTCTCTATCGTCATTGATCGACACGCCATCTTTAGCTTCTCAAAATTAAGAATATGTTGGAATAGAGTAGATTGTGAGATTGCAAGAAGCAAACCCTCTCTTCCCAGTTCTCACTACCCAAATCATTGGATGTTGATTGATGGAGATGAAGGTTTCATCAATAATGAAAAGTGTGGCGAACTAAGCTTTACCTTTTGAACCCCCACCTTGAGGGGAAAAAAAAAAAAGGTTTTAGCTTGTCGACAATGGATATTTTTCGTTAACGTCATCGTTAATATGACTAGAAAATGGATCTTCTTTGTCTTTTCTTATTTCCCCCCTACTCTCCAACATCTAATATGGTGATGGAGAAAAGCCCCTATTATGGCCAGAAATTATGTTGGCCCAAGATATATAGGGCTGAACCAAAATTGTTGGTTGGGATTTTTGATGGTGGAAAGGGGTGCTTCTTGCTTTGAGCTTCAGTAAGAACACAAAAAAAATGGGTTGTTTCAGATCTGGAATGCCATTAATGGTGGAGAAAAGCCACGACGATAATATTTCATGTTGTGGTGAAGAGGTCGGAGAAGGCATCATCGTCGGCAATGAAGATGACTGCCATTTATCCTTTTTGTTTTTCTTCTTTTTATTTGTTGTCAATGTAACACCATTAGTCATAGGAAATAGAAGTGTTAATAGCATGGATGACGTACGTAGCAAAATGAGCACTGTTAGATTTTATTAACACTTTACAAACCATGAAATGGAGGAAACTTGATCGACCTTAATAAACTGGAGGGGATTCAAACCCAAGAATATGGCACATGTGTAGCATGTCATTCTCCTAGTATTTATGACATGAGAGATGCTGCTTTTATAGGGGTGTTCATGATTTGGTTTTGTCACACCCCATTTTTGTCACCTTAACTAGGACATATCATTTCATGTAGAATTTTGAGTTCTTTTTTAATCTAGTATTTTGCATTGAGTTTCTATAGCATTGAATATCATGTATATGAATTTTGAAGTGATTTGGAGTTCATTTCGATAGTCAATAAGAACTTTTGCTACTTTAAGGGCATAATCATCTTTTAAGTCATAATTTTCCATTTGACTTTGGAATGAATCCCAAATCATTCCCTCGAGTTCATATGGTTATATAGAGTCTATATCTAGGTTCAATTTTATGAACTAATGGTTTAAGATCAATTCGGCTCGTAACGGTTCGAGTTGGCTAAAAGACCCTTTCTTGGTTTGCTCAAATTGACTCACAAGACCTACTCAATTTTCTCTAATTTAACTTCAATTGGGCTTTATTTACATCCTAGGTATGTTTAGAAAGATCGAACTTTGATTAGGAAAGCATTTGGTTCGACCTTATGAACAAACCCAAGCTTAGCGACGGTGAGGCACCATAGTTAACCACCTTTGTAAAACCTAACCATGCACCCATGGTTAAGGATTTTTGTCCTAAAATGCTTAAAAATGTGTTCCCCTTTGAAACATGGTCGTTTTGGCTTTTACTTTGTCAAAATTGAACTTAATTTGACCATTTTAGGACTTCTAAAGCGAGTAGGAGTCAAAACTGGAGCAAAATAGAAGAGCCCCTTGGGTAACCGTCCGGGGCTGGACGGTCAGCCGTCCAAGCCCAGACGGCTAACCATCCAGGGCTAGTTGGTCACCTGAGGACTCCGTCCTCAACTGGGTTTCTGACTCTTCTCTCCCTCTTTTGACGGTTTCCTCCGCCATTACAACTTGTTTTCTCTTAGGATTGTGTAAGTATGAGTTGTTTGAGCACCAAGAGAGTCTCTAATAGCCCTAGGATCATTATCTAATGAATTAATCCTAGCCATTGGTTCATGGGGTCAGTTCTTTATATAAAGGACATGATATTCAACACATAGGGGGAGGTTAATTGCACTTTACATTTAGAGAGAGAGGGAGCTACGAGTTTAATTGGAGAGCTAGAAAGACATCAAGAGGAAGCTCTTCAACCCTAAGCAAGCAAGAGAACAAAGAGTTTGAAAGCAAGGAAGGTTCTACAAGAGGTAAGCACTCCTTTTGAATGCTGAATATGGGTTTTCTCTTTCTTTTTCTTCTTCTTCTTCTATGATAGTTCTAGTGCATGATGTAACTCCACATGTTAGGATAATTTAATGCTTTTATGATGTGTTATGAATGATTTTGAGATGATTTATGGCTTTATATGCTTGATAATCCCTAGTTTACTAAGGTTTTGAAAGCATTATCTTTTCTATCATCTTAAATCATGCATAGTTCACATGTCTAGGTTGCTGTAATAATTATCATGAGGTGATGCTCCTGTTAGTTAATATACATGATATGGATGATGTTCATGATGATTTGAGCATGTGTTAGAGTCTTTTCATAGATTTTTATGTATAGTTGTGAAATTAGGGTTTCGATAACCTTAAAATCACACAAGTTTCATACAGCATGCTTAGCTTAACTCTGTGAGTAGTTTCTCATCATAGTCATTCTATATATGCTGCATATAGTTGAATCATGCCAGGTTTGCATTCATGTAGTAGATTTTATAGGATTTTTGGAGATATTATCCTTTTCTAAAGATAATTGTCCTCTTTGCAAAGTAGGGTTTTGCATGAGAGCTTTTTGTGATGTGTTTAAGCATGAAATCACTTCTATTGTGTTCTAGTATATATGTTTTACGTAGGATATGATGATTTCACCTCCCCATAGTGACTTTTTTATGTGAAATTATCTTAGGATAGTTTCGCTTAAGAAAGCTCGCCGTAGGAAGGCCTATTTTCATATGTTACATAAAATATCATCTTTTTGGTAAAAATAGACTTTGCTATCATGTTTATTGATATTGTGGGAGTCCCTCATGATTGTTAGTGTGTCTTTGGTAGGTTTTTTATGCATGTTAGTCAGGTCATTGCATGTAGGATTGAGTTGGGGTCCTTAGTTATTCATCATTCTTGTTGTTTGTATGATAAATGGATGATTTTAGGCCTTGTCATAGTTTTGTTCAGATTAGTATATTGTTCTTCTTGCATGGTTTTGTGCACTTGTAAGGGTGCAAACAGGTACAATAATTGTCCTATTGCAAATAAGGCTGCTATTGCTTAAAAATTGCTAAATGCTTGAAGCTATTGCGCTCAGGTAAATGGGTTTGAAAGTGCCCCAATTCACCTTTCCTTTCTCATTCTTTCTCTTCTCCCTCCTAGGGTTATTTCTTAATACGGACACATGGTAACTATCAAGGGTTTCCTTTATTAATAAAATTCTGGTTTTCTATCAAAGTTTTCCTCTTGTGGAAGTTTTCAATTTTGGATTATTCAATACATTCTCGACAAGGAAATCTATGATTTTTAGCATAGGTTTGTATTAGGATTTAACCCTATTCTTTTTAAACTACGTGGACTTTGATCCATGTATTTCGCTGTATGGTACAGTAGGCGCTCTTTTTGAGGCTCAAATCCGTTCTAAGATCCAAGTATCCTAGGTTCTTTTCTTCTCTTTTCATTTTTTTCTGTTTTATTTTATTTTGTTTTGTTTGATTATGTATGGATGAGATGAATGGATGGAATAATGTTATGCATGCTACCTTGTGATGATATATGCTGATATTTAAGTGAAAAAGATCTTAAATTAGCCCAATCAAATTAAGAGACCAACGTCGGGCGATGTGGGTGCCATGGGCTTTACCCAGAACCTTCCTACATCGTAACTTAGCCCCCGAATCTAATTTCTGGTTTCAAAGACTTTGCTTTTCCTTTAATGGAGTCATGTGGTTTTGAAAATAAAACATTTTTATGGTTTTCCTCTTTTCCCTAAAAAATGAAGTGGCGACTCATTTTCGTTTGTTGTCTTTTAAACTCGTACGTATTTTTTATTTCGCCAAACTCCTTGTGAGCGCCACGCTTTTTTGTGGGTTCACAGGTTTGGTTTGGTTTTAGGGTAGATTTCAAATCAAACCATAATACTTTGGTTTTGTTCTTACCAAACCAAACAAAAAAATTTTGGTTTGGTTCGGTTCGATCAGTTTCGGTTTTAACCTGTCAAGTAGCAACAAATCATCATGGATAGCTGTTTACCCTTGACAAAATGGAAAAAATGGAAATTTAAAATTCAAATAAAAACATTTCATTAGTAATTAAAAAATCATTAAACATTGAAACAAAAAGCAATAGAGAACGAGAGGGAACAAGTTTTAGTTTAATTATTAACTCAATAGTTTTGTATTCGAACTATTGTACTACCTATTTTGCCCTTATTTGAATAGAAAATTTAATTTCGATAGAAAATTTACAAACTGAAGTTACTACATAATATAGAAGCAAAACTAAACCTAGAAAAAGAAAAACTAAATCAAAACCAAACCGATCAAACCGGCGGATTTGGTTTAGTCGGTCACTTTTAACTAACACCCCTTTTGGCTTTTAATAACTTTTTAATGACTGGCCATGCCTAACTTTATGAAGCGAACTCACACCCTTGATGGTTCATATTTCACTGGCCATGGCAGATCCATGCTCGTTAGAGGGCGGTAGAGTAAGAAAGCTTGAACTTAAAAAAAAATAGTGGAAATAAAAATCAGTACATTGAGGTGGGAGACATGACGGGTACGAGGGTACCAAAAACGTCATAATTTCTGCACAGGTATGCGGCATGGCCATCTGTACGTAAAGCAAAACTGACCATATAAAATAAGTTTAAAATCTTAAAAAGAAAAAAAGGTTAAAAAATAAAATAAAATAAAATAGGTATGGAGTACTACTTTAAGGAAATTAGCAATGCATTGTACTCTTTTACAGTAATTTCTTTAATTATTGACTTATAACAAATTGACTACTAATTTTATCATAAATTATTACCAAAAAAAAAACAAGTTGACACTCAAAGCATTTTTCTTAGAAATTACTCTGCAACTGTATTGTTAATTTCCCTTATATTTTACTTACTAAACCACACTGACCATTAATCCTTTTTTTTTATTTTTAATTCCTATTTCACTGACAAGTAGGTCACAACTACAACAGCTCACTAAATCTCCAACCTAGACTCTAAACACACATGTGAAAATTTTTTTTGCAGAAAACTCTGTTTGGTCATAAAGGGAATCTTAAATATCTCCCCATTCTCTCTTTATTCTCTCTCTCTAAAAACCATTGGATGGCTTTTTATGTGGTTTCATGTGAAACCCATCACAGAAATAGCACTATAAACGACAACCTGAAAAAAGGTAAACAAAACTATATTCAAATCTGGGATTCTACTTCATCAGCTGCATCAACCTGATCTCACAAGTCACAAATGCTCCTTTCTTCTTTCCATCTAGGGTTGGTGTCAGATTCTTCACTTAATTTGGAAAGGAAGCACCTCTCTTTTTCCTCTTTCTATCCACACCACACCCATCTTTCTCCTACGTTTCCCTCTCTGCCCATCAGTTTTCTCTCTCCACATTTTCTCTCTCTCTCTCTCTCTCTAAAATATCTACTAGTTGGTTTGGTCTGCAGATTTCGTTTTAGTTTTTTATTTTTTATTATATAAAACCCATCTTTCCTCTTTCAATTTTTCCTCGTAATTTCTTTTTTTTTTTTAATTATTTTTTTAATGTCTCTCTCTACATACTTGATTGTTTCCTTATTTTCCATATTCGGAAACATTTTTTTCTCTACAAGTTTGCTGAATTTGATATTTTGTTTGATTTTACTGTAATTTGACCTTTTTTTAAAAATAAATGAATAAATAAAAAGTAATCCGAAGTCGTCCTCCTTCCATCTTATTCCTCTAGTCCTCTCTATACGTACACCACTTTTTCTTTCTATATTTTCCCTATAAAGAAACATTCTCTCTCTTGCAAAATAGTTGGGTCTCTGAGTTTGCCTTTCTTTTTTTTTTTTTTTTTTTATTTTAATGGAGGGGAGTTTGTTTTCCATTTTAATCTGAAACCCGTCTTTCTTTCATCTGTGCTCTCTCTTTCTCTCATATATATACCACTTTCTCTTTCCATATATATATTTTCCAGCGATCTCTCTGGGAAACTAATTTGGTCTGATATTAGCTTTGGTTGATTTTGTGTGAATCAAGGTTGGTTTGAGATTTCTGGGGAAAATGGCGAGGCAGAAAATTCCGATCAAGAAAATCGTGAATATGACGGCTCGGCAGGTGACTTTCTCCAAGAGGCGAAGAGGGCTTTTCAAGAAGGCTCAGGAGCTCACAACCCTCTGTGATGCGGAGATAGCTCTTATAGTCTTCTCTGCAACGGGAAAGCTCTTCGACTATTCCAGCTCAAGGTTCTTCTCTCTTCCTTCTTTCATAACATACTACTATATCTTTGCATTTTGATCATTACATTGATGCATTCTTTTTTCTGTATGATTTCTATATATATATATATATATATAGATCGAGAGAGAGAGAGAGAGAGAGAGAGGCTGATAAAAAATATATATATATATATATATATATATGGGGAGAGAAAGAGTTCTTTTGAGGCAATTAGTTTGTAGATCCACACCCAACTTTCTATTTTCTTCAAGGAAAAAAAAAAAAAAAAGCAAGAGTTATGGTATCTACACAAGATCTTTGAGGTTTTTGTGGTTTACATAAACAAAGATCTGTCATTATCAGAGAGGGAGAGGGAGAGAGAGAGAGAGTGAGATAGAGTGATATTTAAATTACCCGGAAAGGTTTACTGAAATGCCTTGGTTTTGTGAACATTTATTTCAATATTTGAGAGAGAGAGTAACGGCTTAAGTCATCATGTACTGGTTTTTTTTTTGGTTCTTTGAAGATCTATCTTGATTCGAATATATTCTTCAGCTTTATATGGAGTGGGTGGTATTGAGGTAGATGGTATTACCATTGTGAAGGGATTTCAAGCCTGCAGTTGGTACTGCTTTGAGAGAGAGACAGAGAGAGAGAAACGGCTTATGGTACTGCATGTAAAGGGATTTCAAGCCTGCAGTTGATGGTGCTTCTTATATTTATATCAAAGGAGTCAATTAAAACCATTTTTTAGACTGAGCTGCTTATTTTGTTCCATGTCTTTGATGATATGTATTGCCCTTGATTCAATTTATTGGCTAAGTATTACAAAGGAAAATAAGAAAATATTTGGAATCTTAAAAATTTTCCTTATAGGAATCGAATGGAACATTGTAAAACGAGTTGAATGTTAGGATTCTTTCATGAAATATTAGACCACCTTAAATGCATGACTATGTAGTTCATTAGAAGTTCAAAAATTGTAATAATTAGGGAGACCGGTTCATTGTTACAATACATGTGATAATACCAACTTTATCCCAAATGGTCTCAGTATTGAGGCTCAATTGGTACTTCTAGAGTTCTAGCTAGTCACCGTGGGTAAAGAGGTAGGATTCAGCGTGTTGCAAGGTTTCGATATTCTTAGCTCTACTGAAATCTTATTCTCCTTATCTGATATTTTGTTTAATATCAACTTACAGTTTTGCTTTTTGATCTACAAAGCAAGAAATGTACTTCCAAAATGCTAATTGAATAGTAGATCGATTGAGTTCCTCATTATTGAGCTGAAATTGATATTTTTATGTTTTTTTTTAATTTTTTATACTTCACCCCGCAGTTTTTTATTTTATTTTTAAATTTTCCTTTCAATTTGACAAGCCATCCTATTACTGTCCTCAGAGGATTGTAGTATATGGAATTAGCAGGACCAAGGATATATATGATTGACTACTTGTCCCGGGATTGATAGAATATATATATCCATGCCAAATGCATGATACAATCTGCACGCTCATGAAAAATTCAGCAATAACGTATAGGTTAATGCCATAGTTATGCCAATTCAAGTGAAATCTTTCGGTTATGTAGCAAGATGCTATCTTGCTACACTTGCAGTAGAGCTGAGTTATTTGGGTTGATGACTCCAAAAGCACAAGAATTATCACAATGTTAGAGAAACTAAATAAAAGAAAATTTGTAGCAAGTGAAATCTCACAAAGGCACAAACTATAATGTAATACTAAACATTTTGATGACAAACTATAATTAACCATAAAAAGCCAAGAGTTCAGTGAAAATCACAATTGTGACGCATTGATAAATGATATGGTCATACAAAGCTACATGGATTATGTAATATGATGTTAGAATAAAATTAATGACATGTATGGAAAATGAGTCAACAATTTCTATGCGATACAGACAACTTTCCTAACAAGAAAATGTATTTCATGGTTACATTATATGGAAAACTTAATTAACTTCATGAACCGTTATAAGTATTCATATTCAATACTAAACATTTTGAAGACACTATAATTTCCTGTAAAAAGCCATAAGTCAAGTCAAAACTATAAAATATGATCATATGATGTCTATGAGGATCACAACTTCACCACAACATCGTTCTCCTCATCTCAGAAAGAGCTCGACTAGGAGTTCAACACTAATACATTGGAATAATTATCACAATGCTTACACTATGTCTAACCTTTGGAACATTCTTGTTTAATGGTTAATGGTGGAACCCTACATCTCCTATCAATTATTTTTCATTGAGCCTCCATTAATTCATGTTGAAATCCATTTCTTTCCTTTAGTTTTTTAAGTGTTCAGCAATTACACAAAACTCAAATTCACTTTTATTTTTATTCTACACAGAATGTCCTCTTCAGTCTCCCCCTCATGAATAAATGCTCTAAAATAACAAAAGAATTTCAGTTATATTTTTGAGACTCAATTGAATTTTAGAGCGTCTTCATTCCTAATCATTGAAGTTGCAGTCCATATGTTATGTCTTACTCTACATCTCATAAAATTTCAAAATCTGATATGAAGCATCTCTATTCTAACTTATTATTTATCATACTTCAGTTTTATAGAGTTGAAAATTTGAAATATATAGCATCAAATAATATTTGTACCATTGGATTTCATCCTGAATATATGTGTCATAATTAAGGTCTTGCTTAACCAATGTAAAAAAGAGAATGGATCATTGTTGTACCTTACTATATATAAGCCTATGGTAATTGAAAGTTCACTTGTCTCTCTCTTCCCGCTATTAATTTCTTACTGCTCCACATACATATCCTTGATGATTTTAATGTTTTGGTTGATACTCGTTCTGTTTTCAAAATCACCACATTGTAAGTAATTGATGTAGAAAAATACTACGATGTGGAACATAATGATAAACAAAAATCATAATTCAATTCCTTAAACCCATGAATCTAATTGTGGTTCATATAAAACATAACCCTAACTAAAAGAAGAGTTAGAGCACTTATAGTTGATTCAAGTCTTCAAACTCCAAGCTTTGAATTTCTGGACAGCAATGATTGAGCAACACAAGTGTCCTGCCTCCAACAGTATCCATACCTAGCAAAGGCCTTCAACCTTCCTTTAGTTCCCCTTGTTGAATGCTAGAAGAGGAGAAGAAGAAAGAGAGAGAGAGAGAGAGAGAGAGAGAGAGAGCTTCTCCAAATTCGGCTAGGGCTTAGAGAGAGTGAATCAAGTGTCCATGCCACATGCTAGTGTGGCTTTATATAGCTACCAAGGAATCCCAATGGGATTCTAAATTGCAACTTCTCTAAATTGCAATTTAATCCCTCCTCCTTGTATCTAATACAAGTGTGGCCCTCTAGAACTTTTCTTATTCATTCTTGCCATTTCTCTCAAAGCTTTAAAGTCTCTCTTTGCATGATCAATGTGTGACCCATTGGGTTTACATCATCAAGTAGTAGGAAAAACACAAGATGTGTACAATGGAACGCTTTCCATTAAGGTCTAGTTGGAACAACTTCCAATTCCCTAATCGATTATAACTTACTAATATGAATTAGGGTTTTTACTAACTATGAGTAACATCTAATAATGGATTATGGTGTGGTCCTTGATGAGGTGAATAAATATCGAACAAAGAACATTTGAGTTATAGCTTAAGGTTACAAGTACATCCTTCCATTTATACAATGTCTCTGATTAAACTAATAGGACATGAAATTCTGTTAAGTCCTTAGTTTAATTCTTTATACTCATTCATGAATATCAACTCATTGATGCACTATAAAAATTCCTTTCCATAATCATCCTACCATTGCCATAGACTTTATGAGTTATATTATGAATGCTATGTGAAATATTCTCTCCTTTTTACTGAGAGTGTGGATTCTTTATTGATCACTCATATGCCTTCATGCATATATCAATAGGGCCAATAAGCACCTTTGTAAACGCCCATAGGAATCTATACTTAGTGTTATCAAACTTCTAAGGCTATATGCATAAGACAATTATGGTGTCTCAAGTCTAAGGATTACTTGTATCACTGCAACTATGAGAAACTGATTAACAGGCAGGTAAAACCCCATTCAATTGATCTCATATTTTATGGTCACATTCAATGTACCTATTCATGTAATATGTAATAGGCACTTACATGTTGGTTATAGTATCTGCACACAAATAGATTGAGACTAGCTATCCTCCTATAGAACCAAGCTAACATGTGTTAGTCTTATGATTCATTATTATCCATCATAATGAACTTTCAACTAGGAAAGATTTGAGAGTATAGTACAAAGGTATATATACAGTCTCAAAATCACAACTCATTGTAATTTCATATTCTCAATTCTAACGCCATGAATATGTCATGTAAATATAAAGAATAAAATAAACATGATAGCAAAACCTTTAATTAGATTAATAATAAATGTAATTAACAATAAATGAAATCAATTGACTGTTCATTATCCTTAAAGCATCATCTCCATGATTGGCTGTAGAGCATATAACTTATACACATTATCTCTAAGGGCCACATTATCTCTAAGGGTGCATACCATATGCCTTTTCCAAGTCATGAATAAATGCCTTATATCAATCTTACTTTTTCTCTTTTAACCTTTTCATCAATTTCCTAAGTAAGAAAGGAATCTTCATCATTAATATATCTTAACAGGAGACCAAAGTAAATTTATGATATTCATATTTTGGTATTTTCTTAATCAGTATATCTTCCATAATTTCATATATAGTACTGCTCATAAGTATAATACCGAGTTAATCGAAGTATTTTTAATTTTTATATCACATTTAATCTCCTATATTTGAATCAAGGTGTGCTCCCTTGCCTCCAATCATCAATCATCAGTCATTTTCTTGGTTTCATCACTCTTGGTGAACAATATCAGTTTGGAGCTAGCTAATTGTAGAGGGTTAACCTTTTCCTAGGTACATGTATTGTCTAACTTTCTCATACTACTTCTAATTGATGCGATTGCTGTACAATCAAAAAGCTCTCGAAGAGTAATCCAATGCAAACAAGCGCAAATTACCTAAAGACATAAGAACAGTTTTCGGTGGTTATTTGATTTTGGGAAGGCCCTAGAAATTACAATCAGCAAAAAGTCTGCACATTTTAACTTTGGCTGCTTTATGCTGTGTGATATAGAGGAATTCAGGGATCGGCCAAGAATCTTTTTGGATTTTTGCACGTAAAATAGTTCCTTGGATATGGTCTGCCTACACTGTAATTTGAATTTTTGAACTCACGACAAATAATAGATGCTAGTCTAACTAGGAGTGTTCAGTCTTACTCCAGTTAGGATGGGCATTTGTAATTGTTCCTTTATATACCTTTGGAATGATACAAAATCTGAAGTATGAGAATTTTTCACCTTTTAAAAATAAAATTCTCTTGCATGTGTTCTTGTTTACATTGTTCAAGAGTAAAAGGGGTTAGAGAAATAAATTTCCCTGCATTCAGTTCAGATCTAATTCAATTAAGGATACAACACCATTGTGGCCCATACATTTCCATGCAAGCCACGATGATAATACTATATTACTATCAAATCATAAAGTGTTTTTATTTATTTACTTATAGACAATTGATAGAACCTACTTACCCCAACCCTAATCTCCCTTAATATCAACAAATGAGTATAAAGTATTAACACTTCTCCATAAACTTGAACTCGAAATCACTCACTTAACAAGTAAGGCAAATGTCATTCGGCTACCATACCATGGGCTGTCATAAAGTGTTTCCAATTGTTCCTTTTAAGGATCTCTTCAACTTTGGATACCTTAGTTTTCTAAAAAAATTTATATTTTCTAATCTATGAAAAATTATCAAGTTCTCTAATCTTAAATATTCTAGCAGGTTTCCATTCAATTATTTTTAAAAATAACTCTTACACCACTTCTTACTTAATTCTCACTTTTGATGGGCTTAATGTAATCAAAGTCCCACTTTTTGCTCCCCTTTATCTTATTTTCTCTTTCTCCTAATCATTTGTACCTAAAATATCTATGATATAGATCATGTCAAGCCTTGAAATAATCAATCCAATTTGAAATTTAGAGCTTCCCACTTCCTATATGTTTCTAGCTTCCTTCTTTATCAATTTATTTCTCTGAATTTCCTCATTCTTACATTCTATTTTACTTCCTTTTTTTATTTGGTTATATCTTTAAACAATATTACTTGCATATGCCAGTAAGGAAAAAGTTTATTTGACTATTACCTGATATGAGTTAGTTCAGAGATTGCACTTCTTGCCTAGTTTCTTTCTTCAAACCATAAGCCTAAGTGTCTTCTTATAAACTCCATTTCTCTACACATGTGGTTAATTAAGTGTCTTCTTATAAACTCTATTTTTCCATGCTGTTAAATAAGTCTCCTCATGTCAACGCCACTTCTTGGCTAACCAATTGTTAATAAGAGAGACTATAATTTACCCAAAATATGTAGCTAAACCAAATTGTCATAGACTCAATTGTGCAAAAAATGTATCTTATGCTTTAGAAATAAATGCATATAAGGTGAACACAAAACTAACATATCATTGAGAGCATACAAAGCTGAGATCAAACAAAATTGAAGACCTTTTTGGATTTTTCTTTTCTGCATTTAGAAAAACAATAAAAGCAGGGAAATCCTGCAACTATGTGCTAGGAACAAGAATAAATCATGAAGAACATCCTAGGCTATGACTCGATAACACTTACTCTAGATTACAAACCCTACTGATTCCTAAGAAACTCAATTTTGAGGCTATCTAAGGGCTTGGTAAAGAGATTAGCAAGTTGAAGCTCAGTTTGGATATACTCACAGATTAAGTGGTGACGAATGTCTATGTGCTTTGTCCAAGAGTGTTGAACAAGATTTTTTGAAATATTTATGGCACTAGTATTATCACAATAAACTACCATTGTGCCTCAATCAATTCCATAATCAAGCAACATTTATTTCATCCAAAAATTTGGGTGCAACAATTATTAGCTACAATATACTCGACCTCAGCATTAAACAAAGATATAAAAATTTGTTTCTTGCATAGGCAACCAACTAATGAATTCCCAATGTCGAGATACCGAGAGGTGGTGTTTTTCCTATCATCTACATTCCCAGGGATGTGCAACAAGCTTAGTATTTGTGTCAATTGATTACCAAATACCATATCCAAGAGTCTCACAAACATGATGAATAGTACACTTGACAGCAAGAAGGAAGGTTAGACTCTTTGGGCATAAATTGGAAACGTGGACAAAACCCGCACAAAAGTTTATATCAGGTCGACTAGCAATAAGATAAAGCAAACTAACAATCATACTCCTATATAAAGTTTTGTTAATAGAATTTACATCCTTTCCAGATGTATATTTGCTTATTTTAATTAGTGCTTGTACTTATAGTGCTTGAACACATAAGGGAACACATGCACATGTTTTGCAGTCTAAGGCCAAATTTCTTATCTTGGTCTCTAGCATTTTTTGATTGAGAGATCATTCTAAATTCATTTTTAATATGATCAGCAAAAATATGTGCATGTGTTTGAGAAGTGGAAGCAAAAACAATATCATCAACATAAATTTCAGCAATCATTAAATTTCCCTCAACTTTCTTTGTGAACAGTGTCCTTTCTACTTCCCTTCTTAAAAATCCCTTTTCAAGAAGGAAGGTAATGAGTTTCTCATACCAATTTCCAAGAGCTTGTTCAAACTGTAGAGAGTCTTCCTTAGACAATACACATGTTAAGAATGATGTTGATCCTCAAACTTCTTAAGCTATTCCACATAACTTTCCAAAGATCCATGTTCATTATAGTACTCATAAAACTCATATTTCTCAAATTTCTTTCCATGGTCACTTCTCAATATAGTGAATCTACATATGACCATGGACTAATATATCCGCGATATGTTTGTATATACAGACCCTCGATATGATATCTAACTAACATATCTTTTTCACAAAATATTTTTACGATATCGTCGATATATCCCAATATATCCACACTATCTTCGTTTTTTTTCCCTCCACATAGTATCGCCGATATATCGATGATATATCAACTATATCAAGGATATATATGAACGATATCAAGATATTCATTTTCTTGTTATTGTGTTGAAATTATCACTTCTTTCTCTTTTAGTATTGATTTATATAAATATTTCAATTATACTAATGACTTAAATTAGTGTTATGAAGTAACATCCTTCATTTACTTTATTAAAATATTCATTCTTTTGCTTGGCGTCGCACACTTTTTATACCTTACACAATACATACTTCTCTCATACACATTTAAATTGCAATATTTTGATTCTAACCTGTTTATTAGAGTCTAAACCATTGTTTCTAGAGTTCCAACAAAAATATAGGTGTTTAATTAACAATATCCGTCATATTTCTAAATCGGTATCGAAATTTTGATATATCCATCGATATATCTGATATATCCATGTTTTTGGACCCTCGATATATTCATTGATATCGATATTTAAGTCCTTGCATATGACACAAACCTACTCATTCTAAACTCTCTAACAGATAGTCTTCAGGTGGTCAAAAGCCTCTGATTTCTTAAAAAGGCCACCTAAGTAAGTATTGAAAAATCATTAACCATAACTAGAATATACCATTTCCATCCTAAACTCTCAGTCCTCATATTACCCATGATGTCTACATCAATTCTAAAGGTCAATAAGTAGCTAAGGAGGTGTTCTTCTAATGGACACTCTTGATTTGTTTCCACATTTGGCACAACCCACAAATGTTTTTTACCACAAATGTTTCCACATTTGAGGTAAAGGTCTCCTTAGATATTCCTTCAGAAATCACCATTCCACATATGGTTAACATTCCATGGAAACTAGCCCCAAAAATAATGGTAAAATTTGTGAAAACACATTTGGAAAGTTCACTTTTGTCTTTATTTTTATAAAAAATTTCAAAAATTGTAGAAACATAATTGAAAAATTGTGGAAACATAAAATTTAAATTTTTACAGATTTTGACTGTTTTTTAATTTTTAATTTTTTTTTTCAAATTTCTCTGACTTGCTGTTGCCACAACCATGCCCTACCACAATCACTGCACCACCCCTTCCAAGACCCAGTTCGCCATTGCCACTGTTGCCACAACAAACACCACTGCTATCGCCCATGCCACAACCCACTTCATCGCCCTTGTTGCTGTTGCCGCTACCATTGCCACCTCCACATTATTGTTGTCATCATCCTAAGTCTGCCACCATCATTGCCACCCATTGCCACAACATTAACACTTCCCCCCATTATAACCACCATCACTGCCACTTCATCACCAACACTCCTCAAGGTTGCCATCATCATCGTTGGTGCCACCATCACAATACAATTGTCATCATCCTAATTCCACTGTTGTCACTAACACCCATTTCCACTCCACCAACCCTCGCTGCTATTGCCACCACCCCCTGTCACTGCCACCACACCATTGCCACCACCAACACTCCCTGTATTGCCACCACCTCCTGTCGCTGTCACCACACCTTTGCCATCACTGCCCCAAATCTGATATCGATCATCACCACAACCCACCGTTGTCCCTT
The DNA here is from genome assembly GCA_039720395.1 of Liquidambar formosana. Lineage (NCBI taxonomy): Eukaryota > Viridiplantae > Streptophyta > Magnoliopsida > Saxifragales > Altingiaceae > Liquidambar > Liquidambar formosana. Next base: position 23,937,036 of record CM077823.1, read on the forward strand.
TATCATCACTACCATCCCAATATTACCTTGACCACCATCGCCACATTATTAAGTCTCAATGTACTCATCCTAACAGATTTGACCAATTTCTGGTTTTTTTAAATAGAAAATATTTATTGTTATCAAACATGTTTTTTTATTATTAAATATAAGAAACAAAATAAAAAAAGTTAGTCATTTTCAATTAAAAAATAAAACTGATGAAGCATCTAAATGACACCTAAGTCATTCTATTTTGCTTTGCATTGTGTTTGAATATGCAAATCGATTGTGTGATGTGGGGACATAATTCATAAAAATCGCTTGGTAGTTGTTTAAAAGTGATTCTTCCTAGAAGTTTCTTTCAAATGCACCTTTACATTTTTTGCATGTTTAAATGATACAGTAAGAGACCATGCTATCTATTTGTCTTCTTATGAAGTATGAAGCAGGTACTTGAAAGGCATAATCTGCATTCAGAGAAGCTTGAGAAGCTTGACCGACCATCACTTGAACTCCAGGTAATATATTTTCTCTGTTGGCATTGTTTATATTGAGGTCCCATATGGTGTTAATTAAAGGAGAACTAATCACAATGCTGTTGGGTTATCAAAATAATAGATGAGAGATAAATATTTGCAAGGAAACTAAAACTTTGTTGAATGTAAATTCTACGATTCTCATCAAAATTTTTCAACCTACAAAACTAGAAGGGAAGGTTGTTTTGGGAGGCACTTTCTAGAAGATTAGCAATTTGCCCACATCACCTTTGTAAGATTTTTGAAAAACCTTGTTATATGAATAAAAAATAGATTAGGTGTTCTCTTAATGACCTAGGGGGAAGGGGTGAATAGGTCTAGGTAAAATTTACCAATTATTTTCCATAACATATCCCTACAAAATTGGGGGGAGGGGTAGGGGGGTGGTGAATGAATAATTTAAAATTTTCAATAATCAAATTACCCAATCCAATTATTTAAATTTAGCTAATCAAGGAATCACTAAATTGCATATTTGCATGCGATCAATCACAAAGATATAAATATGATGAACTCAACTAAATATATGAAAAATATATTTGATCAAGCAAGTTAATGAGATTCTAAATAATTAATCCACACAAAGAGCGCAAGAAATATTTATGTGGAAAACTCAACAAGGGAAAAGCCACATGACCTCCAGCAGCTCAATCTACTATAATGAAGTTGACTCTTACGAGACCAAGACATGATACCCACTGACGACAATGGGTCTCTAATGTATATTATATTATCTAATTGAACCTTTCAGCCTACAAAAATACATCTCATGATATTATATTAAATGTCCCATTCATAATTCCAAGGTAAGAGTACATAGGATTATAAAAGTTTCACTATATTAAAAATATGTACGTAAACCACCAAAACATCAAAATATTTTCTTCCATCCCACAATTTCTAGAGTCTTTTTACTTCTATTCCATTTCTTCACTCTGAAAATGTTATACAATAACATTGGTGAGCTACACAGTTCAGTGAATACAAGAATAACATGCACAGGCCCCTTTGTCATACTGGCATGCTGTTGATAACACACATGGCCTTAGCCTTATATATGCTATCTCAGCCACAACACATATGCCCCTTGCATACATGAATACTAGTCATGGCCCCTTAACTTGCACATGACGTGGTATATTGGAGCACTAACTATAGGACTTACTAGACAAGATCTGCCCCCGGCTGTCTTTCCAAGTCATAATAATCGCAAATAATAATAATTCATGAACAATTAACGCATTTATCAAAAGCAGAGGTAAGCCAAAATATGAATTTATAATGTTCTCAAAGCATTCATTAAATAATTCACCAATTACTAGAATTCATGATGGCATTATAGAGTGTAAGGACTACTAAGGACTAAGTTAGAAGTTTATTAAAGTATATAAGAATGTTCCTAAATAAGCCTAGTGCACCTTAGGGTTCCTAAGGTTTAAAAAATTTATCACATAAAGGTTTTTATTTTTTATTTATTCTTTTTAAAATATAGGATCCATTTATGGAATTAGGGAATTATTTTTTTAGTATAAAATATTTAATTTCTAATAAATGATGAAATTTAAATTCAAAATTTATTTATTTATTTATTTAAATAACTTAAGTAAATAATTCAATCAAACTCTATTGTTTGAAAATGAAATAAGAAAATTGTAATTTAATTTAATTTATTTATTTATTTAAATAATGAGCTAGAGCATCAAATAAAGACTAGCATCCCAACTAGGTTGGCACCCTAGCCCATCTCAATCATGTGCATCATAGCCCAAATTTTATTAAATAAAGGAAAGAGAAGTGCAAAGCAAGATAGAAAGAAATGGAAGGAAAGAAGACAAAGTCTGATCTTGGTGACTAAAACATGCCATAGACCAGCATACAACCCAAAAGATCATCAAAATAGATCTAAGAAGATCTAAATCTATAAGAAGGGAGAGAAAACATACTATGACAAATTATGGATATAGCAGCTTGAGAAGTCAAAAGCCTGAAACATGGAGTCCCAAATTCGCACATTTATCAGCTGCAGCATTACCTTCTTGGAATTTAATTTATTTTACCATTTCCTAATTATTTACAATATAAGTAAATATATATAACTCAACCGTGTTGACATCTTGAATTCACCGATAATCCTTTTTACCTCCTCGTAGTGATCCTCTTGTTGCTCTACTCATAGGCCGCTTCATGCTGAACTGCACAATGCACCATCGATGAACTCCTTTGGCAACTAACCTAAATTCGATACCCTAGATCCTCTCACATAAATGATTTAAGATTGTTCGTAGTTTACAGGTCATTAGAAGATGGACATGGAGATCTCACTCAAGGGTTTCCTAGAGAATGATAGAAGGCTCTCAGCAATGGAAGAGGCTCTTAAGGTTTAATGCTGAAAATAATGAATATATGGTCTCATAAGAAAACCCCACAAAATATATCAGAAATTGGCTCAAAAAGGAATTTGTTTCGAATTAGGTGACTTTTGATTCAGCGTAGCTCAATCTTTCGAGGTCCCAATCCCAATCAATCAAGATTATACAAGATTGAATCTCACAAATTATGCATGTCATGATTGATTGAAGTAAGGTTCCCAATCTATTACAACCAGCAGCCAGGCCCCGTTTGCAATTTCTAAGTAAGTCCCAATCAATTGAAGTCACCATATATCCCAATTGATCAAGACTAGATGAAGTGCACTTGCAATTTCCTAAACACTTCCAATTGATCAAGGGTGGCTTGAAAGCCTTTTTAAGCTCTGTATGAACTTCTTATTAATATTGAACCAAACATATCATATTGTGAAGTCCATATCTATCCACCTATCGTCTTTTTGGTCTTTAGGTCACTTGTCTTGCCTAAAGTGGGAGATAAGCTTCATTGATTCAAACTTGAGCATTTGCTTCTTCAAATGAACACATAACACAAGACTTGACCAATGGACCATTTTGGCTTAGAATTCGCCAACAAACATAATTTGACTTTACACTTTTCGTTCTTCAACAAGCTACCAAACTAGCCCTAACATTAAAATATCCACAAAATGTGCCCTGCCAGTCATCAAATTGAAATTTGTATCAAATGAATATAATAGGCCATACCCATCTATATATATAAATATACATATATCATAGGCCATAACCTAAAGTGACACACATAGCATATAATGTGCTTAACTACGAGCAAGTGGGACTCCTTGGGGTTCGCTCAAAAGCGAGCATAAACCCTGAAAATAAAGGCTATATTAGGAGACTAAGGTATGGTCCACATACATAGCTATAGTGTCATTGCTAAGCTTTGTACTAGTACTCATGGGAGTGTGAGCTGGCTTGGCATTCTCCATTCCAAAATTCTTAACAAGGACTCTAGCATACTTGGCTTAAGATATGAAAATCTCATCCTTTATTTCTTGGGGGGAATTACAGATTGGTCGGGCTATGGGTAAATAATTACAGTTTGTAGTCATTCTTATTTAAGTTAGTAGTCATTTACTAGAAAGCTAGTTAGTAGTAATTTCTATTGAAATGTAATTATTTTCCCACAGCCCGATCAATGTAAAATTCCCGCTTTATTCTTTTACTTAAAGACCAAGAATAAGTTCAATTCCATGCTCATTTCAAATTAATTTTTCATTAATTAGCAAAAGCAATAGCATGTGAATCAGATGTATAACCAAAGACAATATCATGTCATCAATATATATTTGAGCAGTAACAATCACACCATCAGTTTTCTTTGTGAACAAAGTCTCATATCACTACCCCTTCCAAAATATTTTTCTAGGGGTAAGAGGTCAACCACTAGTACCAAGCTCTAAGAGCTTTCTTTAAGCCATAAAGATCTTTCCTAAGTCTCAAATCATGGCTTGTAAAGTGAGACTCCTGATACCCTTTAGGTTGTTCAACAAACACCTTCTCTTAGAGCAACCCATTCAAGAGGGCAATCTTGATATCCATTTGGTGCAATTTAGACTTGAAGTGACAAACAATTGCCATGAAAATCCGAATAGACTCTAATCTAGCAACAAGTGCAGAATTCTCATCATAATCTATGCCTTCAACTTGAGTGTACCCTTGTGGCAACCTAGTTTTGTTCTTAACCATTCTACTATGTTCATTAGTTACTCTTGTTTTCGAAAATTCATTTGGTACCTTTCACTTTACATTTTTTTTTTCCCCAGGTACTAAGTACATACCACACATCATTCCTAATGAATTGAATCAATTCCTCTTTCATAGACAACACCCAATTGTCTTCTTATACAGCCTAGCCTCCTCCAAATTCTTTTCGCTTTGACAAAAGTATGGCAACGATGACTATTCTCTTTCCTAGCTTGTTTCCTAGTTGTCATGCAATTTCTAACTAGGCGATGATGTGGGACGAAGTTCATGGACCTAGCACCTAACCTCACTGCACCTCATCCATCTTCACCTCTTTGCCTCAAGAGTCTTGGTTCTTGGCTCTTGGTCACTACAATCCACCCCTTAAAGGGCCACACGTGGATCATTGTGTGAGACCTGTCCACCACCGCAAGGGAGGTTCAGCTCTGATACCAAATAGCTTATATAACACAATTTGTAGCACATCTTTCTCTCTCTCAAGTTTATGACACCGATATGCCCTATCACCAAAAAAGAAAAAAGAAAAAAAGAGCCTTGGAGACCTTTCTATAGTGTGATCGATCATTCACACCATAATGATAGCAAATAAGAGAAGGTGAAGGATAGAAGCTATAGCGTAGACACCGCAATGATAACTAATGGGAATTCTCCTAAAGCTAGAACAAATAGAGACTTGAGGTTTAGGCTTAGGAATAGGGAACTTGAGCCCGGTAGAGACAAATTTAGTGCTAGTAGGAAGTTGAACATGATCATCAACAAATCCTAAGCCACTCTTGTGCTTGGTGCCTTTGCTATGTCCAACATCACATCTAATTTTTAATTCAAAACTATATTAGTCATCTTTTTTAGAGTCTCATTGGTATTGAAAAGTCTTCTTCCAGTTTCATTAATTTGTCTTCATGGCCTCTTATCCTCCTTAATCTTATTAATCTGCTTAAGAAATTCACATTCAAGGAACTTGACCTAGTACATGAGAATATATCTTTTTTCTTGTTTGTGAATCCCTCAACATCACCCTCTAAAGAGGTCTTGGCCAATTCAACCACATTTAATTGTTTGAATAATCCTTTGTTAATCTTCTTCAACTTTATACATTTGGTAAATAGATTGTTATAAGCTGATTGAAAACCATCTTCCCAATTCGAATCAAATTTACAAAAGAAATACTCTCAAATGATGAGTTTGAGATTTTATGACTTTGAGAATTTATATATATCTATAGATTAATTCGTATCACTCTTGGCAGTTAACCTAACAAACGAGTACCCACTTTGATAGCAATTAAAAAGCCTCGTTATCTGAATAATCAATAATCTCTTAGTGAACTAGAAGGGAGGGGTGAATACATCGAGGTCAAATTTACCAATTATGTTCCATAACATACCCCCAAAAATACCTAGCCTACGTGCATGAAACCAATCATATATAAAATCACTAGCACTACAAATTAAATAACACGATAAAATGTGGAAAAGCCCTAAATGGATAAAAACCACATAGCAAACGAAACCGAATCAAAATCCACCATAGATCGAGGAAACCTACAAGACTATATAAATAAAATATCCTAACAGTAGTTGTGGACACTTTGTCAGCTGATGTAGATTCCACTCTGGTCAAGTAAACAAAATCTTTTTCTTAAACCTGTCGTCCACGAGTCCCATGCAGCTTCCAAATCCTCGGACACTCTAGTGGAAAATGGTGGCTCAAATGAAACATACCTTGCTATATATTTTTCCCCTTTTGTGGGAACAAGGGTATGTAGTGTGTAAATCCTATCAAAAAAATCCACCATATATACATGAATCGATAGAGCTCTCAAATAAGTCTCTCTCAAAGATGATGTACGTAACCTCCTAGGTTCTCTTTATTGCTTAGCCAATTCATGGGGTACAAGATAGTATTTATAGGTAGCGATTTTAGGAGCCAAAAAAGCACATCAAAAGAGGTATGTATCTTTCAGCCATAAATAGATGCAACATCATTTGAATGGTTGATAAGATTGTTCAAACATTTGAGTGGCTAAGAACAAATTGAACTTGCATCCACCATATCATTCAAACGATCAAGAACCTAAGAATAGAACCATTGCTCAGGTCTATAATCATTCAAACGTTCAAAACCATAGTTCAAACGATCTACTTAGGGTTCACAAAGTCAGATTTTAGCACAAATCACCTCTGATAACCTACCCATAAACATACCACAGATAAAATTATGAAGGCCAAATATCTAATCATGTAAGGTTCAAAAGTAGGCTTCTAAGTCTTCTTACTATTCCTAACAGCGTGATTCACTTGTGAACCAAAATCTTCAACGCTGACGACCTCAAACCTCCAGAGCAATTGGCTCATGCGACATGCATAAAGGTTCTCCAAAAAAAAAAAAACCCTTGCAATCTCATAGCTTTGTCACAGGAACTTACCAAGGTACAAACATAGGACTTAACCATATTTTTTTGTACTTCAATAACCCTCCAACAAAAATCAGTACACTACCTTTCTAACAAAGGTGGAGCCACGGGGGTGGTCCTTTGAGGGCACGTGCCCCCACTGGCCTCAAACAATTTTTTTTTTTTTTCTTTTTTTGGGATAAGTTCTAATTTGATAATTATTTACTAACATAATGCCAAAACAAGGATACTGGTAGTCATTTTTAAGTATATATACAGTCCATTTGTAATAAGTTGATACAAAAATCCTTTTTTTTGTATTACATTGGCAAATGATTACCAAAAAGTAATTTTGTTAAAAAAAATATATCGCTTTCAGTTCCCACTTCACATAATCATAGCACGGTGCCCCCATTGGAGCTAACTCTTGGCTCCGCCCCTACTTTCTAAGATCATTTCCCATTAAAGGAGTGCAGCTTTGGTTTGTGACTCTTCACTTTTAGGATAGCTTATCCATTCAGTATAATTTTTTATTCCTTTTTATTTTATTTTATTTTAGGAGGTTTCCCTGTGTTTGGAATTGAAGCAATTCTAGTGAAAAATATAAAAATATAGTTTTAACAAAATGGTCCCATAATGACATCAAAAACCATATTTCTGATTAATTCCTATTGGAATTATCCAATGCGTGTAAATATGTAATAAGAAAGGAAACTCGGTAAGTTATTTTTAACATTATTATGCCATTCATCAGACTTGAGGTTTGTTTTTGAAATAACTTCAAGTGACTTCTAATGGACCCATAATGATGTTCCAGCAGCCTATTGTGGATGCCTTCTTAAGGAGAAAAGAAACATGTGATGGGGAAAGTTTAGTTTATATAAAGAGGTCTTCAAATTAAAATTATTTTTAAAGGCAGGCGAAGTCTGATATTTTTAGGAACCAGTTCTATCCTAAGACTGCTTGAAGCAGGAACATAATCTTGAAGTTTTCTACTGCAGTTGCTATCCTTTGAGAAGCTGCTACAAAAAATTTCAAAGCAAATACCTGAAGCTTACCACTAATACTACTTGAAAAACTTCATAAATGGGAACTCTTTGTTGTCTTTTAGCTTGAGAGTAATACCTACACCGCGTTGAGCAAGGAGGTTACTGACAAGACCCGGGAATTGAGGTATATATAATGTCTATTAATTTATTAATGCACATACCACGCATTGTATTATTGAGTAAGGAACCTACTTACAACAGGCAGATGAGTGGAGAGGAACTCCAAGGGTTAAATGTAGAAGAATTGAAGAAACTGGAGGAATTGCTCGAAGCAGGTCTGAGCCGTGTTGTGGAAACAAAGGTTTGTGACCTTTTGTTGTCTAAAACTTGTGTATTATCATGATTGAGGTGTTCGAATTTTTAGACATTCTCTGATGCATGGAACTTTGTATGGCTTTCAGGGTGAAAGAATTATGAAAGAGATCAGTGCCCTTCATAAAAAGGTCACATACCTAAATTTGATTTTTGCAAGGCATTACATATTGTTCTTCAAAAAAAAAAAAAAAAAAAACAGAAAAGAAGAGAGAACAAACTACAGACCAACCATCATGATGTATTCTTAATTGTTGGCATTGCTCTGTCTCTTTCTCTCTGATTGCTTACTCTTTCCTCTTATTATCTCTCTATTGTTTAAAAAATATGTAGAAAGCCCAACTGTTGGAAGAGAATGAACGACTGCGAAAGCAAGTGAGAGCATCTATTAATTTTAATTCTTGTTGCATTTTCTCTTGTTTTCTAGTCTCTCTTATCTGCAGGTGAAAATTTTCTTTTGCAGATGGAGAATATGCCTGAAGTTGAAACACATATAATTGAAGGAGGCCAGTCATCTGAGTCAATCACCAATACCTGCAGCTCCACGGATCCTCCTCAAGATTATGACAGCTCTGATACTTCTCTCAAGTTGGGGTCAGTTTTTTTACATTCATTTGAAAGCTTTTTTTTTTTTATAAAGAAAAAAAAAATCGAAAGTAATACAGAAAATAGAAAGAGAATAATTTCAAATAGTCTAAAATATTTAGGGGTTGGACTAATAGTGGTTGGCATGGCAAAACTGCACCACACCAATGGGTCCATCCTTGGATTCTAAAATTTCTCTAGGATTTGCCACTATAATGCTTTTGGTGACGTGATTGGAATTCGTTTTTGTGTTATGAATGGAAAATGGTCGCGATTAACTAAATGCTGTAGATTCAAACCCATCAATGAGTGATTACCAGTTTGCAAAGCTAACAGGGGGAAATTACAGATTGGTCCAGTAATGGGCAAATAACTAGAATAAGTAGTAATTCTTAGTTAAATTAGTAGTCATTTACTACTAAGTTAGTAGTCACTTGTATTGATGTGTAATTATTTGCTTGTAGCCAGACCAATCTGTAATTCCCCCTATCATTTCAGTGACAAAATGCCAATACATGCTAAAATGTATTGCTCTAGCTGAGTACTGTTTAATATGGGTAAGTACTTTTAATCTTGCAGGCTGCCTTTCCCTAGTTAAGTCTGAAGGATGGATTGCCACGAACTGTTTAATATGCATGGCTTTGCCCAGAATTGTATTTATGTATAAGCCCTATTCATTTCTGCTTGTTGCTTTGAATAATTCAAAGCAAGTCCCAGCCATATATATATGTGCATTTGTTTCTGTTGCACAGGTGAATTGTAGTTAACTGGTTTCAATAAAGTTGAAAATAGGAAAAGAAGTGTGTTATAGAATATTATTGGAGAATTTGCCCGTCATGTATTGAATAAAGCTGTTATGCCTAGCTTTTTCTTCGACATGCACGTACCCAACGTCATCTATTTTACTTTGTTTGGGGTTGGATCAGGGGATACAATTTTGGAACTAAGTTGTTTAACAATTCTTAAACCGTTGGATCTCGTTAGGTCAAAAGGTCTACAAAAAGGTTGAGTGAAAATTTGACTGACATAATAATGAGTCCACCATTGAATCTTGTGAGATCCAATGGCCTAGCAATCGTTAAAAATCAAAGGGCAAAAATTGTCATCTGATATTTACCCATTTTTAATTTTAGGTGTGCTTCTTTATGATTGAGTGACGTACGAGGACAGTAGTAATAGTGGTTTTTGAATAGCATTACCAGGATGATATATCTTTAGACAAAGGGGAGCCAAAAATTTTACAATCGATAAAGCCTACTCTAAGTCTATTACCCCCCCCCCCCCCCCCCCCCCTCTCTCTCTTTCTTTAACATCAAGGGAATGATTATTGCAAACTTATAAGTTGCCCCTGATATCATTACCTCTCAAATTTACATACCCACCCCTTTCAAAGACTAAAATACCCCTCATTTTCACCCACCCCTCTCATCCACCCCACACCCCCCATAGCAGTGACGATTGGCGAGAAAAAGAAGAGACGGCAACAGTGTCAACCTGCCTTCTTTCTTTCTTTCTTTCTGTTTTTGTTTTTTTTTTTTTTTTCTTCTCTGCGGGTAAGATCTGTGTTTTTCGGACATCTATTTTTTCCGGCGACGATGCTTCTTCTTCTTCTCTCTGTCCTTCTTCCTCTTCTCTCTTTTTCTCTTCTTTCTTTCTTTCTTTCTTTATTTTCCTCTACTGGTCAAATTTGTGTGTTTTCCGGCATCCATTTTTTCCGGCGACAGTGCTTCTTCTTCTCTCTATCCTCCTTCCTCTTCTTTCTTCTTCTCCTCTTCTTTCTTTCTTTCGTTTTTTTTTTTTTTTTTTCCTCTACTAGTCAGATCTGTGTGTTTTTTGGCAAGGGCCTTCATTTTTTCTGGCGACGCCTCCATTTTTTCTGCCAATGGGAGGGAAGAGAAGAAAAGGAAAGCAAAAAAAAAAAACAAAAAAAGAAGAAGAGAAGAAGAGGGAAGAGGAGGAAGGAAGAAAAGGGGTGTGGGAGAGGGGTGCGGTGTTTGCTGTCGATGAGAGATGGGTGTGGGAAAGGGGTTTTGGAAGGAAAGAAAAAAAAAAAAAAAGGAAAAAAATTAGAGAAGAAGAGGGAAGAGGAGGAAGGAAGAAGAGGGGTGCAGTGCTCGTCCGTCGCTGGTGGGGTGGGGTGCTGGAGAGAGTTGCCGGTAGGGAGGAGTGCGGGAGAGGGGATGGGTGGGGGTACTTAAGCTCTTTTTGGTAATTTTGTATGATAATTTTGTTAATTAAAAATTATGGGGGGGCAACTTATAATTTTGGGGGGTTGCAATAGCCGTTCCCTAATATCAAATAATGGGTATCCATGTTTCCATATAAGCTTAAGCCCATATAAGTTTAAACTTGAGATCATTCGATCACTTAATAAGTGAAGCAAGTACTACTATGTTGTTGCCAAATTGAGCTCAAGATAGTGAAGAGAGATTTGTAACTACCAAATTACAGTAAAGTTAAAGGTAGTACAAAACTTTGGCCAAGATACTCGGGGTTTTTTTAGGCTGAGTGCCAAATTACAAGGTTGAAATAGCAACAAAACTGATGTTAAATTGTTAGTACGCCAAACCTATGTTGTTTGGAAAGTTTGTGACTGAAAACTTATATATGCTACCAAAAGCATTTGTTGATACAAAAAGAGAACGGCACTATAAGTTTTTTGAGCTAAGCACGAGTGGGTGCTGAGGTAGCTTAGACCAATTTACTTCCCTACGATGGGCCGTTCTTCTGCATAAGGTTGCTTTTAGACCACTCTGCTCCATTGTTAAAATTAAAATGAAATTTTGCTATCAATTTACAAGAATTTTGAGGGAAGGAGGAAATGGATTGATCAATTTAAAAATGGGTTTTCTTAATGTGTGGCCTAAGGGAACATATTAAGCTGCAATTAATGACCCAATTATTATATAGAAAAATGTGTTTGCAAAGTTTTTCAAGCATTCATCATTTTTCGTGTAATGATTGAATCATTAATTGAAGATTAACATGTGCCCTTAAGGCACAAGTTTAGAAAACTCCTTAAAAATTAATAGACAATAACAATCAATTTTTTGTTGGGATCCTTTTAGCATGATAGATTGCCGTTGCTAAAATCAATGTCCGTTTTAGCAATGATAGTCAAATCATTACTGTTAAAACAAATAAAAAGATAAAAAATTTCACACCTTTAATTCCTTTTTTGTGGTCATGATTTGGTTCTTATTGCTTTTTAAAAATGACATACTGTCACGTAAGCATTTTTCATTTTGTTAATATATTATCGTATACACTTGAGGGTAGTTTAGTCTTTCTAGTATTAGAATTTTATTTATGCATATTTACCTGGTACTAGATATGGGCATAAGTGTGTTGCACGTGAATAATATTTAAATAATAAAATATATATGAAAATTCATAAATTCTCAATTATATATATATCAATCACATTCTATATATCTTATGTTAAATTAAATATATATGAATGAAAATAGAAATTCTTTTATTAAGATTGGTGGAATTTTATAGGATCATGTTTATTTATGTATTTTTAAAAGTTTTATAAGATATTTTAGTCCATCAAAAATTAATCATGATTGGTGGAATTTTATGAGACAATATCTATTTATGTCCTCTTACAATTTTATAGCGCATTTTAGTGAATCAAAAGTTCTACGTCTATTGATACTTCTAAACGAATGATCATTTAAAAGTGCCTAAGTTCCAATGGAATAAAAAATTCTAGGTCTATTGATACTTCTAAGCCAATGATCATTCAAATACCTAAGTTAGTTCTAATGTATTAAACAGACAGTGCGCTATAAGTTGAGTTTTAAAACATGAAAATCTAATTATTTGTTACTTTTTGTTGAAAACATAAATCTCGTTTGAAAGATATGTACATATATAGTACATATATAATGTTCTTAATATGTATCTCATTTACACAATTAGAATGGATGCTCAACACAATAGGTTAAACTTTTTTCATTGGCTAGGAGTCATGGTAGGAATAGGATGTTGGCTAGGAGGAATAAACATTTCTAATTGTTTAAATATGGGGGACAAATATATATTTAAAATTTAAAATAAGGATGTAATGATCAATCAAAAGTTTTTTTAAGATACATAGTATTATAAGTAGTATAGATTATGTTTAGAGGACCTCTATTGGCACTCTAAGACTTGTTTTTTATCCCCCCATTTATTTTAAATTTCTCGAGTTTTATAAAAATATATTTTTTTTTATAAAACTAATCGCATAATTCACTAGAAAATATTATTTTGAATAACTTTTCGAAAGAAAGTTTTTCCAAAATATATAATTTAAATAGACTTTTTGGTTTTTTTTTTTTCAAAAAATGAAATAAATATTATAAATGGACAAAAGTCTACTTAAACGATAGATTTTGAAAAAATTTATTTAGCAAAGTCATTCAAAATGACGTTTCTAGTAAATTACTTAGCCAGTTTTTATGAAAACCTTTTACATTTTCATAAAATTTTGAAAATTTTAAAATAAGTAGGGGATGAAAAGTAAGTCTAGAGTACAAAAACCCCTTATGTTTATTCATGGTTAATGAAAGATTGAGCTCTCCAAATTCCATTCATGACACTAAAACGAAGCACATTAGCAGTACTATCGATTTATTCATGGCCGATGTATTATTTTTATTTTTGTTTAAATATCTTTTATTGTATTTAAATACCTTTTAATTACGTTTATTCATGCTACCAAAAGCATCAGCAATAAGAATCATTGTGGAACCTCCTCGGTCAAACACATTCTCCCTCTTTCTTGTAGCGGGACCCTCCTCCTCCCACCTTATGAAGGACACCAGTTGCATGCACTTCGAGCCAGCATCAAGCCAACATATAATCACCCCATTTGAAACAGTTGAAGCATCACGTGTTGATCGCAAGCCCTAGCGTCAGTTCTCTTCCAGTCCATGCCACAACCCCTGTTGGACCGTGTCGCACTTTTTCAACTCTAGTGATGTAGCAGAAAAAACTCGGTTAAAATTAGCTCATCAAACAACACAATCTTTGATGAATTTGTTAATTGTCACAAAGATAATACTAGAAACTTAAGCAACTACAATCAATATTTTTACAAAAACACAAAAGTTGAAAGAAGGGACTTGGAAACTCTCTTTCTAAATATTAATGCTCAAACAAAGGTGTCTTTACTAAAAGGCTATAATCTTTTATATAGATAACTAAAATTATAAAATAGGAAATCGTAATTTAACTAGAATAAGTTTAAATCAACTAGGAAACTAGTAGACTTAAAGCAATAATGAAATCACAAGGAAATAACTAGAGTACTAAAAATAGCTAAAATAAATCAAAATTCAGAATTAGCAAAATTGGAACTGACAGGTTAGTTTAAGGAGCGACCAATTGTTCTCTAAGAGTGATTGATCTGTACTATGGGAGTGATCGGTTTATTGTCATCAAAACGTGAAAGATAACCTCTATGCTTGATGTTATGACAATCTAACATCTCCATGAACTCTAAGGCCAAACACATGATACAGTCTGCATCACCTAGCATCAATCCAATTGAAGTCACCTTCTTCACTTAGTCGAAGCTATGGCCCTTTATTTTTTTTGCGGGGGGGGGGGGGGGGGGGGGGGGTTGGATTGGGAGATATCAATGAGGTTTCGAAGTTGCTTACACATTGACTAATCTAAGGAACATGTAATCTATTGTCTCACACGCACCATGCAATTGCAGGACAAAAGTCAAAGGGTCAAAGCCCTAGCTTAGTAAAAGAGCTGAAGCCAAATTGAGCACTCCATCATCAGTTGAACACCTTCTGTGAAGCAATTCATGCGATCATACTGTTGAGCCAGTGCATAATTGCACTATCGACCCATGAAAGTGCAGGGGCGACCTTGCTTTAATAGATGGAATTTAACCCATTGTTGATGGGTTTGGGTCTTATGTAGGCTACAGCTGCGCATCTATATTTTAAGGCTTGTTCGTTGGAGTACTCTTCTCGCAATCGCTAAGAATTTCTAGTGAGCAGGGTAGAGTTGCCATAAATTGTTTTTATTTATATATACAACCAAGCCAACAACCACCACCAAATTTGACCGTTCACAAAAAACTAAACTCCCTCGGTTCTTTATCCTCTATTTGGTTTATGGATTCTACCAAGCAAGAAAAAAAGAAGGGAAAAAAAATGAGGAGGAAAGAAAATGAAAGAAAAGATAAAACCATATCAAGCCAAAATTATTCCAATTCTTAGTTTTCTTTCAATTTTTCATTGCAACCAAATAAAGTAAAGTAAAATTCCTTATATTTTTTTTTTTCCTTGATAAAATCCACAAACCAAATAGAGCCTTAAAGATTTTCCCATTTGAGGAAAAATACGTTTTCTCTTTTAGTAAATTGCATTTACAATTTCAGCCTACTAATTTGCATAGTTACTAAACTCAGGTCAGACATTGACTTCGTCTAGAGATTGGCTCACCGATCACTGGTTCAACTATTGGGTTACCGGTTGGATGGTTATATAATTAAAAAAATAAAAAATAAAAATAATTATAGAAAATGAAAATTGCACATTTAGACATTAAATAATATATGTTGTGAGTTGGTTTAGATCAACAATATGTGTTCTAGTGGTTAAGAACCCATTTGGGTGCTTGTTGTATAAATAAACAAGTACATCGAATGTGACCAAAGTCATGAGATCAACTGAATGAAGTTTTACCTGCTTGTCAATCAGTTTCTCATAGTTGCAGTGGTACAAGTAATCCTTAGACCTGAGACACCACAGTTGTCTTATGCATGGAACTTTAGAAGTTTGATAACACTAAGTGTTTATCCCTCTCGGGTTTGCAAGGGTGTTCATTGGCTCTATTGTCACATGTGTGTGATCATAAGGGATCCATCACTTATAGTAAAAGGAAGAAAATGTTCTTATAAGAACACTCATAAATATAACTCATGTGAATTTGTGGCCACAGTATGATGATGATCATGGAAAAAGGTTTTCATGGTGCATCTTATGAGTTGATATTTTGGATAGGTTCATAAATGCATTGAACTAGAGACTTGACAAACTTCCATGTCTTATTAGTTTAATCAGAGACATTGTGTACGATGGAGGGATGTAATTGTAACCTTAAGCTGTAACTAAAGGATTCTCTGTTCGATAATTGTTCACAACATTTAGGACCACACCATGAGCTATTACTAGATGTTACTCATGGTTAGTAGAAGTCCTAATTGATATAAGTGAGTCATAATCAATTAGGGAATTGGAAGGTGTTCCAATTAGACCCTTAATAGAAAGTGTTTCATTGGGTACTCCATGTGACATTGAGTGCCATTACCTACTACTAGATGTTGTGAACCTAATGAGTCAAACACTAATAAGCAAAGAGAGATTTTAAAGTTGTGAGAAAAAGGGTAAGAGTGAATTCAGAAAAGTTCTTAAGGGCCATACTTGCATTGGATGTAAATAGGAGAGGTCAATATGAAATTTCAGGAAGTTGTAAATGTAATAACCTATGAATATATTTATAATATAAAAAAAAAAAAAAACCAAACAAACAAACATAATAATAATAATAATATAATAAATAAATAAATAAAAATTTTGCTGTCAAGCAAGCAGGAGGTGGAGGGAGGAGGGGAAGCGGTGGTGCATGAACACCGACCACTCCTTCCTTTGATATATATATCTTTATAGCACTAAGTCAGGAGAATATGCAGAGAACGAAGAGAGAAAGAGAGAAGGAAGGAGAGAAAGACATAGAGAGAGAACCCGTTTAGAAACAACGGAAGAGGAACTTTCAAATTCTAGCTAAAGGCTTAGAATTGAATTTGCAATCCTCAATTTCAGGTGAGGTTTGTCTCCTATTAGCAATGAATGTTTGTGCTTTAGAAGGAATTTAAGTAGTTTTGAAGTTTGAGCATGTGTTGAAGCTTAAATACCCATTAATGGCTTCCAAGAAACTTAGAAAATTCGTATCTTTTGTATATGATTGTGTTTAGCTAATGAAATTTTTATTGGATATATCTAATAGTATGGAGAAAACGCTGGTAAAATTTGGTGATTTAACTCAAAGTATGTTAGAAGAAACAATTACAAAACAGAAATAGAGTTTTTCTCACTTTTAGGAAATTTTGTTAACTTTAGCTCACCTTTTTCATTTTTAACAAATACTAGATGCTGAAAGCTTTTCATAGACACCAAATTCGTAAAATTTGGTTGAGAAATGAAGCCTGTGGAAATTTTTAAAGTTCTGTAAAATTCAAGAAAACATAGCAGAAAATCAGAGAAAATGAAGGAAGAGGATGAACCGTTGATACGGGTTGGCCCGGTTGACCCGATCTAACCCGGTTTGACTCGGGTTTGACCAATTTTGACCGGTTTGACCTGATTTGGCTCATTTTGACCCAATTTGATCCAGTTTGGACCGATTTGACCAATTTTGACCCGATTTGACCAATTTTGACCCGGTTTGACCTAGAATTATTTCTAAATTTCTATAAAAATAAAAGTAATAGTTTTATTGGAAAGTTAAGGCATTGTTTGGTTGAACATAAATGTATTTTACATTAAAAGTACATAAAATCTTCATATTAAATCCGATAATGTTGAAACTTGAACTGTAATGCTCTTATTAAAGAGCACTACAATCTAGTTCAATTTGACTAAATTTCATGAAGTTTGAAATTTATTGAATCAAATGACCATTTTGCCTTTTTGTATGAAAATGGTATAAATAAACTCCAAATTTAGTTTTCTTAAACCATAAAATTTCTTTTATTGATATATTGTTAGATTGTTATTTTTGTAGTAAAAAGTTTATATAATTGGAATTGATTATGCATGAGAACTTTGAGAAATACCTATAAGCATGTTATATATTTACATTGAGAAGTTATTACATGTTGTTGAGAACTTGAGTATATTTGATAATGCATAAGAAGTATGCATGAGCAATTTTCATTTACATTGAGAAAATTATAAATGTTAAGAAGTTGAGAAGAGACGATTGGGGTAGAGATTACCCTACAGTTAGTGCACTAATATGCCATATCATTTTTTAGGGCAAGGCCAGTGATATGGTATACACACATGATGAGCGGTGTATGCTATGGTCATAAATAGTATGTTTTGTATGAATAGACAAGCATGCTATTAAATTTTATTTCAGATTGTTCAAGATAAGCAAGAGGCAGGTATGAGTAGTTGCATTGAGAACATGCATATTGAGTTGTATTTTTAAATGATTTATATTGAGTTGATATGTGATTTATTATGTGATAAACCTCATTGAGCCATTTATAGCTCACGGTGTTATTTTAATAACATCCTACAGGAGTAGAGAACCAGTAATGGAAGGGAGATCGAGCAAATTTGAAAGTGTGGAAAAACTTTTGTTTATGTAAATATAAGTTTAGAGAATTTGAACTTTTAAACTGTTTAGTTGTTTGTATTTTGAGAAGTTATAATACCTTTAAGTAGTTATGTTGTTAATGAAGGTATTTACCAGTTAATTAGTTGATATACATGAGAATGTTTAGTTATAGAGAAGTGTTAGTTCTGTCACCACCTCATTAGGCTATGAGAAGGCTATTTTTGGGGCGTGATAGATTTTGGTATCAGAGCCTAGGTTTAGGCTAAAACATTTGAACTTTTGAGATGATGTTGGACTAACATTTTCTAATTATGACAGGATGCCATTAGAAAGATATGATCGTTATGGAGGTTTCATAGTAGGACCATGGGATGTCATACCTAGGGACCCAAATAGACTGAGAGAGGTGATGCTAGAAGATGCTCGTCAAGCCATCTTTGACAAAGCCTATAGTGTCACCATGGATTTGCAGGATGCTCCAGTATATGAACCAGGGTTAGCAAGCCGAATAACAAATTACTGTTTAGGTCTTATGAGTAAGAAACATAGTATATTTCGATCTATGGTAGCAGATGGTCCGTTGGTTGAACAGGTAGTGCATGATGTACATTATGCTATATATGGACAGCAGGGACAAAGGGTCCAGCCACCATCGACACCCGAGATTCCTATTCAACCACCTGTTGGTGATCCTCAGTTTCCTGTGGAGGAAGAGTTACCACCACCGTTACCACCACCACAACCCCCACAGCCTGAGGTCCCACCTGTTTTAGAGGTGCCAAAGATACCTCCCATAGTTATAGATATATCATCTGATTCAGAGACTAATAAGGAGGATCCAGATGAGGAGCCAGAGGAGGAGCCTAAGGAGGCAACATATCAGGCATCTTCTAGTGGATCTAAGTATAGGCTCTGAGTTTAGTAGGGGAGATGGCTGATGTATTAGAGATAGTAGTCTTTTTGTTGGTTACTATAGTATCGATAAAAGGACCTTTTGATGTAGATAGCAGTCCATCCTTGTTAGTATAGATATAGATCTATAATACCATGTATGTTGGTATATTTTTTGGTATATCACTGTGATGATATACGCTGTGAATCATAGTGATAATGATGTACATATTATGTATATATATAAATCTTTTTGGTTGTAATAAGTTTGTGAATGTTTGCATAAAATATATATTTTTTTTTTATAGATTACGGCAGGAAGAGGTCGTGGTAGACCACCTAGGGCGGGTCAAGCAACAGTTGACCCAGCTGATAGAATGGAAGCGTTTGTACAACGGCTAGAGCAATTCCAAACCCGACCTAATGATAATTTAATGAAACGATTCCGTGAGTTGGGTCTTGAAAAATACAATAAGACTGGAGATGCTGATAAGGCTGAGCAATGGATTCAGTATCTAGAAGATATTTATGAGGTATTGGAATGTACTGAGATAGAAAAGAGGAAATTGGCTGTTTTCCAATTAGCTGGTGATGCTAGAAATTGGTGGGGGCTAGTGAAAAGTACAATGGGGGAGAGAGCTGTTAATAATATGAATTGGACAGCTTTTAAAAGGAAGTTTATGGATAACTATTTTCCTGAAACTGAGAGAGAAAGTAAGGCATTGGAGTTTATCCAATTGGAACAAGACACGATGACAGTGACTGAGTATCAGAAAAAGTTTGAAGCATTGTCTCGCTATGCACCACATCTTATTGATACCCCAATAAGACGAGCTCGTAAGTTTGCTAATGGGTTAACTCCAGCTATACGGTGAATGGTGATTGGAAATTCTCAAAAATCTTATGAGGACATTGTAAAGGAAGCCTTGAATTTAGAAAAAGATAATAAGAGATACAGAAAAGACATGGAGAAGAAAGGTAAAGGAAAATTAGGTCAACAAGGAAGGAATGATGGAAGAGGAGGACAAAACAATAAATGCAAACAGCCGTGGAAAAAGCAAAAGACCGATAGTGGAACTTCTCAACCTGCTCCTTCTACTTGTGCCGAAACTGCCACTAGACCAAGAGGAACTTGTTTCAATTGTGGTGAAATGGGACACCAAGCTCGTGATTGCACCAAACCCAAGGCACCAAGTGGAATTTGTTATAATTGTGGAGAGCGAGGACACTTTAATAGAGATTGTAAGAAGCCACGAAAGAATAATCAAGCGCCACAAAGGGGATAGGGTAGAGCTTATGCAATGGTTCCAGATCAGGCAGGAATTGAAGGTACTCTTTTTATTTTTAATAGTCTTGCGAAAGTTCTATTTGATACTGGTGCTACACATTCTTTCATTTCCACTACAATGGTAAAGCAATTAGGTTTAGAACCTGAATGTTTGAATACGCTACTAGCTGTTGGGACACCTTTGGGAAGTAGTGTGGAACTAAAGTGGGTATGTAAGAATTGTAAAATAAATTTAGGAGTAAGTGATATGCCTGCTGAGTTGATTGTACTAGCTATGAGGAGATTTGACATTATTCTTGGTATGGATTGGCTTACTACTTTCCACGCTACGCTAGATTGTCATAATAAGACAATTACATTCTCGCCACCTAAACAACGATCAGTTGTTTTCCATTGTAATCCGACTAATGATTCCTTTATCAGTGGTTTCTTGGCATGGCTAGAGGAGGGTTGTGAGCATCTATCCATACAACAAATCCCGATAGTATATGAATTTAAGGATGTATTCTAGAAGATTCCTGGCTTACCCCTAGAAAGGGAGATAGACTTTACCATTGATTTGATTCCGGGAATAGTTCCGATCGCTATAGCACCGTATCGTATAGCACCACTTGAAATGCAAGAATTGAAGAAGCAAATTTAAGAATTGAGGGATCAAGGTTTTATACAACCAAGCTCGTCACCCTGGGGAGCTCCAATATTGTTTGTAAGAAAGAAAGATGGATCATTTCGAATGTGTATTGATTATCGACAACTCAACAAGGTGACTATCAAAAACAAGTATCCATTACCACGCATCGATGATTTATTTGATCAACTTCAAGGAGCTACAATCTTCTCCAAAATTGATTTAAGATCAGGTTATCATCAGTTGTTAGTAAGAAAAAAAGATATTCCAAAGACAGCCTTCAATACTCGGTATGGACATTATGAATTCCTTGTTATGCCTTTTAAAGTAACCAATGCACCAGCAGTTTTTATGGATCTGATGAATCGCATTTTTCGACCTTATTTAGATCAATTTATCATTGTGTTTATCGATGATATTTTAATTTATTTAAAGTCGAGAGAAGAACATTAGCAACATTTATGTATAACACTACAAACATTACGGGAACACAATTTGTATGAGAAATTGGAGAAATGCGATTTTTGGTTAGAGCAAGTCAAATTTTTAGGGCATGTAGTTTCAAAAGAAGGGATTTCGGTAGATCCAGAAAAGGTGGAAGCGGTTCTTCAATGGAAGCAGCCTACGACACCGACAGAAGTGCGAAGTTTTCTTGGAATGGCAAGATACTATAGAAGATTTATTGAGGGATTTTCATGAATTGCGACACCATTGACTCGTCTGACGAGGAAGGATGTAAAGTTTTTTTGGGATGATATTTGTGAGCATGCCTTTCAAACTTTGAAGTAGAAGTTAACATCGGCACCTGTTCTTATTATTCCTAAAAATGGTGTTGGATTTACTATTTATAGTGATGCGTCACATCAAGGTCTAGGTTGTGTTTTGATGCAGAATGAAAAGGTAGTTGCTTATGCGTCACGACAACTTAAACCCCATGAGTTAAATTATCCAACTCATGATATGGAATTACAGCAGTAGTCTTTGCTTTGAAGATATGGAGACACTATCTGTATGGCGAGAAGTTTGATCTTTTCTCTGATCATAAAAGTTTAAAGTATATATTCTCTCAGAAGGATTTAAATATGAGACAACGAAGATGGATGGAGCTACTCAAAGATTATGATTTTTCTCTTCAATATCATCCTAGCAAAGCAAATGTAGTTGCAGATGCCTTAAGTCGTAAGCCGCAAAGGTTTATTGCTTTTCTTATGCTACAGGAATGGCGCATGTTAGAGATATTGGCAGAATATGATATACAGATATCATTACTAGATGAGAAAGCGCATCTTTGCACTATAGTTGTACAGCCATGATTGATTGAAAAAGTTTTACAAGCACAAAAACAAGATATAGAATTTCAAACGTGGTTCACAAAAATGGTGGAAAAGGAACCCATTATATGGGTTAAAGGAAAAGATGATGGTATGAGGTTTCGAGATAGGCTTTGTGTACCCAATGTAGCTGAACTTAAGAATGAAATACTGAAACAAGCACATTACTCAAAGTTTACTATACATCCTGGAAGCACAAAGATGTATAAAGATCTTAAAAGACAATTTTAGTGGAAAGGAATGAAGCGAGATACAGCGGAGTTTGTGACAAAGTGCCTTACATGTCAACAAGTAAAACCAGAACGACAAAAACCACCTGGACTCCTTCAACCGCTACCAATTGCATGATGGAAATGGGAACATATAACTATGGATTTTGTTACGGGTTTACCTAGAACTAGACAAGGACATGATATAGTATGGGTAGTAGTAGATCGTTTAACAAAATCAGCACATTTTATTCCCTATAGTATCTCGTACCCTATTGAGAAAATGAATAGAATGTATATTCAAGAAATTGTTAGACTTCATGGTGTTCCTGTGTCTATAGTATCAGATCGAGATGCACGTTTTACTTCGAAATTGTGGAAAGGTCTTCAAAATGCTTTTGGGACATCTATACACTTGAGCACTACCTCTCATCCGCAGACTGATGGACAGACAGAACGCGTAACCAAATAATGGAAGATATTCTATGAGCTTACATTATTGATTTTCAAGGCACATGGGAAAATCATCTTCTACTTATTGAGTTTGCGTACAACAATAGCTATCAAGCTAGCATTAGAATGGCACCGTTCGAGGCTCTATATGGCAGACCATGTAGATCACCGATGTGTTGGGCTGAAGTAGGAGATAGAGAATTGCTTAGTCCTGAATTGATTCGAGAAACTACTGAGAAAATATCAGTTATCAAGGAGAGATTACGTACCGCACAAAGTCGTCAAAAGAGCTACGCAAATCAACATAGAAGAAACCTAGAGTTCGAAGTGGGCGATCAAGTTCTACTCAAAGTATCTCCTATTCAAGGAGTCATGCGCTTTGGAAGGAAGAAAGGAAAGCTATCACCACGATTTGTTGGGCCATTTAAAATCTCAGAAAGTGTGGGTAAGGTAGCTTATCGACTTGAACTACCCCTAGAATTGTCAGGAATACATGATGTATTTCATGTATCCATGTTGAGGAAGTACGTGCGAGATGTTTCTCATGTCATTGATTTCAGTGACCTTAAATTAGCAAAAGATATTACTTATTCTGAAGAGCCAGTTCAAGTACTGGATAGGAGTATAAAGAAGTTGCGAACCAAGGATGTTCCATTAGTGAAGATACAATGGAATCATCATGATGAGAATGAAGCTTCTTGGGAGTTGGAATCTGAGATGAAGAAGAAACACCCGCAACTTTTTTATATATAAGGTACGTCGATTTCGAGGACGAAATCTTCTTTAAGGGTGGTAGAATGTAATAACCTATGAATATATTTATAATAAAAAATAAAAATAAAAAAACCAAACAAACAAACAAACATCATAATAATAATAATAATAATAATAATAAAATAAATAAATAAATAAAAATTTTGCTGTCAAGCAAGCAGGAGGTAGAGAGAGGAGGGGAAGTGGTGGTGCATGAACACTGACCACTCCTTCCCTTGATATATATATCTTTATAGCACTAAGTCAGGAGAATATGCAGAGAACGAAGAGAGAAAGAGAGAAGGAAGGAGAGAAAGACATAGAGAGAGAACCCATTTAGAAACAACGGAAGAGGAAATTTCAAATTCTAGCTAAAGGCTTAGAATTGAATTTGCAATCCTCAATTTCAGGTGAGGTTTGTCTCCTATTAGCATTGAATGTTTGTGCTTTAAAAGGAATTTAAGTAGTTTTGAAGTTTGAGCATGTTTTGAAGCTTAAATACCCATTAATAGCTTCCAAGAAACTTAGAAAATTCGTATCTTTTGTATATGATTGTGTTTAGCTATGAAATTTTTACTAGATATATCTAATAGTATGGAGAAAAAGCTGGTAAAATTTGGTGATTTAACTCAAAGTATGTTAGAAGAAACAATTACAAAACAAAAATAGAGTTTTTCTCACTTTCAGGAAATTTTGTTAACTTTAGCTCACCTTTTTCATTTTTAACAAATATTAGATGCTGAAAGCTTTTCATAGACACCAAATTCGTAAAATTTGGTTAAGAAATGAAGCCTGTGGAAATTTTAAAGTTCTGTAAAATTCAAGAAAACATGGCAGAAAATCAGAGAAAATGAAGGAAGAGGATGAACAGTTGATACGGGTTGACCCGGTTGACCCGATCTGACCCGGTTTGACTCGGGTTTGACCAATTTTGACAGGTTTGACCCGATTTGGCTAATTTTGACCCAATTTGATCCGGTTTGGGCAATTTTGACCCGATTTGACCAATTTTGACCCGGTTTGACCTAGAATTATTTCTAAATTTCTATAAAAATAAAAATAATAGTTTATTAGAAAGTTAAGGCATTGTTTGGTTGAACATAAATGTATTTTACATTAAAAGTACATAAAATCTTCATATTAAGTCCGATAATGTTGAAACTTGAACCCTAATGTTCTTATTAAAGAGCACTACAATCTAGTTCAATTTGACTAAATTTCATGAAGTTTGAAATTTATTGAATCAAATGACCATTTTGCCTTTTTGTATGAAAATGGTATAAATGGACTCCAAATTTAGTTTTCTTAAACCATAAAATTTCTTTTATTGATATATTGTTAGATTGTTATTTTTGTAGTAAAAAGTTTATATAATTGGAATTGATTATGCATGAGAACTTTGAGAAATACCCATAAGCATGTTATATATTTACATTGAGAAGTTATTACATGTTGTTAAGAAGTTGAGTATATTTGATAATGCATGAGAAGTATGCATGAGCAATTTATTCATTTACATTGAGAAAATTATATATGTTAAGAAGTTGAGAAGAGACGATTGGGGTAGAAATTACCCTACAGTTAGTGCACTAATATGCCATATCATTTTTTAGGGCAAGGCCAGTGATATGGTATACACACATGATGAGCGGTGTGTGCTGTGGTCGTAAATAGTATGTTTTGTATGAGTAGACAAGCATGCTATTAAATTTTATTTCAGGTTGTTCAAGATAAGTAAGAGGCAGGTATGAGTAGTTGCATTGAGAACATGCATATTGAGTTGTATTTTTAAATGATTTATATCGAGTTGATATGTGATTTATTATGTGATAAACCTCATTGAGCCATTGATAGCTCACGGTGTTATTTTAATAACATCCTATAGGATTAGAGAACCAGTAATGGAAGGGAGATCGAGCAAATTTGAAAGTGTGGAAAAACTTTTGTTTATGTAAATATAAGTTTAGAGAATTTGAACTTTTGAACTATTTAGTTGTTTGTATTTTGAGAAGTTGTAATACCTTTAAGTAGTTATGTTGTAAATGAAGGTATTTACCAGTTAATTAGTAGATATACGTGAGAATGTTTAGTTATAGAGAAGTGTTAGTTTTGTCACCACCTTATTAGGCTATGAGAAGGTTATTTTTGGGAAGTGACAGTAAACCCCACACAAAGTGGGATTTTCCCCTTTATGGCCGGCCCTTATGGTGCCTATATAAGGTATGATAGCATGTGCCATAGGCATTAGAATCACTCCACTTTCTCCCCTTGGTCGAACCTAGAGAAGCCTTTCTCTCTCTCTTCTTATTCTCCTTCTCTAGCAATTCCTAAGGAGAACTAGAAGACAACTTGAAGGCTTTTACTTGGTGTGGATGCCATGGAGGTAGTGCACTTGTGTTGCTTATAGCTGCTTGTTCAAGGATTATTCATTGTTATCTAGAAATTCAAAGCTTAGAGTTTAAATACTTGAATCAACTGCAAGTGCTCTAACCTTTCTTCTAGTTAGGGTTTTATGTTTGATCTGAACCACAATCAGATTCATGAGTTTTAAGGAATTGTATTATGATTTTTGTTTATAATTATGTTTCGCTTTGTAGTTTTTCTCTACATCAATTTTTTACACTTATTTAATTTAAAAAGATTTGGAGTTCATTTATTGCGTGCATTTGTGAATTTTCTTAAGACGAATCATTGTTGATGTTGTTTTCATCGCTTATAATTTTTGCTAATTTAAATATGTATTTCAAGGGTTTGCAATGGAAAAAAAAAAAACTAATTTTTCTAAAATTATTTTATCTTTTATCTTTTTTTTTTTAATTTAAAAAATCAGTTTAAGTGAATTTAAAATAAATGTTGTGTAATTTTCTAATTAAATGTAAATTTTGTAAATTTCACAATAGAAACTAAATTTCTATAATTTATATTTAAAAATGTAATGGAAATAAAATTGCAAGTTTTGTGGAAATAGATTTAAACAAGTTTATTTGTAAGGAAAAAAAAAACAAAATTCAAGTTAATTGATAATTATAATTTTTACATTATCAATGTTCAGCTTTTCAACCACTATATTTCCTTAGGTTCAACCGTTGACAAGGATCTCATAGTGCCATTGAATGGATTTAATGCAAAGACTAGACTTTTAGAATTGATTTAGCTATTAAATTTGATAATTTGGTTTAGCTATTGGTAAAAATATGCATTAAATTCAAGGAAGGGAGCAAAGTGTAATAATTTTAGAGTTTAGAGGTTATTTGATTAGTTTTAATGTGTATGTTTTTTTTCTTTTTCTTTTTTCTTTTTTAAATAATAAGAAAAACTAGACCAATGATTCAATGGGGTTTTGTGTAATTTACCTATTAGTTTTTTTAATAGAAAAGGAAGGAGATACAATTAAAACTCCAAAAGTGCCTTCTAAATGACTTTACTCTCACACTTGATAAAGGATTGTGAGTCTCCTTTTTTTTTTTTAAAAAAATATATATATATATTATTATTACAATACTACTAGTATTTCCTACAAACAATCCTTTCATTCTCATATTTTATAAGCTAAATAAAAAAGAAAAAAAAATAATCAATTTAACTTCTTATGGGCAATTTCTAACACTATAATTAAAGAGGCAGGCAGTTTACTGTAGATGCACTATACATCTATGAGAGCTTTGTGCATATCGACTGCTTTGCCTTTCTTTTGGACATTTGTGTGTTATTTTGGATGGGTATTATAGCTATCTCAATAGTACAAGAAACAAAATAGGGGGAAAAAAACAGAAAAGATCACAGAAGAAAGATTTCGATCTCAACTCAACTGACGAAATTCGTCTTCTCTGGTAAAGGAAAATCACGCACTTGCAATTTGAGTGGGTACCAACGAACTCCATTTCTTCTCGATCCTCACTTTCTACTATGGGTATATATATAGGTTTTGAATTTAGGTTACTCTATACATATATATATGGGTTTTAATTTTTTTTTGTTATATACGCCATAGTAGATTAAAACCCACACATATCTCACCTTCACCCTCATCCTCTACAAAACACTGTTAAATTCATGTATGTATGTGTATATATATATATATATATATAGGGTTTGGAGTTGCAATTTCATGTGATTTTGTGGAAAGGAAGGAGAGTTGTAGCTAGCCCGGCCCAACTTTGGCAACATCCAATTTTTCTAGTAAGATTATTCCCCTTCCACTATTTTTTTAACAATACCATCACTTTTTCAATGAGGAATGCCGAAAGCTTTACTTGATACATGAACTACGCCTCCCAACCAAAAGAGAGAGAGAGAGGGAGTTGAATTCCCTAGACCTCCATTGATAATATTGAAGAAAGTGAGTGGGGTTCGAGTAGAGCTTTGAAGAGATAAACATGTTGAGTGGCCATATCTACTTTGCAGTGTGAAATGTGGGCTTTTTTTTTTTTTTTTTTTTCCCTTTTTTCCCTTCTTTTTTCTGTTTTTTTTTTTGTTTTACGTTGCTATGTTCTCTGTCCCCATATTTTTCATCATCTGAAACTCATTATAAACAATTTGATTATTTCAAAAGAAATTATGATGAACCAATAAAAAGGATCTAGGAATTTCAAGTTTTTTTTATTTTTTTATTTTTTTATATTTTATACCTAAACTTATCATGGCTTATATTTTCATGCATCTACGTAGCTTCTTGGATGTTGGTGG
Organism: Liquidambar formosana; assembly: GCA_039720395.1. Classification (NCBI taxonomy): domain Eukaryota; kingdom Viridiplantae; phylum Streptophyta; class Magnoliopsida; order Saxifragales; family Altingiaceae; genus Liquidambar; species Liquidambar formosana. The sequence continues at coordinate 23,965,609 of CM077823.1, forward strand.
CTAGATAATATCGAGCTATATAATAGAAGATAGTTAATATGATATTGCTATATAGGGGTGCAACATAGTTCGAGTAGACATAAGGACTGGAGCAGTCCGATCAATTTGGTTCGGTTCCAGTTTCGATCCAAACAATAATCGGTCCGATTCTAGTTTAAAATTTATAAGAAATGATCAATTCGATCTAGTGCACGGTTTAGGGGTATTAGAACCGGACTAGACCGAATTCTCGAGAATCGAAATATATATATATATATATATATATATATATATATATATATAATTATATGTTAATATTAATATATTATACTCCATATATAAGTATTATTCAATGAATAATAATACTTATTCATTGGATGCTAATATTTATTCAATAAAGTTATTATCTAAAAAAAAAAAAAAAAAACCCAAGAATCAAACCATTTTTTAAGGTTCGGTACAATCTAATCCGATACTATTTCAGGTTCCATTCCAGTTTAGTTTTTAAAGAACCAAATTAATTCGGTCCGATCCAAATTTCCCTATGGCTAGACTGGTCCTGAGTTGCAGTCCTATTGCTATAGGTTCAATTTGAAGTCTACTAAGACATTTTGTGTTTTTTAGATATTGAAATCAAGTAATTCAACCGTAAGCAAAGTATTAAAACAAAGATGCACGCATAACTAAAGCTCGTTGTAGTTGAAGACATAGTATGCGAATGAAACATGAATGATAAAATTACATAATTCTTTTTAATTTTATTTTTATAATGCTTACTAAAGGTTTATATTTAATTTCTTTTGCCATATTCTTCCCCAATGTTTTCAAACAACGTCTCGTTTGAACGATTGTTGGCACAAGTCACAAATTGTGTACAATATAAAACGTGCATAAGTTCAATTTGAAATCTAATAAGACACTTTGTGTTTTTAGATATTGAAATCAAGTAGTTCATCCGTAGGCAAGGGATTAAAACAAAGATGCGTGCATAACTAAAGCTTGTTGTAGTTAAAGACATAGTACGCAAATGAAACATGAATGATAAAATTACACAATTCTCTTTAATTTTATTTTATATATTGCTTATTGAAGGTTTAAATTTAATTTCTTTTGCTATATTCTTCCCTAGTGTTGCCATACAGCGTCTCTTTTGAACGATTGTTGGCACAAGTCAAAAATTGGCAAATAACAATATGGCATGTGCGTAGGTTCAATTTGAAATCTAATAAGACACTTAGTGTTTTTAGATATTGAAGTCAAGTATTCATCCGTAGGTAAGGGACTAGAACAAAGATACACGCACAACTAAAGCTTGGTGTAGTTGAAGACAGTGTGCGAATGAAGCATGAATGATAAAATTACATAATTCTTTTTAATGTTATTTTATATATTGCTTACTAAAGTTTTATATTTAATTTATTCTACCATATTCTTCCCCATAACGTCTTGTTTGGACAATTGTCAACACAAGTCTCAAATTGGTAAATAAGAATATGGGGAGCAGATCCTCTCTAGTCCCTTATTAACCAGTTTGGTCCATTTTACGGCTGTAAATGAAACATGTCAATATAGACTAATCTAACAGCTTAGGTGTTGCCACATACGTCATCCTAGTTTACTCACTACTAATCCATAAATGCTAATAGCGACTTCGTCTACAAACGTGGATGGAAAACTCTAAATTTTGTTTAGAAATGTAATTCAATTGATTGAGGTGAGATTTGTGCTCAATCACAAACCATAGATGTTAATGGGGGAGTAGCGGACTTGCAGCGACCCATTTTATTCTCTATCGTCATTGATCAACATGCCCTCTTTAGCTTTTCAAAATTAAGAATATGTTGGAATAGAATAGATTGTGAGATTGCAAGAAGCCAACCCTCTCTTCCCGGTTCTCACTACCCAAATCATTGGATGTTGATTGATGGAGATGAAGGTTTCATCAATAATGAAAAGTGTGGGTGAACTAAGCTTTACCTTTTGAACCCCCACCCTGATGAAAAAAAAAAAAAAAGGTTTTAGCTTGTTGACAATGGATATTTTTTGTTAACGTCATCGTTAATATGACTAGAAAATGGATCTTTTTTGTCTTTTCTTATTTCTTCCCTACTCTCCAACATCTAATATGGTGGTGGAGAAAAGCCCCTATTGTAGTCGGAAATTATGTTGGCCCAAGATATATAGGGCTGAACCGAAATTGCCAGTTGGGATTTTTGATGGTGGAGAGGGGTGCTTCTTGCTCTGAGCTTTAGTAAGAACGCAAAAAAGATGTGTCGTTTCAGATTTGGAATGCCATTAATGGGGGAGAAAAGCCATGATGATAACATTTCATGTTGTGGTGAAGAGGTCGAAAGAGGAATCATCGTCGGCAATGAAGATGATTGCCATTTATCCTTTTTTTTTTTTTTCTCTTTTTATTTGTTGGCAATGTAACACCGTTAGTCATAGGAAATAGAAGTGTTAATAGATTAGATAACGTACGTGGCAAAATGAGCACTGTTAGATTTTATTAACACTTTACCAACCGTGAAATGGAGGAAACTTGATCGACCTTAATCAACTGGAGGGGATCTGAACCCAAGAATATGGCACATGTGTAGCATGTCATTCTCCTAGTATTTATGATGTGAGAGATGCTACTTTTATATAGGGGTGTTCATGTTTTGGTTTGGTTTTAGGGTAGATTTCAAATCAAACCATAATACTTTGGTTTTGTTCTTGCCAAACCAAACAAAAAAATTTCGATTTAGTTCAGTTCGATTGGTTTCGGTTTTAGTTTTAACCTATCAAGTAGCAACAAATCATCATGGATAACTGTTTACCCTTAAAAGAATGGAAAAAATTGGCAATTTAAATTTCAAATGAAAATAGTTTTAATAAAAACATTTCATTTGTAACTAAAAAAACATTAAACATTGAAACAAAAAGCAGTAGAGAATGAGAAGCTGAGAGCAAAGTAACAAGCTTTAGTTTAACTATTAACTCAATAGGTTTTGTATTCCAACTATGATACTACCTATTTTGCCCTTATTTGAATAAAAAATTTAATTTGAATAGAAAACTTATAAACTAAAGTTTACTACATGTTATAGAAGCAAAACTAGAAACAAAACTAAACCTAGAAAAAGAAAAACTAAATCAAAACCAAACCGATCAAACCGGTGGATTTGGTTTAGCGGTCACTTTTAACCCAACACCTCTTTTGCTTTTTAATAACTTTTTAATGACTGGACATGCCTAACTTTATATGAAGCGAACTCACACATTGATGGTTCATATTTCACTGGTCATGGCAGATACATGCTCATTAGAGGGCGGTAGAGTAAGAAAGCTCGAACTTAAAAAACAAAAATAGAGGAAATAAAAATCAGCAGATTGAGGTGGGAGACATGACGGGTACGAGGGTACCAAAAACGTCATAATTTCTGCATAGGTATGCGGCATGGCCATCTGTACGTAAAGCAAAACTGACCATATAAAATAAGTTTAAAGTCTTAAAAAGAAAAAAAAGTTAAAAAAAATAAAAACAAGTTGAGAGGAATTACTGCGTAACTGCATTGGTAATTTTCCCCATATTTTACTTACCAAACCACACTGTTCAGTAATCCTCTCTCTTCTCTTCTTTTTTTTTCTCCATTTTTTTTTTCACTGACAAATAGTCACAACTACAACAGCTCACTAAATCTCCAACCTAGACTCTAAACACATGTGAAATATATGTTTTTTCTTTTTTGGATAAATTACAATAAAACCTCCTCTAAAATCTAACTATTATAGATACACCTTCTCATGTTTTTAAAATTACACTAACATCTTTTACTTTACAAAATAAACTATAAAGAGATCCCTCCTTCTAACTCCCGTCCATTAATCCGTTAAATCATATTCAAATTTTTTTCAAAATGCCCTAGCTACCTTTAGTGGATGATAACTTCCATGTTAAATGCATATAACTTACCAGTCCAATAGTTCATCCAATACTTTTGAATTTTTTAATTATTATTGATAAACAACTAAAAGATAATATATATTTATATATATATAAGAAAAATGCTAAAAAAAATTTAAATTTTCCGTCTAACTGATGTGGCAGCTGTCAAATTTGCTCTTTAGAAATAATTATTTATTTAATTAAATTTTTAATTGATTTGCAAAATAAAAAATAAAAAAATTGATTTGCTAAGTTGCCACCTCATTTGAATAAGTAGATTTGAGTAAAAAAAAAAAAAAAAAAAGGCTATGTAGCATTACTCATATGTAGAAATAAATAAAAAGAATTATTATAATGGAGATGCACATATAGAGGTGGCAACTTGGCAAATCAATTTTTTTTTAAATTTTTACACATCAATTAAATAGATAATTGTTTCTAATGAGCAAATCTGATGGCTACCACATCAGTTGGACAAAAATTTAAGTTTTTTGGCATTTTTCTTTTATATATATATATAATCTTTTAGTTGTTTATCAATAAATAAATAAATCAATCAAATGTATTGGATGAATGTGTAGGACTAATGAGTTATATGCATTTAACATGAAAGTTGTCATCCAATAAGGGTAATTAGGGTATTTTGAAAAAAATTGAAAGTTATTTAACGGATTAATGAATGGAAGTTAAAGAGAAAGGGTCTTAATGCAATTTCAGAAACATGAGGGGATCTATTTGTAATTGTTAGATTTTAGAGGAGATCTTAATGTAATTTACCCTTTTTTTTTTTTTTTTTTTTTTTTTTTTTGGCAGAAAACTCTGTTTGGTCATAAGGGGAATCTTAAATATCTCTACATTCTCTCTTTATTCTCTTTCTCTAAAAACCATTCGGTGGCTTTTTATGTGGTTTCATGTGAAACCCATCACAGAAATAGCACTAAAAACGACAACCTGGAAAAATGTGAACAAAACTATTTTCAAATCTGGGATTCTACTTTCATCAGCTGCATCACCCTGATCTCACAAGGCACAAGTGCTCCTGATTTCCTTCCATCTAGGGTTGGTGTCAGATTCTTCACTTAATTTGGAAAGGAATCACCTCTCTTTTTCCTCTTTCTATCCACACCGCGCCCATCTTTCTCCTACGTTTCCCTCTCTGCCCATCAGTTTTCTCTCTCCACATTCTCTCTCTCTCTCTTTTTCCTCTTTCTATCCACACCACACCCATCTTTCTCCCACGTTTCCCTCTCTGCCCGTCGGTTTTCTATCTCCACATTTTCTCTCTCTCTCTCTCTCTCTCTCTAAAATATCTACTAGTTGGTTTGGTCTGCAGATTTAGTTTTAGTTTTTTATTTTTTATTATATAAAACCCATCTTTCTTCTTTCAATTTTTCCTAGTAGTTTCTTTTTTTTAAAAAAATTATTTTTTTAATGTCTCTCTCTACATACTAGATTGTCTCCTTATTTTCCATATTCGGAAACATTTTTTTCTCTACAAGTTTGCTGAATCTGATATTTTGTTTGATTTTAGTGTAATTTGACCTTTTAAAAAAAGAAAAAAAAAAAAAAAGTAATCCGCAGTCGTCCTCCTTCCATCTTATTCCTCTAATCCTCTCTATACGTACATCACTTTTTCTTTCTATATTTTCCCTATAAAGAAACATTCTCTCTCTTGCAAAATAGTTGGGTCTCTGAGTTTGCTTATTTTCTTTTTGTAGAGGGGAGTTTGTTTTCCATTTTAATCTGAAACCCGTCTTTCTTTCATCTGTGCTCTCTCTCTTTCTCTCATATATATACCACTTTCTCTTTCTATATATATATATTTTCCATCGATCTCTCTGGAAAACTAATTTGGTCTGATATTAGCTTTGGTTGATTTTGTGTGAATCAAGGGTGGTTTGAGATTTCTGGGGAAAATGGCGAGGCAGAAAATTCCGATCAAGAAAATCGTGAATATGACGGCTCGGCAGGTGACTTTCTCCAAGAGGCGCAGAGGGCTTTTCAAGAAGGCTCAGGAGCTCTCAACCCTCTGTGATGCGGAGATAGCTCTTATAGTCTTCTCTGCAACGGGAAAGCTCTTCGACTATTCCAGCTCAAGGTTCCTCTCTCTTCCTTCTTCATAACATACTACTATATCTTTGCATTTTGATCATTACATTGATGCATTCTTTTTTCTGTATGATTTCTATATATATATATATATATATATATATATAGATATCGAGAGAGAGAGAGAGAGAGAGAGGCTGATAAATATATATATATATATATATATATATATATATATATATATATATATATATATGGGGAGAGAAAGGGTTCTTTTGAGGCAATTAGTTCGTCGATCCACACCCAACTCTATTTTCTTCAAGGGGAAAAAAAAAACAAGAGTTATGGTATCTGCACAAGATTTTTGAGGTTTTTATGGTTTACATAAACAAAAATCTGTCATTATCAGAGAGGGAGAGGGAGAGGGAGAGGGAGAGGGTGAGAGAGAGTGATATTTAAATTACCCGGAAAGGTTTACTGAAATCCCTTGGTTTTGTGAACAATTATTTCAATATTTGACAGAGAGAGTAACGGCTTAAGTCATCATGTACTGTTTTTTTTTTTTTTTTTTTTTTTTGGTTCTTTGAAGATCTATCTTGATTCGAATATATTCTTCAGCTTTATATGGAGTAGGTGGTATTGAGGTAGATGGTATTACCATTGTGTAGGGATTTCAAGCCTGCAGTTGGTACTGCTTTGAGAGAGAGAGAGAGAGAGAAACGGCTTAAGTCATCTTGTACTTTTTTTATGGTACTGCATGTAAAGGGATTTCAAGCTTGCAGTTGATGGTGCTTCTTATATTTATATCAAAGGAGTCAATTAAACCCATTTTTAGGACTGAGCTGCTTATTTTGTCCCATGTCTTTGATGATATGTATTGCCCTTGATTCAATTTATTTGCTAAGTATTACAAAGGAAAATAAGAAAATATTTGGAATCTTAAAAATTTACCTTATAGGAATCGAATGGAACATTGTAAAACGAGTTGAATGTTAGGATTCTTTCATGAAATATTAGACCACCTTAAATGCATGGCTATGTGGTTCATTAGAAGTTCAAAAATTGTAATAATTAGGGAGACCGGTTCATTGTTACAATACATGTGATAATACCAACTTTATCCCAAATGGTCTCAGTATTGAAGCTCAACTGGTACTTCTAGAGTTCTAGCTAGTCACCGTGGGTAAAGAGGTAGGATTCAGCGTGTTGCAAGGTTTCGATATTCTTAGCTCTACTGAAATCTTATTCTCCTTATCTGATATTTTGTTTAATATCAACTTACAGTTTTGCTTGTTGATCTACAAAGCAAGAAATGTACTTCCAAAATGCTAATTGAATAGTAGATCGATTGAGTTCCTCATTATTGAGCTGAAATTGATATTTTTATGTTTTTATGTTTATTTTTTATACTTCACCCCGCATTTTTTTATTTTATTTTTAAATTTTCCTTTCAATTTGACAAGCCATCCTATTATTGTCCTAGGAGGATGATAGTATATGGAATTAGCAGGACCAAGGATATATTTGATTGATCACTTGTCCCGGGATTGGTAGAATATATATATCCATGCCAAATGCATGATGCAATCTGCATGCTCATGAAAAATTCAGCAATAACGTATAGGTTTATGCCATAGTTATGCCAATTCAAGTGAAATCTTTCGGTTATGTGGCAAGATGCTATCTTGCTACACTTGCAGTGGAGCTGAGTTATTTGGGTTGATGACTCCAAAAGCACAAGAATTATCACAATGTTAGAGAAACTAAATAAAAGAACATTTGTAGCAAGCGAAATCTCACAAAGGCACAAACTATAATGTAATACTAAACATTTTGATGACAAACTATAATTGCCCATAAAAAGCCAAGAGTTCAGTGAAAATCACAATTGTGACGCATTGATAAATGATATGGTCGTACAATGCTACATGGATTATGTAATATGATGTTAGAAGAAAATTAATGACATGTATGGAAAATGAGTCAACAATTTCTATGCGATACAGACAACTTTCCTAACAGGAAAATGTATTTCATGGTTACATTATATGGAAAACTTAATTAACTTCATGAACCTTTATAAGTATTCATATTAAATACTAAACATTTTGAAGACAAACTATAATTTCCTGTAAAAAGCCATAAGTCAAGTCAAAACTATAAAATATGATCATATGATGTCTATGAGGATCACAACTTCACCACAACATCGTTATCCTCATCTCGGGAAGAGCTCGACTAGGAGTTTCAACACTAATACATTGGAATAATTATCACAATGCTTACGCCATGTCTAACCTTTGGAACATTCTTGTTTAATGGTTAATGGTGGAACCGTACATCTCCGATCAATTAGTTTTCATTGAGCCTCCATTAATTCATGTTGAAATCCATTTTTTTCCTTTACTTTTTTAAGTGTTCAGCAATTACACAAAACTCAAATTCACTTTTATTTTTATTCTACACATAATGTCCTCTTTAGTCTCCCCCTCATGAATAAATGCTCTAAAATAACAAAAGAATTTCAGTTATATTTTTGAGACTCAATTGAATTTTAGAGCGTCTTCATTCCTATCATTGAAGTTGCAGTCCATATATTATGTCTTAGTCTACATCTCATAAAAATTTCAAAATCTGATATGAAGCATCTCTATTCTAACTTATTATTTATCACACTTCAGTTTTATAGAGTTGAAAATTTGAAATATATAGCATCAAATAACATGTGTACCATTGGATTTCATCTTGAATATATGCGTCATAATTAAGGTCTTGCTTAACCAATGTAAAAAAGAGAATGGATCATTGTTGTACCTTACTATAAGCCTATGGTAATTGAAAGTTCACTTGTCTCTCTCTTCCCGCTATTAATTTCTTACTACTCCACATACATATCCTTGATGATTTTAATGTTTTGGCTGATACTTGTTATGTTTTCAAAATCACCACATTGTAAGGAATTGATGTAGAAAAATACTACGATGCAGAACATAATGATAAACAAAAATCATAATTCAATTCCTTAAACCCATGAATTTAGTTGTGGTTCATACAAAACATAACCCTAACTAGAAGAAGGGTTAGAGCACTTATAGTTGATTCAAGTCTTCAAACTCCAAGCTTTGAATTTCTGGACAGAAATGGTTGAGCAACACAAGTGTCTTACCTCCAACAACATCCACACCTAGCAAAGGCCTCCAACCTTCCTTCTAGTTCCCCTTGTTGAATGCTAGAAGAAGAGAAGAAGAAAGAGAGAGAGAGAGAGAGCGCTTCTCCAAATTCGGCTAGGGCTTAGAGAGAGTGAATCAAGTGTCCATGCCACATGCTAGTGTGGCTTTATATAGCCACCAAGGAATCCCAATGGGATTCTAAATTGCTCTAAATTGCAACTTCTCTAAATTGCAATTTTATCCCTCTTTCTTATATCTAATACAAGTGTGGTCCTCTAGATCTAGAACTTTTCTTATTCAATCTTGCCATTTTTCTCAAAGCTTTAAAGTCACTCTTTGCATGATTAATGTGTGACTCATTTGGTTCACATAATCAAGTAGTAGGAATAACACAAGGTGTGCACAATGGAAAGCTTTCCATTAAGGGTCTAGTTGGAACAACTTCCAATTCCCTAATCGATTATAACTTACTTATATCAATTAGGGCTTTTACTAATTATGAGTAACATCTAACAATGGCTTATGGTGTGGTCCTTGATGAGGTGAATAAATATCGAACAAAGAACCCTTCAATTATAGCTTAAGGTTACAAGTACATCCTTCCATCTATACAATGTCTCTGATTAAACTAATAGGATATCAAATTCTGTTAAGTCCTTAGTTTAATTCTTTATAATCATTCATGAATATCAACTCATTGATGCATTATAAAAATTCCTTTCCATAGTCATCCTACTATTGTCATAGAATTTATGAGTTATATTATGAATGCTATGTGAAACATTCTCTCCCTTTTACTGAGAGTGTGGATTCCTTATTGATCACTCATATGCCTTCACACATATATCAATAGGGCAATGAACACCTTTGTAAATCCCATACGAATCTATACTTAGTGTTATCAAATTTCTAAGGCTAAATGCATAAGACAATTATGGTGTCTCAAGTATGAGGATTACTTGTACCACTGCAACTATGAGAAACTGATTAACAGGCAGGTAAAACTCCATTAAGTTGATCTCATATTCTATGGTCACATTTAATATACCTATTCATGTAATAGGCACCCACATGTTGGTTATAGTGTCTGCACACAAATAGATTGAGACTAGCTATCCTCCTATAGAGCCAAGCTCATGTATTAGTCTTATGGTTTATTATTATTCATCATAATGAACTTTCAACTAGGAAAGATTTAAGAGTATAGTATAGAGATACATATACAGTCTCAAAATCACAACTCATTGTAATTTCATATTCTTAACTCTAACTCCATGGACATATCATGTAAATATAAAGAATAGAATAAACGAAAAGTGGCCACCATGACGACGACCACGACCATGACGACGATCGCGCGAATGGTTTGAGCAACCACGCCCGTGGTGATGGGTGGGGTTGGAACTACGTTGAGCAACATTGGTAGAGGGCAGTGGGGGCTCAGAAGGTGGTGAAATGGTGGGAGAGCCAAGAGATCCAGCATTAAGGAATTCATGACTAAGAAAAAGACTATGAAGTTCAGCAAACGGAGTGGGCTCTTGGGCGAGAAGTCAAGGTGGTGACAAGATTCTTGAATTCGAGGCGATTGAGATTGGCTAAGGAGAGGGGACGATTTGCAGCAGTTAAGGCATTGGCATAGGACTTTGCTTGTTGAAGGTAAATAGAGATTGGCTTGTCGTCTTGCTTCAAGTTTTGCAAGTTCATGTGAAGTTGCATGATCCGGGTATTGGAGGCAGAGGCAAGAGAGGTTTCAAGCATGGTGTAGACCTGTCAGGAGGTGTCAAGGCCAACCACAAGAGGACTGACATCTTCAGATAAGGAGGCAATGAGGAGACTCATGATGAGTTGATCTTGGTGGGTCCAATCTAGATGTGCTGGATTGACAACTTGGTGGCCGTCAACAATAATAGTGGAGGGTGGACAAGTAGTGGAGCCATCAATAAACCCAATGAGGTCTTGGCCACGGAGATATGGAAAAATTTGGGTTTTCCAATACAAAAAATTGGTGGAGTGTTTGAGTGAAATAAAGTGGTGAGCATTATGGAGAGAGAGTTGTGGGGGAGGGTTGGGACTTGAGGAGGAAGTGGGTTGACTAGTATAACCAGGAGAGGAAGTGGCAGATTGAGAACTTGAGGAAGCCATGGCCAAGGTAGAGAGAGCGGCTCTGATACCAACTCAAACCAAGAATATATTGAAAGAGACTGTATATTATTCACACTCTCATATTAGGGTTGTACATGAGTATTTATAAGGAGATACAATATGCAAATAAGGTAAGGTGGAAAATCAAAGATTACATAAGATACATATCATGCTAAACACATCACATGTGTTAACAAACATGATAGAAAAACCCTTTATTAGATTAATAATAAATGTAATTAACAATAAATGAAATCAATTGATTGTTCATTATCCTTAAAGCATCATCTCTATGATTGGTTGTAGAGCATATAACTAATACACATTATCTCTTAAGGGTCACCACATTATCTCTAAGGGTGCATACCATATGCTTTTTCAAAGTCATGAATAAATGCCTTATATCAATCTTACTTTTTCTCTTTTAACCTTTTCATTAATTTCCTAAGTAAGAAAGGAACCTTCACCATTAATATATCTTAACAGGAGACCAAAGTAAATTTATGATATTCATATTTTGGTCTTTTCTTAATCAGTATATCTTCCATAATTTCATATATAGTACTGCTCATAAGTATAATACCGAGTTAATCAAAGTATTTTTAATTTTTATATCACATTTAATCTCCTATATTTGAATCAAGGTGTGCTCCCTTGCCTCCAATCATCAATCATCAGTCATTTTCTTGGTTTCATCACTCTTGGTGAACAATTTCAGTTTGGCGCTAGCTAATTGTAGAGGGTTAACGTTTTCCTAGGTACATGTATTGTCTAACTTTCTCATACTACTTCTAATTGATGTGATTGCTGCACAATCAAAAAACTCTCGAGGACTAAAGACATAATAACAGTTTTCGGTGGTTATTTGATTTTGCGAAGGCCCTAGAAATTACAATCAGCAAAAATTCTGCACATTTTAACCTTGGCTGCTTTATGCTGTGTGATATAGAGGAATTCAGGGATCAGCCAAGAATCTTTTTGGATTTTTGCGCATAAAATAGTTCCTTGGATATGGTCTGCCTACACTGTAATTTGAATTTTTGAACTCACAACAAATAATAGATGCTAGTCTAACTAGGAGTGTTCAGTCTTACTCCAGTTAGGATGGGCATTTGTAATTGTTCCTTTATATATCTTTGGAATGATACAAAATATGAAGTATGAGAATTTTTCACCTTTTAAAAATAAAATTCTTATGCATGTGTTCTTGTTTACATTGTTCAAGAGTAAAAGGGGTTAGAGAAATAAATTTCCCTGCATTCAGTTCAGATCTAATTCAATTAAGGATACAACACCATTGTGGCCCATACATTTCCATGCAAGCCACGATGATAATACTATATTACTATCAAATCATAAAGTGTTTTTCTTTATTTATTTATTTATAGACAATTGATAGAACCTACTTACCCCAACCCTAATCTCCTTTAATATCAACAAATGAGTATAAAGTATTAACACTTCTCCATAAGCTTGAACCCGAAATCACTCACTTAACAAATAAGGCTAATGTCATTCGGCTACCATACCATGGGCTGTCATAAAGTGTTTCCAATTGTTCCTTTTAAGGATCTCTTCAACTTTGGTTACCTTAGTTTTCTAAAAAAATTTATATTTTCTAATCTATGAAAAATTATCAAGTTCTCTAATCTTAAATATTCTAGCAGGTTTCCATTCAATTATTTTTAAAAATAACTCTTACATCACTTCTTACTTAATTCTCACTTTTGATGGGCTTAATGTAATCAAAGTCCCACTTTTTGCTCCCCTTTATCTTATTTTCTCTTTCTCCTAATCGTTTGTACCTAAAATATCTATGATATAGATCATGCATGTCAAGCCTTAAACTAATAAATCCAATTCTAGCTTCCTTCTTTATCAATTTATTTCTCTAAATTTCCTCATTCTTACATTCTATTTTACTTCCTTTTTTTTTTTTGGTTATATCTTTAAACAATATTACTTGCATATGCCAGTAAGGAAAAAGTTTTTTTGTCTATTACCTGATATGAGTTAGTTCAGAGATTGCACTTCTTGCCCAGTTTCTTTCTTCAACCCATAATCCTAAGTGTGTTCTTATAAACTCCATTTCTCTACACATGTGGTTAATTAAGTGTCTTCTTATAAACTCCATTTTCCATGCTGTTAAATAAGTCTCCTCATGTCAATGCCACTCTTGGCTAACCAATTGTTAATAAGAGAGACTATAATTTACCCAAAATATGTAGCTGAACCAAATTGTCATAGACTCAATTGTGCAAAAAATGTATCTTATGCTTTAGAAATAAATGCATATAAGGTGAACACAAAACTAACATATCATTGAGAGCATACAAAGCTAAGATCAAACAAAATTGAAGACCTTTTTGGATTTTTCCTTTTTCCATTTAAAAAAACAATGAAAGCAGGGAAATCCTACAACTATGTGCAAGGAACAAGAATAAATCATGAAGAACATCCTAGGCTATGACTCGATAACACTTACTCTAGATTACAAACCCTACTGATTCCTAAGAAACTCAATTCTGAGGCTATCTAAAGGCTTGGTAAAGAGATTAGCAAGTTGAAGCTCAGTTTGGATATACTCACAGATTAAGTGGTGACGAATGTCTATGTGCTTTGTCCAAGAGTGTTGAACAAGATTTTTTGAAATATTTATGGCCCTAGTATTATCACAATAAACTACCCTTGTGCCTCAATCAATTCCATAATCAAGCAACATTTATTTCATCCAAAAATTTGGGTGCAACAATTATTAGCTTCAATATACTCGACCTCAGCATTAAACAAAGATATAAAAATTTGTTTCTTGCTTAGGCAAGCAACTAATGAATTCCAATGTGAGATACCCAGAGGTGGTGTTTTTCCTATCATCTACATTCCCAGGGATGTGCAACAAGCTTCGTGGTTGTGTCAATTGAATACCAAATACCATATCCAAGAGTCTCGCAAACATGATGAATAGTACACTTGACAACAAGAAGGAAGGTTAGACTCTTTGGGCAAATTGGAAACGTGGACAAAACCCCCTGCACAAAAGTTAATATCAGGTCGACTAGCAATAAGATAAAGCAAACCTATATTAATCCTATATAAAGTTTTGTTAATAAAATTTACATCCTTTCCAGATGTGTATTTGCTTATTTTAATTAGTGCTTGTACTTATAGTGCTTGTACTCATAAGAGAACACATGCACGTGTTTTGTAGTCTAAGGCCAAATTTCTTAACTTGGTCTCTAGCATTTTTTGATTGAGAGATCATTCTAAATTTATTTTTAATATGATCAGCAAAAATATGTGCGTGTGTTTGAGAAGTGGAAGCAAAAACAATATCATCAACATAAATTTCAGCAATCATTAAATTTCCCTCAACTTTCTTTGTGAACAGTGTCCTTTCTACTTCCCTTCTTAAAAATCCCTTTTCAAGAAGGAAGGTAATGAGTTTCTCATACCAATTTCCAAGAGCTTGTTCAAACCGTAGAGAGTCTTCCTTAGACATTACACATGTTAAGAGTGATGTTGATCCTCAAACTTCTTAGGCTATTCTACGTAACTTTCCAAAGATCCATGTTCATTATAGTACTCATAAAACTCATATTTCTCAAATTTCTTTCCATGGTCACTTCTCAATATAGTGTATCTACATATGACCATGGACTAATATATCTACGATATATTTGTATATGCAGACCCTTGATATGATATCTAACTCACATATCTTTTTCACAAAATAATTTTACGATATTGTCAATATATCTCGATATATCTACCCTATCTTCTTCTATTTGTGTATGCAGACCCTTGATATGATATCTAACTGACATATCTTTTTCACAAAATATTTTTACGATATTGTTGATATATCTTGATATATCTACACTATCTTCTTCTTCTTCTTCTCCTTCTCTTTCTTTCTTTCTTTCTTTCTCATTTTTTTTTTTTTTTTTCCACATAGTATTGCTGATATATTGATGATATATCAACTATATCAAGGATATATATGAACGATATCAAGATATTCATTTTCTTGTTATTGTGTTAAAATGATCACATCTTTCTCTTTTAGTATTGATTTATATAAATATTTCAATTATACTAATGGCTTAAATTAGTGTTATGAAGTAACATATTTCATTTACTCTATTAAAATATTCATTCTTTTGCTTGGCGTCGCACACTTTTTATACCCTACACAATACATACTTCTCTCATACACATATAAATTGCAATATTTTGATTCTAAACTGTTTATTAGAGTCTAAATCATTGTTTCTAGAGTTCCAACAAAAACATAGGTGTTTAATTAACAATATCCATCATATTTCTAAATCAGTATTGAAATTTCGATATATCCATTGATATATCTGATATCTGCATGTTTTTGGACTCTCGATATATTCACTGATATCGATATTTAAGTCATTGCATGTGACACAAACCTACTCATTCTAAACTCTCTGACAGATAGTCTTCAGGTGGTCAAAAGCCTCTGATTTCTTAAAAGGCCACCTAAGTAAATATTGAAAAATCATTAACCATAACTAGAATTTACCATTTCCATCCTAAACTGTTAGTGCTCGTAGGACCCATGATGTCGACATCAATTCTAAAGGTCAATAAGTAGCTAAGGAGGTGGTCTTCTAATGGACACTCTTGATTTGTTTCCACATTTGGCACAACCCACAAATGTTTTTAACCACAAATGCTTCCACATTTGAAGTAAAGGTCTCCTTAGATATTCCTTCAGAAATCACCAGTCCACATATGACTAACATTCCATGGAAACTAGCCCCGAAAATAATGGTAAAATTTGTGAAAACACATTTGGAAAGTTCACTTTTGTCTTTATTTTTATAAAAAATTTCAAAAATTGTAGAAACATAATTGAAAAATTGTGGAAACATAAAATTTAAATTTTTACAGATTTTGAATGTTTTTTAATTTTGAATTTTTTTTTTCAAATTTCTCTGACTTGCTGTTGCCACAACCATGCCCTACCACAATCACTGCACCACCCCTTCCAAGACCCAGTTCACCATTGCCACTGTTGCCACAACAAACACCACTGCTATCGCCCATGCCGCAACCCACTTCATCGCCCTTGTTGCTGTTGCTGCTACAGTTGCCACCTCCACATTATTGTTGTCATCATCCTAAGTCTGCCACCATCATTGCCACCCATTGCCACAACATCAACACTTCCCCCCCTTATCACCACCATCACTGCCACTTCATCACCAACACTCCTCAAGGTTGCCATCATCATTGTTGGTGCCACCATCACAATACAATTGTCATCATCCTAATTCCACTGTTGTCACTATCACCCATTTCCACTCCACCAACCCTCGCTGCTATTGCCACCACCACGTCACTGCCACCACACCATTGCCAACACCAACACTCCCTGCTATTGCCACCACCACGTCACTGCCACCACACCATTGCCACCATCAACACTCCCTGCTATTGCCACCAGCTCCTGTCACTGTCAACTACACCTTTGCCATCACTGCCCCAAATCTGATATCGATCATCACCACAACCCACCGTTGTCCCTTTATGATCACTACCATCCCAATATTATCTTGACCACCATCGCCACATTATTAAGTCTCAATGTACTCATCCTAACAGATTTGACCAATTTCTGGTTTTTTTAAATAGAAAATATTTATTGTTATCAAACATGTTTTTTATTATTAAATATAAGAAACAAAATAAAAAAAGTTAGTCATTTTCAATTAAAAAATAAAACTGATGAAGCATCTAAATGACACCTAAGTCATTCTATTTTGCTTTGCATTGTGTTTGAATACACAAATCGATTGTGTGATGTGGGGTCATAATTCATAAAAATCGCTTGGTAGTTGTTAAAAAGTGATTCTTCCTAGAAGTTTCTTTCAAATGCACCTTTACATTTTTTGCATGTTTAAATGATACAGTAAGTGACCATGCTATCTATTTGTCTTCTTATGAAGTATGAAGCAGGTACTTGAAAGGCATAATCTGCATTCAGAGAAGCTTGAGAAACTTGACCAACCATCACTTGAACTCCAGGTAATATATTTTCTCTGTTGGCATTGTTTATATTGAGGTCCCATATGGTGTTAATTAAAGGAGAACTAATCACAATGCTGTTGGGTTATCAAAATAATAGATGAGAGATAAATATTTGCAAGGAAACTAAAACTTTGTTGAATGTAAATTCTACAATTCTCATCAAAATTTTTCAACCTACAAAACTAGAAGGGAAGGTTGTTTTGGGAGGCACTTTCTAGAAGATTAGCAATTTGCCCACATCACCTTTGTAAGATTTTTGAAAAACCTTGTTATATGAATAAAAAATAGATTAGGTGTTCTCTTAATGACCTAGGGGGAAGGGGTGAATAGGTCTAGGTAAAATTTACCAATTATTTTCCATAACATATCCCTAAAAAATTGGGGGGAGGGGTAGGGGGGTGGTGAATGAATAATTTAAAATTTTCAATAATCAAATTACCCAATCCAATTATTTAAATTTAGCTAATCAAGGAATCACTAAATTGCATATTTGCATGCGATCAATCACAAAGATATAAATATGATGAACTCAACTAAATATATGAAAAATATATTTGATCAAGCAAGTTAATGAGATTCTAAATAATTAATCCACACAAAGAGCGCAAGAAATATTTATGTGGAAAACTCAACAAGGGAAAAGCCACATGACCTCCAGCAGCTCAATCTACTATAATGAAGTTGACTCTTACGAGACCAAGACATGATACCCACTGACGACAATGGGTCTCTAATGTATATTATATTATCTAATTGAACCTTTCATCCTACAAAAATACATCTCATGATATTATATTGAATGTGCCATTCATAATTCCAAGGTAAGAGTACATAGGATTATAAAAGTTTCACTATATTAAAAATATGTACGTAAACCACCAAAACATCAAAATATTTTCTTCCATCCCACAATTTCTAGAGTCTTTTTACTTCTATTCCATTTCTTCACTCTGAAAATGTTATACAATAACATTGGTGAGCTACACAGTTCAGTGAATACAAGAATAACGTGCACAGGCCCCTTTGTCATACTGGCATGCTATTGATAACACACATGGCCTTAGCCTTATATATGCTATCTCAGCCACAACACATATGCCCCTTGCATACATGAATACTAGTCATGGCCCCTTAGCTTGCACATGACGTGGTATATTGGAGCACTAACTATAGGACTTACTAGACAAGATCTGCCCCCGGCTGTCTTTCCAAGTCATAATAATCGCAAATAATAATAATTCATGAACAATTAACGCATTTATCAAAAGCAGAGGTAAGCCAAAATATGAATTTATAATGTTCTCAAAGCATTCATTAAATAATTCACCAATTACTAGAATTCATGATGGCATTATAGAGTGTAAGGACTACTAAGGACTAAGTTAGAAGTTTATTAAAGTATATAAGAATGTTCCTAAATAAGCCTAGTGCACCTTAGGGTTCCTAAGGTTTAAAAAATTTATCACATAAAGGTTTTTATTTTTTATTTATTTTTTTAAAATATAGGATCCATTTATGGAATTAGGGAATTATTTTTTTAGTATAAAATATTTAATTTCTAATAAATGATGAAATTTAAATTCAAAATTTATTTATTTATTTATTTAAATAACTTAAGTAAATAATTCAATCAAACTCTATTGTTTGAAAATGAAATAAGAAAATTGTAATTTAATTTAATTAATTTATTTATTTAAATAATGAGCTAGAGCATCAAATAAAGACTAGCATCCCAACTAGGTTGGCACCCTAGCCCATCTCAATCATGTGCATCATAGCCCAAATTTTATTAAATAAAGGAAAAAGAAGTACAAAGCAAGATAGAAAGAAATGGAAGGAAAGAAGACAAAGTCTGATCTTGGTGACTAAAACATGTCATAGACCAGCATACAACCCAAAAGATCATCAAAATAGACCTAAGAAGATCTAAATCTATAAGAAGGGAGAGAAAACATATCATGACAAATTATGGATATAGCAGCTTGAGGAGAAGTTGAAAGCCTAAAACATGGAGTCCCAAATTCGCACAATTATCAGCCGCACATTTATCACCTGCAGCATTACCTTCTTGGAATTTAATTTATTTTACCATTTCCTAATTATTTACAATATAAGTAAATATAACTCAACCGTGTTGACATCTTGAATTCACCGGTAATCCTTTTTACCTCCTCATAGTGATCCTCTTGTTGCTCTACTCATAGGCCGCTTCATGCTGAACTGCACAATGCACCGTCGATGAACTCCTTTGGCAACTAACCTAAATTCGATACCTTAGATCCTCTCACATAAATGATTTAAGATTGTTCATAGTTTACAGGTCATTAGAACATGGACATGGAGATCTCGCTCAAGGGTTTCCTAGAGGAGGATAGAAGGCTCTCACAATGGAAGAGGCTCTTAAGGTTTAATGCTGAAAATAATGAATATATAGTCTCATAAGAAAACCCCACAAAACAGATTTGAAATTGGCTCAAAAAGGAATTTGTTTCGAATTAGGTGACTTTTGATTCAGCGTAGTTCAATCTTTTGAGGTCCCAATCCCAATCAATCAAGATTATACAAGATTGAATCTCACAAATTATGCATGTCATGATTGATTGAAGTAAGGTTCCCAATCTATTAGAACCAGCAGCCAGGCCCCGTTTGCAATTTCTAAGTAAGTCCCAATCAATTGAAGTCACCATATATCCCAATTGATCAAGACTAGATGAAGTGCTCTTGCAATTTCCTAAACGCTTCCAATTGATCAAAGGTGGCTTGAAGGCCTTTTTAAGCTCTGTATGAACTTCTTATTAATATTGAACCAAACATATCATATTGTGAAGTCCATATCTATCCACCTATCATCCTTTTGGGCTTTAGGTCACTTGTCTTGCCTAAAGTGGGAGATAAGCTTCATTGAATCAAACTTGAGCATTTGCTTCTTCAAATGAACACATAACACAAGACTTGACCAATGGACCATTTTGGCTTAGAATTCGCCAACAAACATAATTTGACTTTACACTTTTCGTTCTTCAACAAGCTACCAAACTAGCCCTAACATTAAAATATCCACAAAATGTGCCCTGCCAGTCATCAAATTGAATTTGTATCAAATGAATATAATAGGCCATACCCATCTATATATATACATATACATATATCATAGGCCATACCCTAAAGTGACACACATAGCATACAATGTGCTTAACTACAAGCAAGTGGGACTCCTTGGGGTTCGCTGAAAAGCGAGCATAAACCCTGAAAATAAAGGCTATATTAGGAGACTAAGGTATGGTCCACATACATAGCTATAGTGTCATTGCTAAGCTTTGTACTAGTACTGATGGGAGTGTGAGCTGGCTTGGCATTCTCCATTCCAAAATTCTTAACAAGGACTTTAGCATGCTTGGCTTTAGATATGAAAATCTCATCCTTTATTTCTTGGGGGAATTACAGATTGGTTGGGCTATGGGTAAATAATTACAGTTTGTAGTCATTCTTATTTAAGTTAGTAGTCATTTACTAGAAAGCTAGTAGTAATTTCTATTGAAATGTAATTATTTTCCCACAGCCTGATCAATGTAAAATTCCCGCTTTATTCTTTTACTTAAAGACCAAGAATAAGTTCAATTCCATGCTCATTTCAAATTAATTTTTCATTAATTAGCAAAAGCAATAGCATGTGAATCAGATGTATAACCAAAGACAATATCATGTCATCAATATATATTTGAGCAGTAACAATCACACCATCAGTTTTCTTTGTGAACAAAGTCTCATATCACTACCCTTCCAAAAAAATTTTCTAGGGGTAAGAGGTCAACCACTAGTACCAAGCTCTAAGAGCTTTCTTTAAGCCATAAAGATCTTTCCTAAGTCTCAAATCATGGCTTGTAAAGTGAGACTCCTGATACCGTTTAGGTTGTTCAACAAACACCTTCTCTTAGACCAACCCATTCAAGAGGGCAATCTTGATATCCATTTGGTGCAATTTAGACTTGAAGTGACAAACAATGGCCATGAAAATCCGAATAGACTCTAATCTAGCAACAAGTGCAAAATTCTCATCATAATTTATGCCTTCAACTTGAGTGTACCCTTGTGGCAACCTAGTTTTGTTCTTAACCATTCTACTATGTTCATTAATTACTCTTGTTTTCAAAAATTCATTTGGTACCTTTCACTTTAGTGTTTTTTTTTTTTTTTTTTTCCCCCCAGGTACTAAGTACATACCACACATCATTCCTAATGAATTGAATCAATTCCTCTTTCATAGACAACACCCAATTCTCTTCTTATACAGCCTAGCCTCCTCCAAATTCTTTTCGCTTTGACAAAAGTATAGCAATGATGACTATTCTCTTTCCTAGCTTGTTTCCTAGTTGTCATGCAATTTCTAACTAGGCGATGATGTGGGACGAAGTTCATGGACCTAGCACCTAACCTCACTGCACCTCATCCGTCTTCACCTCTTTGCCTCAAGAGTCTTGGTTCTTGGCTCTTGGTCACTACAATCCACCCCTTAAAGGGCCACACATGCATCATTGTGTGAGACCTATCCACCACCACAAGGGAGGTTCAGCTCTGATACCAAATAGCTTATATAACACAATTTGTTCCACATCTTTCTCTCTCTCAAGTTTATGACACCGATATGCCCTATCACCAAAAAAGAAAAAAGAAAAAAAAGTCTTGGAGACCTTTCTATAGTGTGATCAATCGTTCACACCATAATGATAGCAAATAAGAGAAGGCGAAGGATAGAAGCTATAGCGTAGACACCGCAATGATAACTAATGGGAATTCTCCTAAAGCTAGAACGAATAGAGACTTGAGGTTTAGGCTTAGGTATAGGGACCTTGAGCCCGGTAGAGACAAATTTAGTGCTAGTAGGAAGTTGAACATGATCATCAACAAATCCTAAGCCACTCTTGTGCTTGGTGCCTTTCCTATGTCCAACATCACGTCTAATTTTTAATTAAAAACTATATTAGTCATCTTTTTTAGAGTCTCATTGGTATTGAAAAGGTCTACTTCCAGTTTCATTAATTTGTCTTCATGGCCTCTATCTTCCTTAATCTTATTAATCTGCTTAAGAAAGTCACATTCAAGGAACTTCACCTAGTTCATGAGAATATATCTTTTTTCTTGTTTGTGAATCCCTCAACATCACCCTCTAAAGAGGTCTTGACCAATTCAACCACATTTAATTGTTTGAATAATCCTTTGTTAATCTTCTTCAACTTTATACATTTGGTAAACAGATTGTTATAAGCTGATAGAAAACCATCTTCCCAATTCGAATCAAATTTACAAAAGAAATACTCTCAAATGATGAGTTTGAGATTTCACGACTTTGAGAATTTATATATATCTATAGATTAATTCGTATCACTCTTGGCAGTTAACCTAACAAAAGAGTACCCACTTTGATAGCAATTAAAAAACCTTGTTGTCTGAATAATCAATAATCTCTTAGTGAACTAGAAGGAAGGGGTGAATAGATCGAGGTCAAATTTACCAATTATGTTTCATAACATACCCCCAAAAATACCTGGCCTACATGCATGAAACCAATCATATATAAAATCACTAGCACTGCAAATTAAATTAGTAATTACACGATAAAATGTGGAAAAGCCCTAAATGGATAAAAACCACATAGCAAACGAAACCGAATCAAAATCCACTATAGATCGAGGAAACCTACAAGACTATATAAAGAAAATATCCTAACAGTAGTTGTGGACACTTTGTCAGCTGATGTAGATTCCACTCTGGTCAAGTAAACAAAATCTTTTTCTTAAACCTGCATGTGGTCCACGAGTCCCATGCAGCTTCCAAATCCTCGGACACTGTAGTGGAAAATGGTGGCTCAAATGAAACATACCTTGCTATTTTTCCTCTTTTGTGGGAACAAGGGTATGTAGTGTGTAAATCCTACCAAAAAATCCACCATATATACATGAATCAATAGAGCTCTCAAATAAGTCTCTCTCAAAGATGATGTACGTAACCTCCTAGGTTCTCTTTATTGCTTAGCCAATTCATGGGGTACAAGATAGTATTTACAGGTAGCGATTTTAGGAGCAAAAAAAGCACATCAAAAGAGGTATATATCTTTCGCCATAAATAGATGCCACATCATTCGAATGGTTCATAAGATTGTTCAAACATTTGAGTGGCTAAGAACAAATTGAACTTGCATCCACCATATCATTCAAACGATCAAGAACCTAAGAATAGAACCATTGCTCAGGTCTATAATCATTCAAACGTTCAAAACCATAGTTCAAATGATCTACTTAGGGTTCACAAAGTCAGATTTTAGCACAAATCACCTCTGATAACCTACCCATAAACATACCACAGATAAAATTATGAAGGCCAAATATCTAATCATGTAAGGTTCAAAAGTAGGCTTCTAAGTCTTCTTACTATTCCTAACAGTGAGATTCGCTTGTGAACCAAAATCTTCAACGATGACGACCTCAAACCTCTAGAGCAATTGACTCATGCGACATGCATAAAGGTTCTCCAACAAAAAAACCTTGCAATCTCATAGCTTTGTCACAGGAACTTACCAAGATACAAACATAGGACTTAACCATATTTTTTGTACTTCAATAACCCTCCAACAAAAATCAGTACACTGTCTTTCTAACAAAGGTGGAGCTACGCGGCGCGGGGCGGGGCAGGGGGGGGCGTGGTGGGGCGTCCTTTGCGGGCACGCACGTGCCCCCATTGGCGTCAAACAATTTTTTTTTTTTTTTGGGATAAGTTCTCATTTGATAACTATTTACTAACATAATGCCAAAACAAGGAAACTGGTAGTCATTTTTAAGTATATATACAGTCCATTTGTAATAAATTGACACAAAAATCCTTTTTTTTGTATTACATTGGCAAATGATTACCCAAAAAGTAATTTTGTTAAAAAAAATATATCGCTTTTAGTTCCCACTTCTCATAATCATAGCACGGTGCCCCCATTGGAACTGACTCTTGGCTCCGCCCCTACTTTCTAAGATCATTTCCCATTAAAGGAGTGCAGCTTTGGTTTGTGACTCTTCACTTTTAGGATAGCTTATCCATTTAGTATAATTTTTTATTCCTTTTTATTTTATTTTATTTTAGGAGGTTTCCCTGTGTTTGGAATTGAAGCAATTCTGGTGAAAAATATAAAAATATAGTTTTAACAAAATGGTCCCATAATGACATCAAAAACCATATTTCTGATTAATTCCTATTGGAATTATCCAATGCGTGTAAATATGTAATAAGAAAGGAAACTCGGTAAGTTATTTTTAACATTATTATGCCATTCATCAGACTTGAAGTTTGTTTTTGAAATAACTTCAAGTGACTTCTAATGGTCCCATAATGATGTTCCAGCGGCCTATTGTGGATGCCTTCTTAAGGAGAAAAGAAACATGTGATGGGGAAAGTGTAGTTTATATAAAGAGGTCTTCAAATTAAAATTATTTTTAAAGGCAGGCGAAGTCTGATATTTTTAGGAACCAGGTCTATCCTAAAACTGCTTGAAGCAGGAACATAATCTTGAAGTTTTCTACTGCAGTTGCTATACTTTGAGAAGCTGCTACAAAAAATTTCAAAGCAAATACCTGAAGCTTACCACTAATACTACTTGAAAAACTTCATAAATGGGAACTATTTGTTGTCTTTTAGCTTGAGAGTAATACCTACACCGCGTTGAGCAAGGAGGTTACTGATAAGACCCGGGAATTGAGGTATATATAATGTCTATTAATTTATTAATGCACATACCACGCATTGTATTATTGAGTAATGAACCTACTTACAACAGGCAGATGAGGGGAGAGGAACTCCAAGGGTTAAATGTAGAAGAATTGAAGAAGCTGGAGGAATTGCTCGAAGCAGGTTTGAGCCGTGTTGTGGAAACAAAGGTTTGTGACCTTTTGTTGTCTAAAACTTCGTGTATTATCATGATTGAGGTGTTCGAATTTTTAGACATTCTCTGATCCATGGAACTTTGTATGGCTTTCAGGGTGAAAGAATTATGAAAGATATCAGTGCCCTTCAAAAAAAGGTCACATACCTAAATTTGATTTTTGCAAGGCATTACATACTGTTCTTCAAAAAAAAAAAAAAAAAAAAAAGAAAAGAAGAGAGAACAAACTACAGACCAACCATCATGATGTATTCTTAATTGTTGGCATTGCTCTGTCTCTTTCTCTCTGATTGCTTACTCTCTCCTATTATTATCTCTCTATTGTTTAAAAAATATGCAGAAAGCCCAACTGTTGGAAGAGAATGAACGACTGCGAAAGCAAGTGAGAGCATCTATTAATTTTAATTCTTTCTTGTTGCATTTTCTCTTGTTTTCTAGTCTCTCTTATCTGCAGGTGAAAATTTTCTCTTGCAGATGGAGAATATGCCTGAAGTTGAGACACATATAATTGAAGGAGGCCAGTCATCTGAGTCAATCACCAATATCTGCAGCTCCACGGATCCTCCTCAAGATTGTGACAGCTCTGATACTTCTCTCAAGTTGGGGTCAGTTTTTTTACATTCATTTGCAAGCATTTTTTTTTATAAAGAAAATAAAAATGAAATGTAATACAGAAAATAGAAAGAGAATAATTTCAAATAGTCTAAAATATTTAGGGGTTGGACTAATAGTGGTTGGCATGGCAAAACTGCACCACAACAATGGGTCCATCCTTGGATTCTAAAATCTCTCTAGGATTTGCCACTATAATGCTTTTGGCGACGTGATTGGAATTCGTTTGTGTTATGAATGGAAAATGGTCGCGATTAACTAAATGCTGTAGATTCAAACCCATCAATGAGTGATTACCAGTTTGCAAAGTTAACGGGGAAATTACAGATTGGTCCAGTTATGGGCAAATAATTAGAATAAGTAGTCATTCTTAGTTAAATTAGTAGTCATTTACTACTAAGTTAGTAGTCATTTGTATTGATGTGTAATTATTTGCTTGTAGCCAGACCAATCTGTAATTCCCCCTATCATTTCAGTGACAAAATGCCAATACATGCTAAAATGTATTCTGTAGCTGAGTACTGTTTAATATGGGTAAGTACTTTTAATCTTGCAGGTTGCCTTTCCCTAGTTAAGTCTGAAGGGTGGATTGCCACGAACTGTTTAATATGCATGGCTTTGCCCAGAATTGTATTTATGTATAAGCCCTATTCATTTCTGCTTGTTGCTTTGAATTATTCAAAGCAAGTCCCAGCCATATATATATGTGCATTTGTTTCTGTTGCACAGGTGAATTGTAGTTAACTGGTTTCAATAAAGTTGAAAATAGGAAAAGAAGTGTGTTATAGAATGTTATTGGAGAATTTGCCCGTCATGTATTGAATAAAGCTGTTATGCCTAGCTTTTTCTTCGACATGCACGTACCCAACGTCATCTATTTTACTTTGTTTGGGGTTGGATATACAATTTTGGAACTAAGTTGTTTAACAATTCTTAAACCGTTGGATCTCGTTAGGTCAAAAGGTCTACAAAAAGGTTGAGTGAAAATTTGACTGACATAATAATGAGACCACCATTGAATCTTGTGAGATCCAATGGCCTAGCAATCGTTAAAAATCAAAGGGCAAAAATTGTCATCTGATATTTACCCATTTTTTATTTTAGGTGTGCTTCTTTATGATTGAGTGACTTACGAGGACAGTAGTAATAGTGGTTTTTGAATAGCATTACCAGGATGATATATCTTTCCTTAGACAGAGGGGAGCCAAAAATTTTACAATCGATAAAGCCTACTCTAAGTCTATAAACCCCCCCTCCCCCCCCCTCCCTCTTTCTTTAACATCAAGGGAATGATTATTGCAAACTTATAAGTTGCCCCTGATATCGTTACCTCTCAAATTTACATACCCACCCCTTCCAAAGACTAAAATACCCCTCATTTTCACCCACCCCTCTCATCCACCCCACACCCCCCATAGCAGTGACGATTGGCGACAAAAAGAAGACGGCAACAGTGTCAACCTACCTTCTTTCTTTCTTTCTTTCTTTCTTTCTTTTTTTTTTTTTTTTTTTTTTTTTTTTTCTTTCTCTGCTAGTAAGATCTGTGTTTTTCGGCATCCATTTTTTCCGGCGACGATGCTTCTTCTTCTTCTGTCTGTCCTTCTTCCTCTTCTCTCTTTTTCTCTTCTTTCTTTCTTTCTTTATTTTTTTATTTTCCTCTACTGGTCAAATTTGTGTGTTTTCTGGCATCCATTTTTTCCGGCAACAGTGCTTCTTCTTCTTCTTTCTATCCTCCTTCCTCTTCTCTCTTCTTCTCCTCTTCTTTCTTTCTTTCTTTTTTTTTTTTTTTTCCTCTGCTGGTCAGATTTGTGTGTTTTTTGGCAAGGGCCTCCATTTTTTCTGGCGACGCCTCCATTTTTTCCGCCAATGGGAGGGAAGAGGAGAAGACAAGGAAAGCAAAAAAAAACAAGGAAAGAAGAAGAAGAAAAGAAGAGGGAAGAGGAGGAAGGAAGAAGAGGGGTGTGGGAGAGGGGTGCGGTGTTCGCTGTCGACGAGAGATGGGTGTGGGAAAGGGGTTTTGGAAGGAAAGAAAAAAAAAAATGAAAAAAGAAGAGAAGAAGAGGGAAGAGGAGGAAGGAAGAAGAGGGGTGCAGTGTTCGCCGTCGCTGGTGGGGTGGGGTGCTGGAGAGAGTTGCCGGTGGGGAGGAGTGCGGGAGAGGGGATGGGTGGGGGTACTTAAGCTCTTTTTGGTAATTTTGTATGATAATTTTTTTAATTAAAAATTATGGGGGGGCAACTTATAATTTTGGGGGGTTGGGGTTGCAATAGCCGTTCCCTAATATCAAATAATGGGTATCCATGTTTCTATATAAGCTTAAGTCCATTTAAGTTTAAACTTGAGATCATTCGATCACTTAATAAGTGAAGCAAGTACTACTATGTCGTTGCCAAATTGAGCTCAAGATAGTGAAGAGAGATTTGTAACTACCAAATTACAGTAAAGTTAAATGCAGTACAAAACTTTGGCCAAGATACTCGGGTTTTTTTTAGGCTGAGTGCCAAATTACAAGGTTGAAATAGCAACAAAACTGATGTTAAATTGTTAGTACGCCAAACCTATGTTGTTTGGAAAGTTTGTGACTGAAAACTTATATATGCTACCAAAAGCATTTGTTGATACAAAAGAGAAAGGCACTATAAGTTTTTTGAGCTAAGCACGGGTGGGTGCTGAGGTAGCTTAGACCAATTTACTTCCCTATGAAGGGCCGTTCTTCTGCATAAGGTTGTTTTTAGACCACTTTGCTCCATTGTTAAAATTAAAATGAAATTTCGCTATCAATTTACAAGAATTTTGAGGGAAGGAGGAAATGGATTGATCAATTTAAAAATGGGTTTTCTTAACGTGTGGCCTAAGGAAACATATTAAGCTGCAATTAATGACCCAATTATTATATGAAAAAATGTGTTTGCAAAGTTTTTCAAGTATTCATCATTTTTCATGTAATGATTGAATCATTAATTGAAGATTAACATGTGCCCTTAAGGCACAAGTTAAGAAAACCCTTTAAAAATTAATAGACAATAACAATCTATTTTTTGTTAGGATCCTTTTAGCATGATAGATTGCCATTGCTAAAATCAATGTCCGTTTTAGCAATGATAGTCAAATCATTACTGTTAAAACAAAAAAAAAAAAAAAATCATAATAAATAAATAATTTCACACCTTTAATTCCTTTTTTGTGGTCATGATTTGGTTCTTATTGCATTTTGAAAATGACAAACTGTCACGTAAGCATTTTTCTTTTTGTTAATATCTTATCATATACACTTGAGGGTAGTTTAGTCTTTCTAGTATTAAAATTTTATTTATGCATATTTACCTTGTACAAGATATGGGCATAAGTGTGTTGCACGTGAATAATATTTAAATAATAAAATATATATGAAAATTCATAAATTCTCAATTATATATATATCATTTACATTCTATATATCTTATATTAAATTAAATATATATGAATGAAAATAGAAATTCTTTTATTAAGATTGGTGGAATTTTATAGGATCATGTTTATTTATGTATTTTTAAAAGTTTTATAAGATATTTTAGTCCATCAAAAATTAATCATGATTAGTGGAATTTCATGAGACAATATCTATTTATGTCCTCTTACAATTTTATAACGCATTTTAGTGAATCAAAAGTTCTACGTCTATTGATACTTCTAAACGAATGATCATTTAAAAGTGCCTAAGTTCCAATGGAATAAAAAATTCTAGGTCTATTGATACTTCTAAACCAATGATCATTCAAAATACCTAAGTTAGTTCTAAAGTATTAAACAGACAATGCGCTATAAGTTGAGTTTTAAAACATGAAAATCGAATTATTTGTTACTTTTTGTTGAAAACATAAATTTCGTTTGAAAGATGTGTACATATATAGTACATATAATGTTCTTAATATGTATCTCATTTAGACAATTAGGTTAAATGCTCAACACAATAAGTTAAACTTTTTTCATTGGCTAGGAGTCATGGTAGGAATAGGATGTTGGCTACGAGAAATAAACATTTCTAATTATTTAAATATGGGGGACGAATAAATATTTAAAATTTAAAATAAGGATGTAATGATCAATCAAAAGTTTTTTTAAGATACATAGTTTTATAAGTAGTATAGATTATGTTTAAAGGACCTCTATTGGCATTCTAAGACTTGTTTTTTATTCTCCAATTTATTTTAAATTTATTGAGTTTTATGAAAATATAATTTTTTTTTTTTATAAAACTAATTGCATAATTTACTAGAAAACATCATTTTGAATAACTTTTCGAAAGAAAGTTTTTCCAAAATATATAATTTAAATAGACTTTTTGGTTTTTTTTTTTTCAAAAAATGAAATAAATACTATAAATGGACAAAAGTCCATTTAAACGATAGATTTTGAAAAAAATTTATTTAGTAAAGTCATTCAAAATGACGTTTCTAGTAAATTATTTAGCCAGTTTTTATGAAAACCTTTTACATTTTCATAAAATTTTGAAAATTTTAAAATAAGTAGGGAATGAAAAGTAAGTCTAGAGTACAAAAACCCCTTATGTTTATTCATGGTTAATGAAAGATTGAGCTCTCCAAATTCCATTCATGACACTAAAACGAAGCACATTAGCAGTACTATCAATTTATTCGTGGCCAATGTATTATTTTTATTTTTGTTTAAATATCTTTTATTGTATTTAAATACCTTTTAATTATGTTTATTCATGCTACTAAAAGCATCAGCAATAAGAATCATTGTGGAACCTCCTCAGTCAAACACATTCTCCCTCTTTCTTGTAGCGGGACCCTCCTCCTCCCACCCTAAGAAGGACACCAGTTGCATGCACTTCGAGCTTGCATCAAGCCAACATATAATCACACCATTTGAAACAGTTGAAGCATCACGTGTTGATCGCAAGACCTAGCTGCAGTTCTCTTCCAGTCCATGCCACAACCCCTGTTGGACCGTGTCGCACTTTTTCAACTCTAGTGATGTAGCAGAAAAAACCCGGTTAAAATTAGCTCATCAAACAACACAATCTTTCATGAATTTGTTAATTGTCGCAAAGATAATACCAGAAACTTAAGCAACTACAATCAATATTTTTACAAAAACACAAAAGTTGAAAGAAGAGACTTGGAAACTCTCTTCCTAAATATTAGTACTCAAACAAAGGTGTCTTTACTAAAAGGCTATAATCTTTTATATAGATAACTAAAATTATAAAATAGTAAATCGTAATTCAACTAGAATAAGTTTAAATCAACTAGGAGAATAATAGACTTAAAGCAATAATGAAATCACAAGGAAATAACTAAAGTACTAAAAATAGCTAAAATAAATCAAAATTCAGAATTAGCAAAATTGGAACTGACAGGTTAGTTTAAGGAGAGACCAATTGTTCTCTAAGAATGATTGATCTGTGCTATGGGAGTGATCGGTTTATTGTCATCAAAATGTGAAAGATAACCTCTATGCTTAATGTTATGACGGTCTAACATCTCCATGAACTCTAAGGCCAAACACATGATACGGTCTGCATCACCTAGCATCAATCCAGTCGAAGTCACCTTCTTTACTTGGTCGAAGCTATGGCCTTTTTTTTTTTTTTTTTGGGGGGGGGGGGGGGGGTTGGATTGGGAGATATCAAGGAGGTTTTGAAGTTGCTTACGCATTGACTAATCGAAGGAACATGTAATCTATTGTCTCACACGCAACATGCAATTGCAGGACAAAAGTCAAAGGGTCAAAGCCCTAGCTTAGTAAAAGAGCTGAAGCCAAATTGAGCACTCCATCATCAGTTGAACACCTTCTGTGAAGCAATTCATGCAATCATATATACTGTTGAGCCAGTGCATAATTGCACTATCGACCCATGAGAGTGCAGGGGCGACCTTGCTTTAATAGATGGAATTTAACCCATTGTTGGTGGGTTTGGGTCTTCTGTAGGCTACTACTGTAAGAATTTTATTTAAATTCATGTGGGCTGTTATTGATTAAATTAAAATTAATATTTTATAAAACCCGGATTGATGAGAAATTGATAACGTGATGTACCGGATTCCCAATAAAGGTTGTGATTAATAAAGTTCATATGGGTTATGGTGCACCTTAGTCACGTGTGATCACGTGTATTGAGATATGGATAGGAACGTGTAGATGTCTTTCTTAGTGGATAAGAAATCGACTTTCTTAATGAACAAGATAAAGATTTCTTGATGCATAAGAAAAGGATTTCTTGATGGATAAGAAAAGGATTTCTTGGTAAATAAGAAATAGCTTTCTTATTGGATAAGTCATGATGGGAAGCTTATCCTATTCCATCCTTCTATAAATAGGGCATTGGTCCCCACCCTCACACATACCTGTTAGCTCTATTCAGTATAGTCTTGCCCCATTGAAAGACAGAGAGTGTTTGTGTGGAGAGGGTGGAAGACCATTGCTGTACTACTGGATTTGTGGTTCAAAGTTCTGGATTGCGCATCAATGGAGTCTTCAGGTACGGAAGAATTGTTTTAATTTTTATGCATGCTTATGAACTTGGCAAATTTATCGATCTATTATATTCTAACAGTTGGTATCAGAGCCAATTTGCTTTAAGTTCATAGGCTGCAATTATGTAGTTTAATATTTATAATTTTAATTGCATAGAATATCAAACCGTGAATAACCGAAATTTGTAAACTGAATTAGATGCCATTCAATTTCTATCTTGCCTAAATCCTATACGAGCCTTGATTCTTATATGATTATATTTCCTACCATATATGTTTTATTTAATACATTTGTTATGGAGTTATGGAATAAGAAGTTGGATGCCATATGTTCTTTCATTGGCCTTGAAAAGTGTGGAACTACACACTTTACAATTAAGAATTTGTTAAGAAATTTTGTTTACATCATTAATGTAATTTTCAGAATGTTATTTTATATAAAATACCAAATTTTCCAAACGCAGCCACTACATTGATAATTTTATTGTACGTGTCCCACTTATTGAAATATAGTCTCTAAAGACAGTCTCTAAAGAACCCATATTTTATGTTTGAAGTAAAGACCTTGACCAAGGTTAATAGTGGTTTCCGCATGAACTTGACCATTTTCAAAAAAAAAAAAAAAAAAAAAAAAAAAAAAAGGAAAGAAAGAGGGCAAATTAGCATGAAACTTGAGATTTTTCATATATGGTTTTTTAATTGCTCTCTTTATTGAGTTTTTTCAAATTTGAGGTGGTATGTTGTTTTCTTACATTATCATGGTCATATGTTATTCAAGTATCTATACGCACGTGTAATAATAATTATGTCCCATGATTTAAATATCCACATGATTTATATTGGAACTTGTTAATGGACTATATAGCAATCCCGTACTAAGGGGATCCTATTGATTGATTGGGTGGGTAGCCGCCAAAGCGGTCCATTCATGAAGATCATAGGGTTTTCTTGGTCTACAGTATTTTTGGATTGCAGCTGCATTATTTGGGTTCTAACAAGTAATAATTGACCCAAAGGAAATTGTTGCTTGTTTAAATCCAAATGATGGTACATTGTAATCACTGAAAATGTATAGATTGATAAAGGTTCTTCTGCCCAAAGGTGATTAATCTTTTGAAAATCCGTATGTTTTTCATTGGTTAGCAATGTGATACAGTTGGGCGGATTGTGCCTATTGTGATCTCCACCCAAAGGAGAGGTTGCAGTAGAGTGACGTATACCCCCATAAGAGCTCATAAAGAAATTAGAGCATAAAGTTATGCCTTTAATAATTCAGTACAATTTGTTTAACATAGCATTTTATTTATGACCTTCAGTTTTGAACACTTCAGTTGTTACTAGCCAACTATCCTCCATTGTGACTTTGAACGGAACCAATTTTAAGAAATAGCAGCAAGATTTAAAAATTGTTCTGGGACTTATGGATCTTGACTTAGCCTTGAGAGAAGATGTACCTCTGAAGCCCACATATGGGAATTATGTGGATGTGAAATTGAAATATGAAAAATGGGAAAAGGCTAATCATATGTGTCTTTTAATTATGAAGAGATCCATGTCTGACACCATTTGTGGTGGAAATCCTAATTGCAAAACTGTTAAACAATTCATAAATGCAATGGAATAGAAGTTTTTAGAATTTGATAAGACTGAAATAGGAAACCTAATGAGCATTTTGACTAATCTTAGATATGATGGTTATGGGAATGTGCATAAGTATATCTTGCAGATGGTTAACCTAGCTTCTAGTTTGAAATCCTTAGAAGTACCCATATTAGATACCTTCTTTACTCACTTAGGACTCAATTCTCTTCCTTTATATAACCTACAATGCCCAAAGGAGAAGTGGAGCCTTTATGAATTCTGTTATGTCTGTGTGCAAGAATAGGAAAAACTTCACCGTGAGAAATGTGAGAATGCTAATCTTATACATAGGGGACAAGGAAATAGGCGTTCTAACCCACATAGGAAACCAGTGAGAATTATGAAAATAATAGAAAGCCTGCTCCTAATCCTAATGCACCTCAAGGCCAGGAATTAATAAAAGAAAGATTAAGTGTTATCACTATGAGAAGTTTGGGCACATAAAGATGGAATGTCATAGGTTTAAGGTTTGGCTTGAGAAGAGAATAAAGGGGTTCGTTACCAAGAAAGTACCAACCAAAGATGAGGTGAATGTATTCATAGGGAATAGCATGAAGTTTGAAGTCAAGGTTATAGGAGACTTTAGAATTCGATGAAAGTCTGTTTTTTCATTTGATTTAGTTTATGTTTCTAAACTTGTCATGTTTGGATTTTCCTTCACATTTAATGAAAATGATTTAGCGTTTTTAATAACTCTTGTGAGGTTGGAAATGGTTGTTTGATCGATGGGTTATACAGTACGTGATCCTATGTTTTGGCATATCGATTTGTTCGTATTTCAAGAAAAATGATTGAAAGAGTATTAAAAGAAAGGTATTCTTAATCAATTAGATTATGGGAATTATGATTTTTGTATTGATTGTATAAAAGGAAAATTCACCAAATCTAGGAAGAAATGTTCCACTCATAGTCAGGAGCTCTTAGAAATTAACCATATATGTATTTGTGGTCCTTTTCCAACTTCAACATTAAATGTTCATCGTTACTTCATCACTTTCATTGATGACTTTTTTCGTTATGGTCATGTCTTTTAAATTCAAGATAAGTTTAATGCCTTTGATGTCTTTAAAGTTTTCAAAGCTAAAATTGAGAAGTAATTGGAGAAAAATATTAAGGTTATGAGGTTTGATCGTAGTGGTGAATAATATGGTAAATAAGGAGATTTTGGTTGTAACCCAGGTCCTTTTGCATTATTTCTTTAATGTAGTATTGTTGCACAGTACACCATGCCTGGAACACCATAACAGAATTGTGTTGCTGAAAGGTGTAACCATACCTCAAAGGATAAAGGGAGAAGTATAATTTGCAACTTATCCTTACCTGAGTCATTGTGGGAAGAAGTTCTTAAAATGACTGTTTACATCTTCAATATGGTTCCTAGTGAATCTGTACTTAAGATATTTTTTAAAATTTTGGACTAGTAGCTTGGTAGGAAACCTAGTTTGAATCGTCTTCATGTTTGGGGATGTAGGGTTAAACTAGGATTTATAACACACAAGAAAAGAAGTTCAATCCTAGAACCATTAGTTGTTATTTCATTGATTTTCCTGAAAGGCCTAAAGGTTATAGATTTTAGGATCATTATCGCACTTATAGCACATTTCATTTTGATTTGAAGTTGCATCAAATGGATGTCAAACCACTTTCACAAATGGTGATCCTCATATTAGGAGCATTTGGTGTGTAAATTGAAAATGTCTATTTATGGTCTGAAACAAGCATCAAAATAGTGGTATGAGATAGTGAGGTCATATGATTTTGAAAATACTATTGACCAGTATATATACCTCAGGGTCAGTGGGAGTAAATTCGTCTCTCATTTTTTATATTAAAGACATTCTATTGGCCAGTAGGAGTATTAGCTTACCTTGAGTAGCTAATCTCTTTTATCCAAGCATTTCAAGATGAAAGATCTTGGGGAAGTATTGTATATTCTTGGAATTAAGATTAATAGAGATATATATCATGGTGTTGTAGGATTATCTCAAAAGCGTATATTGACCGTGTGCTTAAGAGGTTTAATATATTAAATTGTTCTTTTGATGAGGTACCCAATTAATATAAAAGGAGATAAACTTATTAAAGATCAGTGCTCAAAGACTAATATGGAGAAAGAACTTATGAATGACAAACCTTATGATTCAGAATTTGGGAGTTTGATGTATGCTCAAGTCTATACTCACCCAGATATAGCTTTTGCTACTAACGTACTTGGTAAGTTTCAAGCTAATCCTAATGAACTACATTGGTAAGCTGCAAAGAAAGTTATTGGATATTTACAAAGAATCAAGGATTTTATGCTTACCTACAACAAAGGTGAGAATCTTGAGGTGATAAGTTATACAGATACAGATTTTGGTGGATGTCTGGATGATTTGAAATCCACGTCAGGGCATATCTTCATGTTTGTTGGAGACGTAATTTCTTGGAAGAGCGTGAAGCAAACTACTGTAGCATTTTCAACCATGCAAGCATAATTTACAGCATGTTATGCATGAGGCTACAACATAGGCTATTTGGCTCAAGAATTTTATTTCTTGACTTCAGGTAGTGGATTCTATTGTGAGACCTATAAAGATATTTTATGATAACAATTCTGTTATTTTCTATTCCAAGAATAATAAAAGATCGTTTGGTTCCAAACACATGAAAATTAAGTATTTTCTTGGGAAATTGCGATTGAACACATTAGAACTGAGGCAATGTTGACAAATCCACTTACTAAAGGATTACATATATCGGTGTTCAAGAATCATGTCACTAACATGGAGATAGTTGAGTCTTTTAATGTTTTTGGCTAGTGGGAGTTTTCATGTAAAAAGTTAGTGGGAGTTGTTTTATGTAAAACGAACAATGTTTTAGCTTGATCCTACTAAAGATATATAGGCAACCCATACAGTTATCGGGTGTAGCCGTTATAAAATTTATTTTCACATGAAAACTCATAATGCTATGATTACTTTCTGCCATGTATTTTGTGTATATCTATTTCTTTATGGCAGGTTTCTATTAAAGGCATACAATATCAGACTTAAAAGCATTCGGTTTCGCTTTAAGTAACTCATACGGTATAAAGTTTTTCACCTATGAGTGCAGTCGCTTTAAGTAACTCATACGGTATAAAGTTTTTCACCTATGAGTGCGATTAACTTAAGACATTCAGACCCCGTCTTAAGGGCTTCCATGAAGTATAAGTTCTTGCAAACCATAAAGTTAGCTTCATGCTAGAAGCATAAAGGAGGACCGAATTGGATATAGCATAAATTTAATCACATTCAGTATGCTATCTTCCATACTACACGATCCATATTTGTTGGCGATTCATGTGGACAAGTATCCTAATATTTGTAACCATAGAATGGTCATACGCTATACAGGGGTGTATTTACCTCTATGATTCGATATTGGTGATCTTGTTTGACCGAATCATGATACTAAGGTGTTATTCACTTTTCAATTTCTGTGGCCACTAAAGTTATCCAATCCGGAAAATTGTTTTGTGTTTTTTCAATTAATGTTGCCCAAGTGGGAGAATGTAAGAATTTTATTTAAATTCATGTGGGCTGCTATTGATTAAATTAAAATTAATATTTTATAAAACCCGGATTGATGAGAAATTGATAACGTGATGTACCGGATTCCCAATAAAGGTTGTGATTAATAAAGTTCATATGGGTTATGGTGCACCTTAGTCACGTGTGATCACGTGTATTGAGATATGGATAGGAACGTGTAGATGCCTTTCTTAGTGGATAAGAAATCGACTTTCTTAATGAACAAGATAAAGATCTCTTGATGCATAAGAAAAGGATTTCTTGATGGATAAGAAAAGGATTTCTTGGTAAATAAGAAATAGCTTTCTTGTTGGATAAGTCATGATGGGAAGCTTATCCTATTCCATCCTTCTATAAATAGGGCATTGGTCCCCACCCTCACACATACCTGTTAGCTCTATTCAGTATAGTCTTGCCCCATTGAAAGACAGAGAGTGTTTGTGTGGAGAGGGTGGAAGACCATTGCTGTACTACTGGATTTGTGATTCAAAGTTCTGGATTGCGCATCAATGGAGTCTTCAGGTACGGAAGAATTGTTTTAATTTTTATGCATGCTTATGAACTTGGCAAATTTATCGATCTATTATATTCTAACAACTACTGCGCATCTATATTTTGAGGCTTGTTCGTTGGAGTACTTTTCTTGCAATCGCTAAGAATTTCTAGTGAGCAGGGTAGAGTTGCCATAAATTGTTTTTATTTATATATACAACCAAGCCAACCACCACCAAATTTGACCGTTCACAAAAAACTAACTCTCTCGGTTCTTTACCCTCTATTTGGTTTATGGATTCTACCAAGGAAAAAAACAAAAAAGAAGGGAAAAAAAATGAGGAGGAAAGAAAATGAAAGGAAAAGATAAAACCATATCAAGCCAAAATTATTCCAATTCTTATTTTTCTTTCAATTTTTCATTGCAACCAAATAAAGTAAA
The DNA here is from genome assembly GCA_039720395.1 of Liquidambar formosana. NCBI lineage: Eukaryota > Viridiplantae > Streptophyta > Magnoliopsida > Saxifragales > Altingiaceae > Liquidambar > Liquidambar formosana. Next base: position 24,004,085 of record CM077823.1, read on the forward strand.
GTAAAATTCCTTATATTTTAATTTTTTTTCCCTTGATAAAATCCACAAACCAAATAGAGCCTTAAAGATTCTCTCATTTGAGGAAAAATATGTTTTCTCTTTTAGTAAATTGCATTTACAATTTCAGATTACTAATTTGCATAGTTACTAAACCTAGGTCAGACATTGACTTCGCCTAGAGATTGGGTCACCGATCACTGGTTCAACTATTGGGTTATCGGTTGGACCAGTTATCTAATTAAAAAAATAAAAAATAAAAAAAATTATAGAAAATGAAAATTGCACATGTAGACATTAAATAATATATGTTGCGAGTTGGTTTAGATCAACAATATGTGTTCTAGTGGTTAAGAACCCATTTGAGTACCTTGATTTTGTTTTTTTACATCCATGGTTCAACTCCTAACGCTAGAAAAAAATGTGATTTTTATTTAACCTCTAGAACTGGTCCAACCGGATTTTGCTTACATCCATGTTTCAACTCCCAATGCTAGAAAAAAAAATGTGATTTTTATTTAACCTCTAGAACTGGTCTAACCGGACTAGTTTACACTGGTCATTCATATGAAAAACCATCGATCAATTCAAAGCGGCTTAAGTTGATTCAATTCGGTTCAATTGCATTTTTGATCCAATGTCATAACCAAACCAAATAGGTCTAATTCACTGGTTGGACCAGCCAATCCAATATGGATTTAATAACTATGCTAATTAGAGAACTCGATCGGATAAATGGCTGTCTGGCTGATCCACATGGGTCATAGTGCTAAATAAAGGACATTTCAAAGTTAGTATTAAGGCTATGTAGTTTGATCACATATTATAATCAAAATTTGATATTTTCCTCTCATCCATTGTGTTTTTATTAAACGTATTACTAATCAATTTTGATTGGCACATGTAGGGCTATTTTAACCATTTTTTTTCAAAAAATTTGTTTTCATCCATGTAATGGATCCGATGTGATAAATATTGATGAAATATTGCAGACCTTGAATTTTGTTGTACCTGAAAACCACTTGAAAAGTAGGAAGGCCCATAGGAAGACGGATGAGGGCGCCATCTTGTTAGCATTACCCTCATATATCATAGCAATAAAAAAATTGAAGGGTGGGAGACATGACGGGTACGAGGGTACATGTAATTCATAATTTGTTCACATTTTTGCAGTATGGCTATCTGTACGGAAAAAGAAAATCTGACTTTATATGTATAGGAAAAAAAAAAAAAAAACAATTTTATTAAACTGCTCATTGAATTCTATTAATTTGTGAAACTAAAAAGAAGTGAAAAATTGCAGAAAACCGTGTTTGTCCATAAATGGAATTTTATTTCTTGTCCAAGGTCAGCTTCTCCCCTCTCTCTCTCTCTCTCTATATCTCTCTTAAATTCTACTGAACTGTCAAACCAAACAGAAGTGAAAAATCGCAGAAAACCCTGTTTGTCCATAAATGGAATTTTATCTCTTGTCAAAAATCACCCTCACCCCTCTCTCTCTCTCTCTCTCTCTCTCTCTGTTCTATCTTTTTCAATGTGGTTTTGTGAACCATCGACAGCACTAAAAGCGACATCATAAAAAGGTGAAGGGCCACTTCAATCAAACTACAAAAAATCTGACCAACCACTACATCTCCCACTTGTACAATTTGCGAACCTCAATGAACTGGATTTTCTTCACCTGCATCAGCCTAGGTCTTGCAAGCGCTTATGCTCTCTTTCCATCTAGGGTTAGTGTCAGATTCTTCCCTTAATTGGGAAAAGAGCCGTTCTAGCTTTTTTCCTCTTTTTTCTTTTTTCCAAAACCCATCTTTCTTCTACGTTTCTCTCTCTACTCCTCAGTGTTTTTTTTTTTAATTTTTAATTTTTTATTTTAATGATGGGCAACACCTTCAGTTTCTCTCTTCAAAATTTTCATACAGTTCTTTCCGAAATACTCTGATTTTAAGTGAAGGGATACTCTGATTTTTTTTTTTCTTTAATTTATTTATCCAAAACCCATTTTTCATATAGAAGTATTCTTTCTGTTCTCAATACTAGTTTGGTCTGATACTTTGATTGATTTTGCGTAAAGGAAGGTGTTTGATATCTTTTTTTTTATTCCTCTTTACGTACGCATTCTCTCTCTATATTTCCAAACACTAACATTCTACATCTAAACTTGATTTTGTCTAAAGGGTAGTCTGTTCTTCATTTCTCAAAAATTTAAAAAAAAAAAAAATTTGAATTTTATGCTCATGTTCGTTCCTTCTATGGTTTCCTTTCTACATGCCACTTTCTCTCTCTAGAAAATTCTACTTTGTTGGTCTGATACTAGCTTTGGTTGGTTTTGCGTGAAAGGTCGTTTGAATTTTCTGGGGAAAATGGTGAGGCAGAAAATACCGATCAAGAAGATCGACAACGCGACGGCGAGGCAGGTGACATTCTCCAAAAGGAGAAGAGGGCTTTTCAAGAAGGCTCACGAGCTCTCCACCCTCTGTGATGCCGACATAGCTCTAATAGTCTTCTCTGCGACGGGAAAGGTCTCCGAGTATTGCAGCTCAAGGTTTCTCTCCCTTTCTTCTCATTTTCTTCCCCCTGTGATGCATCCTATTTTTTCTATGTGGTCTCTATATATACACACATATACTTAAATAGATATATGGACGGAGAGGGAATGTTTTTGAGCATTTTTCTTTGGTGGGTTGGAAGTAATTGTGGGCTAGCTAGCTCTATATATATATATATATAAAACAAATTGTCATTATAAATCATACCCACATGCACCGAGAGAGAGAGAGAGAGAGAGAGAGAGAGATTCTCTTAAGTTCTTCAAAATATCCAAAAATTTATTCTAGAATTCCATGGTTTTTGTGAACAAATATTTCAATTTTTATTTTTATTTTTTAACAGTTCAGACAGAAATGTAGAATAGAATGCCTAGGCTATGGTTTTCTATTTCTATTTCTTGTTTTTGGGACACGGAAGTCAAATTTTATCACCATAAAGGGTTTCATGTCTTGAGTTGGTGCTTATATCGAAGGAGTCATTAAAACCCATTTCAACGACTGATTAACTGCTTATTATTGTGTCCAATGTCTTTACTTTTTAGTGCACTTACTTCGGCTTATATTCTTCTGTTCTTAAGGTTCATTTTGTTTGTTAAGAATTAAGGAGCGAAGTAAGAGAACATATATTTGAAATCCTAAGGATTTTCCCACTGGTAATCAAACAAAACATTATATAAAAAGTTGCATGTTTATGATTATTTCATGTAATATTAGGCAAAATTTCAACTCAACTGTCAAAGCTTGTGCAACTATTAGCAAGAAGGAGCAAATACTTACATTACAGTTGGTAAATAATATCAACTGTGTCGATCCCAGCCATTTGACCTTAGGCTATGTTTGGTATGCCGGATTAAAAGGTTGGATAGGATAGAATTATTTGATGAAGAAGTCTTTAGTTGCTTTATTTGAAATGGGGAAGGTGGTCTCTTGGACATTTTTTATCTCCTTGTTTCTTTTAAATGGGATAGTATCCAAGGATAAACAGAGCACCAAACACATTTAAATGATATGTTTATCCTATCCACCTATTCAACATGCCAAACAAAGCCTTGGTGTTTAAGGTCAATAGTTCAAGTCACCTAGGGATACATTGGTGTAATGAGGTAGTCTTCAATCAATGTGTTGCAATGTTTCCATGTTCATTATACCGTGCTGCATGTAATCTTATGCTTCTTATCTATTATTAGTTTCATCGAATAGCAGCTAATTGTTTTTATTCTTGCTCTATAAAGCAAAAAACCCCTGCAAGCTAGGCTGCAATGCTAATTTATTAATATTAGATTTCCTAGCTAGTTAAAAATTAAGCTGAAATCGATATTCAGTTTTTCTGTTTTACTTCCTGCAAAGAAAGGATCAAGGAAAGAACGAGCTAGCACTTAACCTAGGATAGATAGAGATAATTTAAATGCATAATGAAATGCATATGCAAGTTCAGGAACAAATTTGAGAACATCATATAGGTTTAAGTGGTGAGGCCATGTGAAATCTTTCAATTATATATGTAGCAAGATGCCACCACATGCGAATAAAATTGAGTGTTGTGTGTTGATAGCTTCAAAAGGGAAGAAGAAGAAGAAAGAAAAAAATAAAAAAAGAAGAAGTTATTAGGCCAGTTTTCACAATCTCTCTTTGACAGATAATTCTCATAAAATAGCTTTAGAATTTGATAAAGAATTTATTGCGAACCTTATATATGAAAAAGAGATGCAAGTACACCAAGCATGCTTTGCAAATTGATGAAGTATGTACCTGCACATAAGATGGCTAATCGAAGACAAAAGGAAGATAAATGCCCAAACATTACTCAATAAGATGAAATCTGGTGATGGAATTACTCAATGTTGCTAATTTCAGGATTACTCTTATGTAATATAGTCAAATTCTTGATTGATCGAGAAATGGATAATTACTCAATAATGTTTATCCTTCTTTGCTCTCATATTTTATTAACATGTATGTGTGCATATACATACATACATACATACATACATACATACATACATGCAAGGTTACAAAAATATTTAATTAGATGCAAGGAATATGAGATTCAATAGTTTCTATATAGGACAAACAATTTTCATGGTAAGAAACCAAATTTCATAGTTACATTGAATGAAAATCTCAACTTTGTGAACCACTGAACCCTCATAAGTAAAAAACAATTTTCATGGTAAGAAACCAAATTTCATAGTTACAATTGGAAAACTCAACTTTGTGAACCCTCATTAGTAATCATATATCATATTTAATAATAAACATTTTGATGACAAATCATAATTTCCCATAAAAAGCCATGAGCATCAAAACCACAAAATGGGGCACTTGAATAAACCAGAACATGTTGAAGCCAAAAGGAGGATAAATGATCTCTCCCTCCTTTTGGATAAATGAAATAAGATTACAAATGATAAGAGTTATCTTCCGATGATATGATTACTGACAATTAAATTTAATAAATCTTCATTTATAATCCTTAACTATTTGTAATCGATATTTTGTTTTTAGTTATACTTTTAAATCTAAATCATCTCTATTCTAACATATTAATCATACCTTGATTTTGTAGAGTATAATTACATCATCAGAAAATAACACATGTACCATAGGATTTATCTTAATAAGCATCTTTAGGTCTTGCGAGTCCCAAACTAATGTAAAAAGGATAATGGATCAATATTAATGGCCCTTCAAGTAAGCATATTGTAATTGAAAATTTTCTCATAAGTCGTCAAGCTGTTAATTTATGTAACTCTTCATCTTCATATCTTTGATGATCTTCAAGTATCTAGTTGATACTTCTTTCTTTTTAAAACCCACCACATTATCTCGGAGGGTACATTGCATATGTTTTTTTTCCAATATAATAAATACCATATGTCTCTTATACATTTTTTTCTTTGGTTACATTGGATGGACGACTCTAGATCACCTATACTTGACTGTTGGGAGATAGACAATAACCTAATCTATCTCAAAGACGGCAACCAAGCAATAGCAAGCCAAAACATAAAAATAGAGAAAAGCACAAGAACAACGATATACGTGGTTCGGCAAACTTGCCTACGTCCACATACGGCTTACACCTAGTTTGTTATGCTTTGAGGCAAAAAGAGAGAATACATATTACAAGCCTTTTGACGGCTAGCCCATTATATATAATCCCCCGCTGTAATTAGGGTTAACATATAATCGTAGGAAAATACTTGAAATGCCCCCATTATATATGCTCGAAAATACTTGAAAGATCCCCTCAAGGCCTCAAACGCCTCGAGTAATCTTGTTGACCAACACCATAAGACTCCACATAACATAACATTGACCCCTAAATAGATACCACAATGCTAGAAGGGTCGTTACTCACTTTTTCTCCTATATCCTTTTCATTAAATACCCCCCATTACACCTTGGGGGCCCCGACCCCCAGAACCTTTGGGCCAATCCTATTGACCAACACTTTCAAACTTGACAAAACATAACATTGACCCCTACATATATACCACAATGCTAGAAGGGTCATTACTCACTTTTCTGCTATAACCTTTTCGTTAGTTTTAACCTTACATTGTTGTTCTTAACATAAAACCAAAATCAATTTTAGATATTCATATCTTTGTTTTCGCTTAATCACTCTCTTCCATAATTTCCTAATACTGCCAACAAATTTAATACCAAGATAATTAATGTAGCTTTAAACATCAAGTTCATTTTTCAGAACTACAGCCAAGCTCTGTGATCATAATTAAAAACCATGATCGTAATGCTTTAATCTCTATTTTCATCCTCCTGGAAAACAAAGTGAACAAGGAGTGATTTTTTCTCCCAACTCGATCACTTTACTAGAACCGAGATGAAAGATCTAGAAAACCAATAATATAAATATGGAATAAAAGGCGAGCCGAGCCATTAGCATGATATCAAGATTATGGTTTTGAACATAATAAATCATGATTGTTTTATTTGTTATTCATCATGATTCTACCATTAACTGTAAGACTTGAAGCTATAATGGAAAATATATCTCTCTTTCATCACTAACCTTGATATTTTTCAACCGATTTTGTTTTTGTTTTTGTTTTCTAATCTTTTTGTTTTTATTTCTCACGGTTTATTTGTTAACTATGATTGCTTAAAATTTATGTTGTTAGACCAGGTGAAAATCCCTAGAAAATCCTTAAAGGGGGGGGGGGTGAATAGGGTTTTAAGGCTAATTATGCGAATTAATGCAATCTCAAAACAATTATTGCTAACAAATAGTAATTGCAATGTAATAAGCAAGATAAGCAATAAAGAGATAAAGGGAGAGAGATTGCAAACAATGTTTTAACGAGGTTTGGCCTTCTCACCTACATCCTCGCTTCAAGGGCTCCGCTTGAGGATTTCACAATTCATTATAATAATCTACTTCATGGGTGTAGATCAAATAATTACACAATCTCCTTCACGGGTGGAGATTAAACCTTAACACAAGTATTCTTCACTAACACTTGCTCAATCATTAGGGTTCATACAACCCTTGATTACAATGATTTGAAGTTGTTTGTTGCTAAACAATCTTTCTTGAAGAGTAAATACAACAAATGAAGTTGTATTTCTTGAAGAGTAAATACAACTCTCTTCTAATGATTGTTCAATATAAAGCTCTTTGAGATTTTGAGCTAGAATGCTCAACTATGAGGATATGAATTGATTTCACTTGTATAATTCCAAAGATTACTCAAAAATGAGTTGGGAGGTATGTATTTATACCCATTTGGCCTAAAATGGCTGTTATGAGCATTGAGAGTCGGAATAGAGCCGTTAGAGACTCATTGGGATTCAAAAAACTAGCCGTTATACACTTTTCAGACCCTTATAGTCGACTACATGATGTGTGTAGTCGACTACATATTCCAGTAGTCAAATAGGACAATTTCTGCAAGGTTTAGTCGACTGTATGCTTTGTGTAGTCGACTACATAGGCTTGAAATGCATTTTTAGCCTATTTTTACGTGTTTTCAACACTAATGATCATGTAATTCAAACCTACGCCTCTTATGATTGATAAAATTAATTAGTTTAAGGGTCCTAATCTAAGTCACATAGAGCAATAACATGAGCAACCATGTACAACCTAAAACCTCACTCATAGCTTATAAGTGTCTTCATTGACGGTGCTAGCTTAGTCTTGAGTGTTTGTAGCTTTTTGCCTTGCTTTCTATGCTCACTTGTGCTTATGCTTGAGTGTTTTGATGTCTTGAACCTGTGCTTGATGTACTATGTCATGGATATGCCATTATTGCTTCTTTGGGTTCAATGACTTGAGTCAATTGATCCTTGCTTGTGCTTGATATGATTTGTGCTTGAGTACCTAGCTTTGATCATTGCCTTGACATTTAAACTATTAGCACTAACATCGATCCTTTGTTATCATCAAAATCTCGGATATGCCTTTGGTTGAAAACCTTAGGTCTAACAATCTCCCCCTTTTTAATGATGACAAACCATTGATGTTTTCTACAATCATCATTTAATATGAATGGATATATAGGGAAAAAACTCCCCCCTCACAATATGCATATATGTTGTATAGGTTAAATTGTTAGCAATTAGACATATAGCATGTATATAATCATCATGATTAGCATAAGAATTACCATTTATAAGGCATGTATATCAATTAAAGTCAAGATATGACAATAAGCAATAATGATCCATAAAACATAAAGCATTGTTTAAACAACATTGTCCTGATACCAATAATAACTTCTGATAAACAACCATAATCCATAAGACAATGCATTCAAGCTGAATGATGTTCTTACAAAGCATTAAACACTAACAAAGCATAAAAACATCTACAAACTTCTCCCCTTTTTGTCATCAAACAAAAAGCAAGGGATAGAACTAGTCCTCATAGTCTAGTGGAGGTGGAGGTGCAAAGCGATCCAAGCGATGCTCAATAGCATCGAAGCGAAGCGGTGATTAATGCTGGCAAAACCTTGTATCATGGAAACCTTGAGTGACTCAATGGCATCCATCACAGTTTAAAGGCTGGGTGGTGCTATGCCCTCCTTTTGCGGTTGCTGGGGCTGCTGAGGTTTATGTTGCTTATCCATTGGCTCTTCCTCGGGTGGAGGTTGCTGCCCAACATGTGGTTCTCGGACCCAGAAACCATAGTCATCTCTAATAAACTTCATGCGCAGTGGTGTGGCGTCATTATAGAAATCTGAGTTCTTAGCTTCAGAAATCTCTATTTTATTGCTAAAGATTCACATCAAAGGCATTAACCATAGTGGTGAGAGCATTGCTATAGGGAAGAACACCGGTCATCTTAATGGCATAGTCGTGCATGTGGTGAAGGATTATATGAGCCAAATTAAGCTTCTTGCCATTCAGAACACACCAGATGATGAATATATCCATGTAGCCAATATGAGAACGGCTTCCTGAACAAGGCATAAGGTTATATGTGATGGAATAGTGAATGAGCCGAGCAGAGATGGTCATTTGATTGGCCGAAGGAAGAAAAAGATGGTCAATCGTGGCATTATTACAAATTTGTTGGAGTGCCTCAATGTTGTTGAAATAATTTCTAATTGTCCAAAAATGAGTGTTAAAGTTTTGAATGATATCGAAGGTTGGCAATCGAAAGAGAGTTGTAATGGTGGATATTTTCAGTTGAATTCGGGTTCCCTTAACCCAAGATTCAATCTCAAGATCCTTTGTGAAGTGAAAATTGGCATAATATACTTTCACAAGTCGAGTAAAACAAGTGTTATTGAGTGTGATGAATTGATCCCACCCAATGGTTTGAAAAAGATGTTCAATGTGGATATTTTGTCCATCAAAGAATTGGAATGAAACAATCTTACCAAACTCAACATGGCATTTCTTAAAGGAATCTTGATGCAACTTGAGAGTTGTGGCATTCTTGCACAATCCTCCATGCCTATGCTTTGCTTTTGAGCGTCGTTTTTGTTGGTGAGATGGTTCTTCTTGAGGATTTGATTGTGTGGTGGTAGAGGGGGTTGAGAACTCCCCAGAGCACCCTTGTGCTTGGTTTGAGCCCCTAGAAGCGTCCATTGAAGCCTTGAGCAACTTCTTCGTGCATTGGGTCATGTTTGGGAAGGATTAGAATGAAGGGGAAGTGAAGGATTTTGAAGGAATTGAAGTTTGGTGGAGAGATGTGAGAGAACAATAGGGATGTAGGCGACTAGAGAGAGAGAGAGAAGTGAGGAATGAGTAAAAAAATTGGGGCAAAATGGACTTAATAGGCAAAACCCGAGACATATAGTCGACTATGCCAATGGGTGTAGTCGAGTACAAAAAACTAGTAGCCAAGTATGCACCTATGTAGTTGACTACAGCCATTATGTAGTCGACTATAAGTGATAAAAATCACAATAGCCTTCATGCAATGCATCATTTAATCAAATATCATCATATATTCATGTTTCATTCATAAATTGAACTTGAAAAGCATGAAATGCATACATTTGAACATCAATTCATTAATTTTTGCAAATAGAAGTTCGTGTAGCATAAAATTCATCATGTATAGGCATTTAAACATGTATTATGCATATGAAACATCAATATATCACATTATTCATTAAACACATGCCAAGTTCTTGTTTAATGAAGTTAAACGATTTTCTTGAAGGGGTTTAGTAAGGACGTCGGCCAATTGATGGTCGGTACTTATAAAATCAAGTTCCACATCCCCTTTTTGAACATGATCACGAATAAAGTGATGTCTAATTTGAATGTGTTTAGTCCGTGAATTTTGTATGGGGTTCTTAGTGAGACTAATGGCACTTGTGCTATCACATTTGATGGGAATGTGATTATAGTGAAGTCCAAAGTCTTCAAATTGATTCATATACAACATTTGTGCACAGCAACTACCGACCTCGGTTGTAGATAGAGCAATCGAAGTTTATTTCTTGCTAAACCAAGAAATTAGGGAATGTCCAAGGAAATGACAAGTCCCGCTTATGATTTTGCGATCATTTTTGCCACCTGCAAAGTCCGCATCTGTATAGCTAAGCATGTCAAAAGATGTGTGTTTAGGAAACTATAATCCTAAGTTGATTGAGCCATATAGATATTTAAAAATACGTTTAATGGCATTCAAATGAGATTCTTTAGGATACGATTGAAATTTAGCACACAAGCATACGCTAAACATAATATCAGGTCTGTTAAATAAAGTAAACTATCAATCATACTTCTATACTTCTTTTGATCTACGTTTTTACCCTTATCATCCTTGTCAAGCTTGATAGAGGTACTCATAGGAGTAGCGTAGTTTTTTCCATCTTCTAATCCATACTTTTTGAGCAAGTCTTTAACATATTTGGATTGATTGATGAACGTCCCTTCCTTTGTTTGCTTAATTTGAAGTCCAAGGAAGAATGACAATTTTCCCATCATGCTCATTTCAAATTCCTCCTGCATTATCTTAGAAAATTATTTGCAGAGGTTTTCATTAGTAGAACCAAAGATGATATCATCAACATATAGTTGAACTAGAAGCATATCATGTTTAATGGTTTTAATAAAAAGTGTGGTGTCGAGTTTTCCTCTTTTAAAACCATTTTTGAGTAGAAAACCACTAAGTCTTTCATACCAAGCTCTAGGAGCCTGTTTCAAATCATATAAAGCTTTATTTAATTTAAAAACATGATTTGGAAATTCATTGACCTTCAAAACCGGGAGGTTGTTCAACATAAACTTATTTTTCAATAAAACCATTTAAAAATGCACTCTTGACATTTATTTGAAATAATTTAAAAACCTTTATGGCATGCATATGCAAGTAACATTCTAATGGTTTCAAGTCTAGCTACCGGAGCATAGGTTTCATCATAATCAATTCCTTCTTATTGACTATAACCTTGGGCTACAAGACGAGCCTTGTTTCTAGTAATAACTCCGGATTCATCTTTCTTGCTGCGATAGACCCACTTAGTGCCTATTACACCATGGTCTCTAGGTCTGGGAACTAAGGTCCAAACTTTATTCCTTTCGAATTGATTGAGTTCCTCTTGCATAGCAAGTACCCATGATTCATCATTCTCAGTCTCATTAATATTCTTAGGTTCAATTTGAGATATAAAAGCAAGATGATCACAAATATTCCTAAGTGAGGATTGAGTTCTTACCCCACTTGAGGGTCCACCTAAGATTTGATCTGTAGGATGATTTCTCCAAAATTTCCAAGTCTTTGTCACATCCGGATGGATTGGAGCTTCTTCTTTTTCTTCTTGTTCCGACTCTTTCATCTCTATGACTTCATTTTCTTCTTTCTCTTTACCTTTATCTTGAATGTCATTGAGTCTTACGTTTTCAACTTGTTCTTGCAAATATATAACAATGTTATCATCATCCACATTTCTCCTTGTAGGAAGGGGGTTAGTTTCATAAAAAACATGTATAGATTCTTGCACAGTTAAAGTTCTTTTATTGAAAACTCTATAAGCCTTACTTCTCAAAGCATAGCCAAAAAAAATCCTTTCATCGGATTTAGAGTCAAACTTGTAAAGTCTATCTCTATCATTCAATATAAAGGATTTATAACCAAAGACTTTGAAATAACTAATGTTGGGTGTTTTATCATTCCATAGTTCATAGGGAGTCTTACCTAACTTAGGTTTTAAGAGCACTCTACTCATCACATAGAATGAAGTATTAACGGTTTCTGCCTAAAAATACTCGGGTAATTAATGCTCTTTCAACATGGTCCATGACATTTCTTCTAAAGTTATATTCTTTCTCTCAACAACACCGTTTTGTTGAGGTGTTTTAGGAGCGGAGAGATTATGTCCAAAACCATTTTCATCTCAAAACTTTTCAATATCTTTATTTTCAAATTTTCTCCCCCTATCACTTCTAAGATTGATAATTGTATAACCCTTCTCATTTTGGACTCTTCTACAAAATGTAGCGAATGTAGTAGGAGTCTTATCTTTTTGTGCAAGGAAGTATAGCCATATATATCTAGAGTAGTCATCAACAATTACAAATGCATAACGCTTTCCATTAAGACATGTAATAGCATTTGGTCCAAATAAATCCATGTACAAAAGTTGTAAAGGTCTAGTTATGGAAATATCGGGTTTTGGTTTAAAAGAAGATCGGGTTTGTTTTCCAAATTAGCATGCACTACAAATTCCTTCTTTTACAAACTTTGTTTTTGGTAAACCTTTTACAAGTTCATGCCTAGAAAGTTTTGAAATCAAATCCATATTTGCATGTCCAAGTCTCCGCTGTCACAACCATTGGTTTTCATTTATTGCGGAAACGCATTGTACATTTTGTAATGCGATTTTTTCGAACTCTATAGCATAGATGTTACCATTCCTATATGCAACGAATAAAATTTGATCTTGCTCAACATACTTAATTATGCATTTATTAGATTTAAATGTAACTCTATAACCTTTATCACATAATTGACTAATGCTAAGAAGATTATGCTTTAAACCATCAACAAGACATTCTCAATGCATAGAAAGGAATTCTTTCCTACCTTGCCTATGCCAATTATCTTACCCTTGACATTGTCTCTAAATGCCATGAAACCGCTATCTTTAGGTTTCAAGGAAATAAATTTTGATTTGTCTCCCGTCATATGCGTTGAACACTCATTATCAAGAAACCATTTCTCGTTGCTTGAAGACTTCAAGCAAACTTGCAAAACAATTTCAAGTAACTTTCCATGGTACCCATACCTTCTTGGGTCTAATTGGGTTAGCCATAAGAGGGATAGTTCTCTTAACAACTCACACCTTCTTAGAGTTATCATTAGGTCTTCTTCTTATCTTGCAAGAGTGATAGTTATGTCCATTCTTATTACAATAAGTGCAATTCATTCTAGGAGGGCTATTAGCTCTTGGTTTTGGAAAGAAATTTATATAAGATTTCTGTTTAACATGTTCTTTATAGCCAATACCGGCTTTATCAAAGAACCATCTTTGACTTGTTTATATCTTGTCCAAGTTGTCTCTTCCATAATATATTAGTCAAATTTTTAATCTTTTCTTTTAAAAATGTATTTTCTTTTACAATATCACTATTAGATTGAGAAATGATAGTAGGTTGTTCTATTTGGTTTTTCAAATCAAGATTTTTATTTTTCAAAACACTTATTTCATTTTTGAGAGAAATGATAGTCTTTTTGAAATCTTTATTTTTCAAAACAGCTCTTTTAAATTCTATAAGAATTTTTTCTAGACCTTCTTGCGATTCATCATAAGTGGGAAGATCATTGTTTGGAATTATTACCTCATCTTCGTTTGCCATGAGACAAAAGTTTGCCACTTTTTGATCACAAGAAGCTTCCTTGTCTTTCTCGTCACTATTTGCTTTTTCATCCCATGTGATGGTGAAGGCTTTCATTTTTGGCCTCCTATTGTCCTTTTAGTTGTTGTTGTTGAGTTGAGGACAATTCATTTTGATATGCTTGGGCTTCTTACATTCAAAGATACTTAAGAGTCTTTATTGGATGTCTCTCATTTACTTTAGAATCTTTTGGAGGATTTTCCCTTGTTGAATTTTCTCCCTTGATTCCTTCTATTAAAGAACTTCTTGAGTTCGTGAAAAATGAAGGCCATGTCTTTATCATCATCAGTGCACTCTTCATATTGTTGTCCTTCTTTATCATATGAGGCTTTGAGGGCCATGCTCTTGGTGAGTTTGCCTTCATGAGCTTCTCTTGCCTTGAAGGTGAGCTCTTGAGTGACAAGATTTTCGTCGAGATCACTTAGAGTAATAGAGTTAAGATCTTTTGATTGAAGTACGGCTGTGGTGAATGAGTCCCACTCCTTGGGAGAGACCTAAGTATTTTTCTCACCAATTTAGTGTTAGTATATATTTTACCAAGAGAATTCAAAGGATTTATGATGGCATTGAAACATGCACACATTTTGTTAATAGATTCATCCTTTTTCATGATGAACAATTCATATTCATGTACAAACATATTAATTTTTGCTTCCCTAACCTGAGGAGTTCTCTCATAGGTTACCTCTAAAGCATCCCATATCTCTTTGGCACTTTTGCACCTAGAGATTTTGCTAGACTCATCATTAGTTAAAGCACAACATAGCAAGTTCATGGCTTTGGAGTTTGATTCAAGAGACTTGAGATCAACAGCAGTGTATTCTTATTGAGTCTTAGGCTTGGTTATTCCTTCTACTATCTTAGTTGGAACAAAGGGGCCTTTAGAAGTGATATTCCACAATCTATAGCTAGTAAATTGAATAAAAAGTTGCATTCTAATTTTCCAAAAATTATATAGAGAAGCATCTCCACTAAATAGAGGTGGTCTATTGGACGATTGTTCCTTGACAAATTCATTTCCCATATAGCCAGTCATATTGTTCCTCACAAGACAAATATGTCAAATGTAAGAGGTTAGGCTCTGATACCAATTGTTAGCCCAGGTGAAAATCCCTAGAGGGGGGTGAATAGGGTTTTAAGGCTAATTATGGGAATTAATGCAATCTCAAAACAATTATTGCTAACAAATAGTAATTGCAATGTAATGAGCAAGATAAGCAATAAAGAGATAAAAGGAGAGAGATTGCAAACGATATTTTAACGAGGTTTGGCTGTCCCGCCTACGTTTTCACCTCAAGAGCTCTGCTTGAGGATTCCACAATTCACTATAACAATCTACTTCACGGGTGTAGATCAAACCATTATACAATCTCCTTCACGGGTGGAGATCAAACCTTAACCCAAGTGTTCTTCACTAACACTTGCTCAATCACTAGGGTTCACACAACCCTTGATTACAATGATTTGAAGTTGTTTGTTGCTAAATAATCTTTCTTGAAGAATAAATACAACAAATCAAGGCACAACTCTCTTCTAATGATTGCTCAATATAAAGCTCTTTGAGATTTTGAGCTAGAATGCTCAACTATGAGGATATGAATTGATTTCACTTGTATAATTACAAGGATTACTCAAAAATGAGTTGGGAGGTATGTATTTATACCCATTTGGCCTAAAATGGCCGTTATAAGCATTGAGAGTCGGAATAGAACCGTTAGAAACTCATTAGGATTCAAAAAACTAGCCGTTATGCACCTTTTAGACCCTTAGAGTCGACTACATGATGTGTATAGTCTACTACATATTCCAGTAGTCAAATAGGAAAATCTCTACAAGGTTTAGTCGACTATATAGGCTTGAAATGCATTGTTAGCCTATTTTCATGTGTTTTCAACACTAAGGATCATGGAATTCAACCTAGGCCTCTTATGATTGATAAAATGAATTAGTTCAAGGGTTCTAAGGTCAATCTAAGTCACATAGAGCAATAACATGAGCAACTATGTACAATTAGAACCTAAAACTTCACTCATAGCTTATAATTGTCTTCATTGACGGTGCTAGCTTAGTCTTGAGTGTTTGTAGGTCTTTGCCTTGCTTTCTAGGCTCACTTGTGCTTATGCTTGAGTGTTCTTGATGTCTTAAACCTGTGTTTGATGTACCATGTTATGGATATGCCATTATTGCTTCTTTGAGTTCAATGACTTGAGTCGATTGATCTTTGCTTGTGCTTGATATGATTTGTGCTTGAGTACCTATCTTTGATCATTGTTTTGACATTTAAACCATTAGCACTAACATCGATCCTTTGTTATCATTAAAATTTCGGATATGCCCTTGGTTGAAAACCTTAGGTCTAACATACGTATATATATATATATATATATATATATATAAAATAAAAAATGATACCAACGGCAATTTACGTATCATGTGTAACTGTGACATATGTAAATTTGTGAGGAAAAATAAATAAATTAATAATTTTAAAAGAAATTTGAAATTCCGGTTATACTAACCTTATAATACCTAGAAGGGGGGTTGAATAGGTATTTCGCTTAATCTTACCTAATTGTAATCAACAACTCACTAAATCCCTATTATCACAATCAAATCAATCACACAGCAAGTATAAAAGCAAGTAAAAGATTGCATAAGAGATTTTTACGTGGAAAACCCTAGATAGGAAAAACCACAGGACCTAGTCCAGCTGAAGCAAATCCACTATGAACTCAATGAGTACAAGACACACTTAGATACCACAAGGACTCGTGCAATTGTCTTCACTCCCATGATCACACATGATCGATCTCCGTCTTCACGGCTTTGGTCGCAACCAACCTCTTCACAGCGATTCCTTCAATCACGAACTCGCAAGCTCGATCACTGTCGCAACGGACTCACAAACATTCAAGGATGTGAAAGATGTGTGGTTTGAAGATCTCTAGAGCATGTATGTAAAAACCTAGGTTAAAGTGCTCTAGAGAGGTTTGAAAAGATAAACTTTGTAAAACCTAATTGGGAGTGGCTTGCTTAGCCCTCTCAATGAAAACAATCCCTATTTATAAAGCCTAAGACACCCCAAGTGATTAGGACACGTTTTTGGATTAAATAGGAAAGTTTTAAACAATTTAAAAACTGATTTTTACGAGCCACGATCGATCGGGGTCCATGCTCGATCGATCTTGAAAAACAGAAGGAAAGACATGTTTCTAGGAGGCCTACGATTGATCGGCACTAACCTCCGATTGATCGTGAAAAACAATGGCAAATGAGCTTAAATAAAACACCACTAATCTATCGGTCCTCAACCCTGATCGATCGGGGTACCTTGATTTTCACTTAAAACCTTTAAAACTGATTTCATACTCATTCAATGTAACATGAAATGATTTGAAGTGATTTTATCAAATAACAACTAGGCTTCTATAGACACTTACTTTGCCTAAGAATGAATATGAGTCGCATTGTCTTGAGATCTTCACTCGAGTCAATCTTTGAAGCTTTACGCCACTTGAATCAACATAAGACACACAACAAACACTTTTGACACGGAATGTGCCAATATAAAAACATGGAATTTACAATCTCCCCCTTTGGCAATTCCGTGACAAAACCAACCTAATCTCAACATGAGATATAAGACCTATTCCCAAACCACAAAACTGAACAAGTCCTAGACTCACTATGAGAATTACAACACAATAAATAAGAAATGCATGGAAATAACCAATCACGCAACCTCTCACACTCAACTTCAATGCTTAATGCTGAACTTGTGATTTGGACACAATATCTACAATACCCAACATAATATCACATATACAAGCTAAAAAAACTAAAGCATCAATCATATCATATCTAGCATCAACCATATCATGTCTAGCATAGCAAATCAAGTCTAGTATCAATCATATTGTGAACCCCGGAAATTGGGCCCACAAGGATTGAAAAGAAAATAAAATTGGTTTTGAAAGAAAAGGAGTCGTCACCTTATTTTTTAAAGGAAACAAGGAAAACCCTAAAAATAGTTTGTTTTAAGAAAACAATTTAAATGACTCCATGTTTAAAAAAAAGAAAGGCAAAAACAAGTCTTTTGAAAACCATAGAAATCGGGGATTCGGATTCGGATTCGGAGGCTAAGTTATGACATGGGAAGGTTCTAGGCAAAGCCTATAGGCACCCATGTCACCCGTTTCGGTCTCTCGGTTTATTTGGCTAAATTAAGATCTTTCCATACAAAAATCAGCAAGTATATCATCACAAGAATTGCATGCATATCATATATTCCATTCATCCATCCATGCATAATAAGCAAACAAAACAGAAAATAAAGAAAAGAAAAGAAAGAAAGAAAGAAATCTAGGATACTTGGATCCTAGAACAGACTTGAGCCTCACGAAGAGCGCCTACGTACCATGCAATGAAATACATGGATCAAAGTCCACGTAGTTCGATTAGAAATAAGGTTAAATCCTAATATAAACCTATGGTAAAAACCCTAGGTTTCCTTATTTGAAAAAGAATTGAATAAACCAAGTTTGAATTTAGGAAAACTTCCACAAAATGGAAACCTTGATAAAAAAACAGAATTTATTATTGAAGGAAACCTTTGATTAAAACCATTGATTCATATTAAAAATTAACCCTAGGAGGGAGAAGAGAGAGAGAGTTAGGAAGAGAGGTGAATTAGGGCACCTTCACACCCGCTTACCTGAGCGCAATAGCTCCAAACATTAGCCATTTCAAGCATTGGCAGCCCTATTTGCCATAGGACAATTACCACACCTATTTGCACCCTTACACGTGCTCAAAACCATGCAAAAACACTAACATGCAAATCTGGACAGAATAGTACTAAGGCCTAAAATCATCCACTAAACATGCCAACAGCAAAAACAGCAAACTTTCATAAGCCCTAACACAATCCTAGAACCATATCATGCATAAAAACCCTAGAATGTACTAACATTCATGCAAAAATATCATATTTACTCCATATGCAAAACACATACAGCAACTATGAAGAAAAACCAATGAAAAAGCCTAAGCTAACATGCTGTGTGAAAACTAACATAAAATAAGGACACTAAAAACCCTAAACTCACAAATATGCTTAAAAACATACAAAACCAACTCTAAACATGCTAAAATAAAAATAAACAGAACCTAAATCATGCATATTATCTAACTAAAACAATAGAACATGACAAAAGTCCTAACTCTAACATGCAATAACACTATCCTAGCACAAGGACAACAGAAGCACAAGAATCATAACTATGCATTGAAACCTATGAACTAACTCTAAAGCATGCAAAACTCATTATGAACATCATCATTATCACATGTATTAACTAATAGAAACCTCAATCCATGGTAGAAATCATAAGCATTGCATGCAATAAAGCTATTCTATATGATACCCTAGTTTAAGCTTGAATAGAGAAGAAGAATACCTTAGGGAAGCCTTCCTTGCTACTGTATGGACTCCCTCTTGCTCTTGTGGATGTCTTAAATCAATGTTCTCCAAGGCTACAGCAGGTCCTCTAGCTCTCCTCCAAGTCTCTCTCTCTTATTCTCTCTCAAACACTCAAATATTAATGCATAAAGTGGCTCCCTCGTGCTGAAGCATAGGGGGGTATTTATAAACTTCAATTAGGATTAACCAATAGCTGGGATTAAAACCCTAATAATTAATCTAAGGGCTATTAGAGACCCCTTGGGGCTTAAGTAACTCAGAAGTTACCAAAAATTAGAAGGAAACTCGTCCAAAAGAGCTTAAATACGTCAAAATAGTCAAAAGTCCGCTTCAGCAAGGAATCATAGGGGAAATAGGAAAGTGGCCTCGGGTGACCACCAGGTCCTGGGTGGCTAGCCACCTGGGCCCAGGCGGTTAGCCGCTCGGGCTGGGTGGTCACCCGAGCCCACTTCAGATTTTTGGTTTTTTAGGACTCCTTCTCCTTCTAGAAGTGTTTCAAGGGTCAAATGAACTCTGATTTTGATGAAACAAAAGCCAAAACGACCGTGTTTCGATGAGGAATACATTTTTAAACATTTTAGGCTGAAAACCACTAACCATGGGGGCATGGTTAGGTTTGACAAAGGCGGTTAACCGTTATGCCCTACCTTCGCTAAGCATAGGTATGCATAGGATCAAACCAAATGCTTTCCATATCAAAATTAAATTTTCTAAAACACTTTTAGGGATAAAATAATAACTAATTAAAGTCAATTTGAAAAGATTTGGTTGGTAATTGTGAGTCAATTAGAGCTAACCCAAAGATGGGTCAATTAACCAACTTGAACTACGTCGAGCCATTTTAATCCCGAGCCATTGATTCATTAAATTGATCCTAGAAATACCTCATATGCATCCATATGAACTCCAATTGACAATTTGGAGGATCATTCCAAGGTCAAATGAAAAGTTTGGGACTTAAAAGACGATTATGCCCCTCAAGTCACAAAAGCTCTTATTATCCCTCAAGATCAACTCCGAATTGAACCAAAATTCATATCCATTGTCCTTGTGACTCTAGAAAACTAATGCAAGTGACTAGACTCAAAAACAAAACAAACACATGCATGAAATGATGAGCCCTAGTAAGGTGGTGCAAAAATGGGGTGTGACACATATCATGTCTAGCATAGCAAAGCATATCTAGTATCAATCATATCCTGTCTGGCATAGCAAATCATCTCCCCCTTTTTGTTAGGAATGGACAAAGAAAATAAGGACAAGGACGAAGCATGGAAGCATGGAAGAAATGAGCAAGAAAGTCCAAAGTCCACAAAATGCCATAGCAAAATGGCCAACCACGAAACAACCTAAACACCAAAAACCACCAACCTAGCTAGAGAAAAAAAATAGCTAACACTAAGAACTACTACCACGATCCCGAGGAGGCAAAGGGCCACCACGAGCAACCAAAACATCCTCAATCCGAGCTAGCCTATAACAAATCTCAGTAAGTAACTCCATCATGCGAGAAGATTGATCAGGAGGTAGCGGTGGAGGAGCAACAGGACCGGTAGGAGGCGTAGAAGGCACAGAAGAAGGTGGAGACGCTGAAGTCAACCTAGCTTGCTTGCCCTGACATTGGCCCCGACTCTGCTTCAAAGTAACCTCAAAAATCACACCCTACGAGGCGTGAGACTGAATATCCACTGGTACACCGTGAGAAAGGAGGAAATTGGAGATCACGAGGCCGAAAGGTAACCCGATAGACGAGGTAGTAATGGCAGTGGCTTGGTAAACAAGCTTGATGATCAGAGAAGGCAAATCCATAGTACCACCCGTACTATGGGCATAGAGAAACCAAGCACGCTCCACAGTAACCTCAGATTGATGCGTAGTCAGGAGAATAGTGTTACACACAATCTTGTGAAGCACTTGATAATCCTCCGTCATCAAACTAGCACGCAGGCACCCCGCACCACAACAGTCTGACCACATAAAGTGTTATACATAACAGAAATAGCAGGAGTCTGGGTAATATTATCATTAGGAATGTCGGGAGAAGTAACCCGATGCAAGTCAAGAAGGCGGGTAACAGACTGAGCAGAAAACACAATATCGACGCCCAACACATGCGAATGAAGCACCCAAGCATCGATATTCCGACGGGACATATTGGCATAGAAAATCTATACTAAGCAGAAATAAATACGCCCCCTCAAATTTAGAATGGGACGCCAATGATGACGCCGAAAGATCATGTTGACAAAACCATTGGCAACCCCATCAAGATCCACCATACGCTTACCTAAAATTGTCCGCTTGGAGAAAAGAAATAGATAAGATTGCTTATGGTTAGCAGAACGCCACTAGGACTCAACAACAGAAGTGTCCATCACTATATCGGCAAGGACATCGGTCCCTAACCTAACAGAAGGCGCAGCACCATAATCGGTATCATCGATAGGAGCAGCAACATTGGACGAAAGGGAAGCATCATAATAGGGCTCAAGTTCTTCCTCACTATAAGCACTAGAGCTCTCAGAAGCCTCAGAAGGAATCGGAGAGCGAGTAGCACGCTTGTTTTTCCATTTCCCAACAACCATGGCCTTCCCTTTGCCTTTGTCAGAAGCAATGGCCTGTCCTCGGTCCCGACCACGGCCTGTACCATTAAACTCATTGAGCACAATGCCTTTGGCCCTACCTGCGGCCTCGACCAGCTCCACTAGCCATCAACATAGTCAACACCAATACAAGGCCAAACTCAAGCACCATGGTGCACAAACCAGGCTGACAAGCTGAAAATCCAAAACAAAACTGTCGAAAAATCCAAACATTGCCAAGGATTGTAAACCAAATACCAAAACCAGAACCTGTCAAAGGCAAAAACCAAAAGCAGGAACCAAGGAGGCTTCAACAAGAACCAATCTAGCAACAAGGAACACAGCCTCAAGAGAAAAACAGGAGAACCCAAGACAAATGCCACAGCCAGAAACAGGCAAGAGAGAGCAAATCACAGAAAAGAAAATGCCAAGAGCTAGTGAAGCTCCAACAGTGCATAACAACTCAACCAGCAAGGAGAATCCCTAATGCACAGGCAAGAAACACACCACCACTGGCAATCCACACATAGCAGCACCAAGTCCAATACACCACAGCCACAAACATAGTCCACTAAGGGCAAGCAAAACCACTGACAAATTGAGAAGTCACAGCCAGGGGAAAACAGTAGAGCCTCATGTTGGAAAAGTGACTTATATTGTTTCTATTTACTTGTAATAAGCTGAAGGGTATTATTGTCTTTGTACTTGTATTAGTATAAAAGATAATGAACAAGAGAGAAAACCTAAGTTCTCTCTTTTATTTTTACAGCAGCCATATATTTTTCTTCTCTTTTCCTTCTTTCTTCTCTTTCTTTCTTTCTTTCTTCACTGGTTATACAAATCCACTTGGTATCAGAGCCTCTACTCATCGATCCGTACGCGAAAAAGGGTTTGATAGTCGAGAAAGCGCATTTTGCTGATGTCAGCAATTGCTGACGTCATCTGCTGACGTCAACCGTACGGACGCTAACATCAGCAGGGCACAAAAACCCTACCATCTGAATCGCCACTTCCAGGAGAGCTTTCCTGTGAATTTTCGTCCAGATCCGAGATGATTTAAGGGGGTTTTTCAATTTTTCTTTCATTTTCCAGGAAAATGGCTTTTTTTTTCAAAATCCCCATTCCGGCCTTGATTGTTTGAGTTTGATGGGTCGAACTGCAACAGAGGGTGCCGACTTGAAGGTCTCTAAGCCTCTTTGGTGTTCGTTGCTTCGTTTCAATGGTTTTTTGTAGCAATATGCCTTGTACCAGCCGTAACCTTCAATAGTATGCACTGGAAAACCTCTTTGTTTGCTGTTTGGGGCTGTGTTTGGAGGTCTAACAGGTGTTTGTGGGCTGTGTGAGGTGTTTGTGGGCTGTGTGTGGGCTGTGTGTGCTGGCTAGTGTTACATATTGAACGTTGGTTACCTTACTTGTGATATCTGTTGCGTGGGGACATATCCGTTGTGTTTGGACTTAGTTTTTGGGTGGTTGAGTGCTGTCTACCTCATGTCAGAAGTTATTCAGACCTCTGAAAGCCAACCTAATAGGGTAATGGGTCCAGGAATACCCACTAATGACAACCCTACACTCCAAATCACAACTATGAAATTGGATGGGCTTAATTATTTACCTTGGTCTCGATCGGCAACCTTATATATCACGAGTAAAGGGAAGATGGGATATTTGAATGGTAAGGTGAAAGAACCTTCAGTAACTGACCCTTCGTATGAGAGGTGGGATGCAGAAAATTCTATGATTATGTCTTGGCTTTTACATTCGATGCAACCAGAGGTTAGTGATGGCTACTTGCTTCTGAGGACTGCAAAGGAGATTTGGGATGCAGTTGCACAAACCTATTCAAAGGTAGGGAACATAGCCCAGCTGTATGACTTGAAACGTCGTATTCATGAGACTACCCAGGAGGATAAGCCTTTATCAGTTTATTTCCATAAACTCCGGGCATTGTGGCAGGAGTTGGATTATTACCAGGATTTTCGAGCTGAGTGTCCAGCTGACGTCTTGAAGTTTAATACACTTGTGGAGCAGGAGCGGATTTTTGATTTTCTTGCTGGGTTGAGAGATGAATATGATCCGATTCGTATACAGATTTTAGGGAAGGAACCTCTTCCTTCCTTGAGAAGTGTGTATGCTTATGTTCAGAATGAGGAGAGTCGAAGGAATACTATGCTTCACTCTACCTCACAGGAGCGCTCTGCACTTGCTACGGCTTCTCAGCGAAACCAAAAAGGTGTTCTGCCAAGTCGTGATGGAGGAAAGGGTGTTTATTCTGTGTCTGATGAGAAGGATAAGTTATTTTGTGATCATTGCCAGAAACCGAGACATACCAGAGAAACTTGTTGGAGGCTCCATGGTCGCCCGACTAGAGGTAGGGGGGGCCGTACTAGTGGTGTATCGCGGTCCCGAGCTCACTATTCTACTGCTGCTATTCTACTGCTGCTGACACTATTCCACCTACTTCATTCCCCTCTGGACCTTCTGGACCTTCTGACTCTGAGTTTGTGACCCTTACCCGAGCTGAGGTTGAGTCTCTCAGACGCCTGGTGTCTCAACTGGATACATCTACCACTGCATCTACTTCTTTTGTCCACTCAGGTAATTTGGCTATTTCTTTTAGTGCATCTTGTAAATCCTCTTATCGTCCTTGGATTATTGATTCTGGGGCTTCTGACCATATGACTGGTTTATCTTCCTTGTTTCGTTCTTATCACCCTTGTTCAGGTAGAGATAAGGTTAGGGTAGCTGATGGTTCTTTGTCCTCTGTCTCAGGGAAAGGTTCCATAACTATTAACCCTGATATGTCTCTTTCTTTAGTCTTACATGTTCCCAATTTCTCTAACAATCTGTTGTCCATTAGTCGCATTACTACTGATCTCAATTGTAGTGTAACCTTTTATCCTTCTCATTGTGTTTTTCAGGACCTAGTCACGAGGAGGATGATTGGCAGTGGTAGTGTGCGAGATGGTCTTTACTTCTTGGATCCTCTTGAGAAGGATGGTGCTCGAATTGTGCATGCACATCAATCTGGGAGATGTACTGCTTCTGAAGAGAAGCTTTGGCTCTGGCATAGAAGATTGGGCCATCCCTTTTTTTTCTTGCTTCAAAGACTTTTTCCATCATTGTTTTCTGGAATAAATGTGTCTCAATTTAAGTGCGAAGTTTGTGAACTTGCAAAACATCATCGTACTTCATTTCCACCTAGTTTTAATAGAAGTAACTTGCCTTTTACTATTGTGCACACTGATGTATGGGGCCCCTCTCGTATTATCTCATTATCTGGATTTCGTTGGTTTGTTACTTTTATTGATGATTTCTCTAGGACTACATGGGTGTATCTGTTGAAAGAAAAACGTGATGTTTTCTCATGTTTTCAGACTTTCCATAAGATGGTGCTTAACCAATTTAACACCTCCATTAAAATCGTTCGTTCTGATAATGGAGGTGAGTACCTTTATAGGGGTCTTCAATCCTATTTTCAGGACCATGGTATCATCCATCAAACTTCTTGTGTGGATACTCCTCAACAAAATGGTGTTGCGGAAAGAAAGAACCACCACCTTCTTGAGACAGCTAGGGCTTTGATGTTCTCTATGCATGTTCCTAAATCCTATTGGGGGGATGCAGTGCTCAGTGCAGCATATTTAATGAATCGGATGCCTTCTAGAGTTCTTGCTCACAAGGCACCAATTGATTTGTTGTCTTTACCCTCATGCCCTAATACTTTTCTTATTCCTCCTCGTGTGTTTGGGTGTGTTTGCTTTGTCCATGTGCCTGTCCAGGCTCGTAGTAAGTTAGATCCTCGAGCTCTGAAGTGCATTTTCTTGGGCTATTCACCTACTCAAAAGGGGTATAAGTGCTATCATCCTCCCTCACGCAAGAAGTTTGTCACTATGGATGTCACATTCCTTGAATCAGTTTCCTATTTTTCCTCCTCCCAAACTTCTCTTCAGGGGGAGAGTTGTAGTGAAGAGAAGTCTGCTGTACTTCCTACTCTTATATCTCTTTCTGACCCTATTTCTATATCTCCTTCTGATCCTATTCCTATTCCATCGCAAGGCTTGGAAGAAGTGCACCCCCCTTCCAAAGAATTACAGGTCTATTCAAGGAGACAGAAGGAAAAGACCATTTCCCCTCTCTACGGCCAACCGTCATCCTTGGATTCAGGTAATATCATATCTACTCCTGTTACTCTGGATGATTCTAATATTCCTATTGCTCTTCGTAAAGGAGTTAGATCTTGTACTCAACATTCTATTTCTAACTTTGTCTCCTATCATAGTCTCTCTCCATTTTTTCGTACCTTTGTATCCCAATTGTCTTCTGTGTCTATTCCTAACAATTTACAGGATGCACTCTGTGATAAAAAATGGAAGGAAGCTATGTGTGAAGAGATGAATGCTCTTCAGAAAAATAAAACTTGGGATTTAGTTGAATTGCCTGTGGGAAAGAAGACAGTTGGATGCAAATGGGTGTTCACGATAAAGCATAAGGCTGATAGTTCAGTGGAAAGGTATAAAGCTAGATTGGTAGCAAAAGGCTTCACACAGACATATGGCATTGATTATCAGGAGACATTTGCTCCTGTGGCCAAGATGAATTCTGTTCGAGTCCTACTCTCTTTAGCTGCCAATTTTGGATGGGCCCTTTATCAGTTGGATGTTAAATATGCATTTCTCCATGGAGATTTAGAAGAGGAGGTCTACATGGATGTGCCTCCAGGTTTTGATAGTGATACAGCCAAGGGGAAGGTATGCAAACTGAAGAAGGCTTTATATGGATTGAAGCAATCTCCTCGAGCGTGGTTTGAGAGATTTACTCGAGCTATGTTGAAATATGACTTCAAACAAAGTCAGGGAGATCATACATTATTCATCAAGCACTCTTCACAGGGGAAGGTAATAGTTCTTATTGTATATGTGGATGATATTGTGCTAACAGGAGATGACCAAGAGGAGATACAAACATTAAAGGAACATTTAGCCAATGAATTTGAGATAAAGGATTTGGGGAGTTTGAAGTATTTTCTGGGTATTGAAGTTGCTAGATCTAGGACTGGCATTTTCATTTCCCAACGAAAGTATGTGTTAGATCTTCTTAAGGAAACTGGGATGCTGGGTTCCAAACCTAGTGATACTCCTGTGGAACAGAACTATAAGCTAGGAAAAGACTCTGAAGGTGTATTGGTGGACAGAGGTAGATATCAACGGTTGGTTGGCAAACTAATTTACTTGTCACACACCCGACCTGACATTGCCTATGCTGTTAGTCTAGTAAGTCAGTTTATGCATTCGCCTCGAGAGTCTCATATGGAGGCGGTCCATCGAATCCTTCGCTATTTGAAATCTGCTCCTGGAAAGGGATTATTGTTCTCTAAACATGATCATTTGCGGGTGGAATCATATACAGATGCAGATTGGGCTGGATCTGTCACTGATCGTAGGTCGACATCTGGTTATTGTACCTTTATAGGAGGAAATCTTGTGACCTGGCGAAGTAAGAAGCAGGCAGTTGTAGCCAGGTCTAGTGCTGAAGCTGAGTTCAGAGCTATGACTCAAGGAGTGTGTGAAATTATGTGGCTGAAAATATTGTTGAAAGAGCTTGGATTTGATTCAGATGAACCCATGAGATTGTATTGTGACAACAAAGCCGCAATTAACATTGCTCACAACCCAGTACAGCATGATAGAACCAAACATATTGAAATTGATAGGCATTTCATAAAGGAGAAATTGAGTTCTGGGGTGATTTGTATGCCTTATGTCCAAACAGGAGATCAATTGGCAGATATTTTGACCAAAGGAGTAGGAAGTAAAGTCTTCCACACTTTCTTAAGCAAGTTGGGCATGTGTGATATCTTTGCACCAACTTGAGGGGGAGTGTTGGAAAAGTGACTTATATTGTTTCTATTTACTTGTAATAAGCTGAAGGGTATTATTGTCTTTGTACTTGTATTAGTATAAAAGATAATGAACAAGAGAGAAAACCTAAGTTCTCTCTTTTATTTTTACAGCAGCCATATATTTTTCTTCTCTTTTCCTTCTTTCTTCTCTTTCTTTCTTTCTTTCTTCACTGGTTATACAAATCCACTCCTCAAGGTCCACAAATCCGAATTAATACCAAAGCCAAGTCAAGATTACAGCAGAGACTCAACCCAAAACCACAAATGACAGAGCACAACGCAAAATCTCCAAAGATGAGACCACAAGGCCCAAACCTGAGGATAAACCAAATGCCAAGCCACAATAATCACAAATCCCAAAGTTCAAAACGAAGCTACAGTCAACAGGGCAAAATCCAAAGCCAAACCCACTCAAGCACCACTATAAAACCTCAAAAAAAAAAAAAAAAAAAAAGAAAAAAAGAAAAAGAAAAAGGCAAACCCCAGAAGAACCACAGTGAAGGACCTGTACCCAACAGAGACTGAATCACCGAGATAAAACTAGAGAGCAAGGAAGAGGTAAAAATCCAAACCTAAACAAAAGAGGAAGAAAGGACTTACCCAAAGTCGAAGGCCAACAAGCCAAAGACAAGCCCGAAGGAAGGCAAACGGTGGCAAACACAGCAATTGGCAGCGAGAGAAAGAGGCCGGAGAAGAAGCACCACC
Source organism: Liquidambar formosana (assembly GCA_039720395.1). Lineage (NCBI taxonomy): Eukaryota > Viridiplantae > Streptophyta > Magnoliopsida > Saxifragales > Altingiaceae > Liquidambar > Liquidambar formosana. The sequence continues at coordinate 24,032,624 of CM077823.1, forward strand.
AAAACGCAGGCAGGGAAGGAATGAAGGCAAGTGGAGCTCGCCGGAAAAGAGAGGTGGCAGGGAAGGAGGTTGGAACAAGGGTCACCGGAGAGGGAAGGACATGGGAATAGAAAATTAGGGCTCGAATAGGGAAAATGATGAAGAAAAGAAAGAAAAAAAAAAAAAGGAAATGGGTGGTTTTAAAAAAATGGGTAAAGATAGCCCAAACCTAGAAATAAGGGGCAAAAGAACCCAAGCCCGAAAGGAAATTGGATATAGGAACCCAAGCCCAAAAAAAAAAAAAAAGGGTAAAAGAACCCAGTCCGAGAAAGAAAAAAATTGGGGACCCGAATCCATTTAAACAAAAAAATATAAAATAAAAGGAGAAAAAAATATAAAAATAAAAGCAAACTCCTCTTAAACAAAATAACTCCCTAAATAAAGAAAAAAAGATACAAACTCCCCCTAAACCATGAAAAAAATGAATTTGCACTTCAAGTCAAGAACTGAGTCTCCAACATATAGAATAAGAACTAAAAATTAAGATACGTAAGCCAGGAATGAAATTGAGCATCAAAACCAATAACAAATATATGAATTAAGTCTTGCAACTTAGCCTCAATTAGAAGAATTTACCAAGAAAATTCACATGCCAAGTGTATGAAATGCACTGAAAACGCCAAGGGGTTAATTAACTAAAACCAAGCAAGATAATCTTTGATTCACAATTCCAAGAAATTGAGAAAAAGGGTCAAACCATGTTAAATTCGAAAAGATTGCTTTTCACCCTTGTTCACATATTTATTTTTTTGGGATATATGAGCCGTGGGAATTCTTTTGAAGGTAACTAATTTTAGTACCATTCCTAAATAGGTAGAACATGCACAATATTTTTGGAATTTTACAGCTCAGAATCACAATTTTTTAATTGGAACAACATGATGGCTTTCACACTTTCACGCAGCCAGCCCTCGCCATAAATTACCTCATGGCAACTTCGGACAATGTGAAGGTAGCCCTTTTCATGATATACAGGGATATTTATAACATATAGGTCATTCAAATTCACTAATCCCTAGGAATTTTAAGACAAAGATTAACAAGGCATAGTTTTAGCCTAAAAACCCCAAAACGTAGAGTAGTGGTGCAGTGTAAAGTGCAAGCATGTAAACAACTGAAATATTCCACTAACCAAGAGTAAGAAAAGAGGACGAAATATCAAATTAATTAACTTGACACCATCAACTCAATATAATAATCAGGGGACAAACAGTCTCAAGAGTTGGTGCAAATCATATATAGCAAACAATCATCAGAACAAGAAATGCAAAAACCCATGTGAAAATCTTTTTGGTTTTTCTAAAGAAATGGTAAAAGAAATAAAAACAATAAGAAATAAACATAGTAATAAAAAAACTCACACGAAAGCAATAGATCCTAAACTATCCCATAGACCCATAATAAGATAGAACACAAGGAACAAACTAGGATATGGTGAGACATCACACAAACTCAATCAACCGAGTAGACACCAATAGATTTCCGAAGGGATTCAAACCTAAGGGAATCTAGAGGTTTAGTGAAAAGATCTGCCAACTGACTCTCCGTAGGAACAAACTCTAATGAAATCACTTTTTTTTTCAACCAAGTCGCGAATAAAGTGATGATGAATATCAATGTGTTTTGTCCTAGAGTGCTAAATACGATTCTTAGAGATATTAATGGCACTAGTGTTATCACAATGAACGACCATAATACCCTGCTCAATCCCATAATCAAGTAACATCTGATTCATCCACATGAGTTGAGTGCAACAACTCCCAGCGGCAATGTATTCGGCTTCAATAGTAGATAAGGATATACAATTTTGTTTCTTGCTAAGCCAAGATACTAAATAATTACCCACATAAAAACAGCCACCAGTAGTATTTTTCCTATCATCTACATTTCCAGTCCAGTCCAATCGGCATCGGAATATCCAGCAACTTCAGATTTCGTATCAAACGAATACCAAAGTCCAAAGTCAGGTGTACCACCTACATATCTGATGATACGCTTCACTGCTTCCACATGAGACTTCTTTGGAGGAGCTTGATATCGAGCACATGCACCCACACTAAATGAAATATCAGGACGACTGGCAGTCAAGTATAACAAGCTACTAATCATACTTCTATATACAGTGTGATCTACATCCTCACCTGAAGCATCCTTGTTAAGCTTCAAAGTAGTACTTATAGGAGTATGAGCATGCTTAGCATTCTCTAAACAAAATTTATTCACCAAATCTTTAGCATACTTGCTTTGAGATATAAAATCCCATCACTTAGTTGCTTTACTTGAAGACCTAAGAAGTAATTCAGCTCACCCACCATACTCATTTCAAACTCTCTTTTCATCTCATTAGCAAATTTATGAGCAAGTAGGTCAGGCGTGGAACCAAACACTCTCATCCACATAAATCTGTGCAATGACAATCACACTCCCAACCTTCCTAATGAATAAGGTCCTATCTACTCCCCCTCTCAAAAAGCCTCTAGCAAGCAAATAGTTAGTTAAACGTTCATACCAAGCACGAGGAGTTTGTTTCAAACTATACAGAGCCTTTTTCAATCTAAGCACGTGGTTAGGGTAATGTGTGTAAGTTTGCAATAATCAATTGAATAATTCATAATGCAAAGTGCTATATTTATACAAAGACAACCCTAAGATATAAAAGACTAAACTACCCTAATAAAACTAATAAAATAAAGATATACATCTCACACCCCCCCTCAAACTCAGGATGCGAACCCAGAGAGCACCGAGAGTTTGCTAAGGAGAAAATGAAAATGAGTGGACGTATGAGTCTCAGTGAAGAAATCAGCAATTTGGGCAGTGGAGGCAACAAATGGCAGATCAATAGTGCCAAGCTGAAGATGCTGACGAATAAAGTGGCAATCAATCTCAATGTGCTTGGTACGTTCATGAAAGACAGAATTATGAGCAATTTGAATAGCACTTGTATTGTCATAGTAAAGTAAAGAGGAGTCGGAGATGAAATGGTAATGCCCAAATTAGATAGAAGCCATCGAAGCCAAATAATTTCAGCAGTGGCGTGGGCCATAGCACGATATTCAGCCTCAGCGGTAGAGTGAGCAACCGCGGTTTGTTTCTTGTTTTTCCAAGAGAGAAGAAAATCACCAAGAAAAACACAGAATCCACTAGTAGACTTATGATCATTAATATCACCAGCCTAATCAGCATCAGCATAAGCCCTTAAGGTCAAAGTAGAAGTAGAGGATAGCAATAAACTCTGGAAGATTGTACCTCTGAAGCAACAGGAGCAAACTTTTCTTCATAGTCAACCCCATATTCTTGAGAAAACCCTTTAGCAACAAGCCTAGCTTTGTAGCGTTCAAGAGAGCCATCTGAGTTGGTCTTCGCTTTATAAACCCATTTGCAGCCAATAAGATTCTTTCTTGTAGGCAATTGAACCAATTCCCAAGTACCATTTTATCAAGAGCAATTAATTCATCATGCATTGCATCAATCCAATGGGGATTAGTACAAGCTTCCTTATAAGAATGAGGTGCAAAATAAGAATGAATAGAAGAAAGAAAAGAACAATAAGAAGAAGAAAAACAAGTATTAGAGAAACGAAGTCTTACTGAAGGAGTGCGCGTACGCAAAGGATAGTGGCGTTTAGGAAGGGGCTCGTCCGAAGATGCAGTAGGGGGAACGTCAGAGATGGTGTAGAGAGGCTGAGGAGGCCGTGTCATCCTGCGAGAGTAAACCAAAGGAAAAGAAGAAAATTGAGAAGGGTTAGACTCAGAAGAAACAGTATCAAGAAGAGGAAGAGATGGGACATCAAGATCAGAAACAAATTCCTCAGAGGACTCATCAACATCAACAGGAAAAGGATCAATGTAAACCAAGTCCTCTTTGGAGACAGGTGCAACTCTAGAAGGAATAGTAAAATAAGAAATACGTTCAAGAAAAACAACATGACGAGACACATACAACTTTTTAGACACAGGATCATAACACCGATACCCTTTCTGATGAAGACCATACCCCAAAAAGACACACAAAGCAAAGCGAGCACTAAGCTTATTACATTCTCTTTTGGGAAGAAGAACGAAACAAGCAGAACCAAAAACTCGCAAAAGAGAATAATTAGGTGTTTGACCAAACAACTTGTCATAAGGACAAACCCCAGAGAGAAGAGAGAAGAGGTGTGGGCATGCGATTTAGAAGGTAAACAGCAGTAAGAACAGCTTCACCCCAGAAAACAAAAGGAGCAGACGAAGAAAGAAGAAGAGCTCGAGCAGTTTCAAGGATGTGCCTATGTTTCCTTTCAACAACACCATTCTGTTCAGGAGTACCTGAACAAGAAGACTGATGGAGAGTACCATTGGCATTCAAGAACTCAGTGAACTCTGTCAAACAATACTCACCACCCAAATCAGAACAGAGAACTTTAATGGTGGTAGAAAATTGAGTTTGAATCATGGAATGAGAATTACGATAGATACGAAAGAAATCTGATTTTTAAGTCATAAGATACACCCAACAAAAACGACTGTAAACATTAATAAAAGAACCATAATAGAGGGAGCCACCTTTAGTAGCAATGGGAGAAGGTCCCAACACATCAGTATGCACAAGAGAAAAGGGAGAAAGAGAAACAGACAAACTTTTATTAAATGGTAAAGCAGACATCTTGGCAAGTTTACATCCACTACAATTTGATATGTCACTCAAAGAAACATTTCCCAAATAGCCAGACAAAACAAGACCTTTCAATCTATCACTTGATAAATGTCCTAATCTAGAATGCCAAAGATAAAAAAGGGAAGATTGCTGATCTAAGCAAAAGGAAGACAATGCTGACGAACTACTCTCGACAGGAACTTGCAAGCTCTCCAAGACATACAAGTCACCAACTCTATGCCCAGTCCCAATCTGCTTCTTGGACGTCCGTTCCTGAACAACACAGTCAGAGGAGGAAAAGAGAACATCAAAGCCAGAATAAGAGAGTTACTAATAGAAAATAAACTAAGAGACAAGGTGGGAACATAAAATACATTAGGAATAGATAAAGATGAAGATGATGAAGGAAGGACAGAGCTTATTGAGACAACATGCATAGGAGAACCATTAGCAATAACAATTGTAATAGGAGAAGAAGGAGACAGTTACTCAAGAACGACAAATGAGGTGTCATATGATGAGAAGAGCCAGAATCAAATATCCAAGAGGTAGGGAGAAATACCTAAGGAATAAGAACCATGCAAACCTGAGTAAATAGTAGACATAGAGGATGCTTGAGACTGATTCCTAGAAGAAGATGCAATAATAGACTGGAGTTGCTCAATCATAGATTGTAAAGTGGTAGGTGATACATTGCTAGATGTAGGTGCTGCAAATGCTGTTGGTGGGCGAACTGAGGACTGTGAAGGTGCTTGAAAAGTAGATTGAGGAGTAGATCGTCTATGCTGGGTCGCAAGTTTAGGATATGTGTACTTCCAGTGTCCTTTTTGACGACAAAAGCTGCACTCATCAACACCAACACGAGGTTTGGGCTTCCCAATGAGTTGAGTGAGATGCACAGAAGGTGTAGGTAATAGTGGAGGCTGAGCAGAGGAGGCAGTAAACACTGACTGAGAAGATGGAGCAGGATGAGCAATCTTAAAGCGGGTTTCCTCAGTTATAAGTTCTCAGACAACGGCATCAACTTTGGGTGAGGGAACACGATGAAGAATTGCTCCACGGAGGGGTTCAAACTGATCACGAAGTGCTATAAGAAATTGGGTCAACCTTTGCCTTTCCTGATCATTAATATAAACATCCAAGCGCTGCAATTCAACGGGCTCCATAAGTGCCAACTGATCCCAATAAGTAGTCATTTCATTATAAAATTTATGTATTGATTTCTCCTTTTGGAAGGCCCCTCGAATAGACATCTCCAGTTCATATTGTTTTGCAAAATTCGACTCCAAATACATACCCTGCAAGTAATCCCAAACTTTCTTGGCTGTGTCATATTTAGAAAAATTTTGACCAATACTTGGCTCCACAGAGTTGTGTAACCAAGTGAGAATCTGTGCATTCTCCATTTCCCACTTTGCAATTGCTTTGGTAAATTCATCATCCTTAGGATCCGAAGGTCGAATTTCTATCCCAGTAATGTAACCCCATCGACCTTTACCAATCAAAAATTTTTTCATAACATTAGACCAATATGAGTAATTGTCACCATTCAATCTGATACTAATGGCCTGCATTTTATCTTCTGCCATGATGATGTCTAAGATTATATATATAGCTATAGTCCACAAGTCAACAAGTCACACAAGGACTCCAACCAACAAATTCTCACGATGGGTAGTGCAATAACTGGGTAAATAGAGAAGAAATACGCTGGTGGGTTGCTGCTAAATGTCGACTAGATAGGGAGAAGGGATATGCTACCAAGTTTGGAATGTTTCCGAGCCCTAGGTTGGTGCGATGGTGTAGTTTAGGTTGCAATTGCAGATAAAGAAGGTCCGACAATGGCAGAAGGAGAGAGAGATGCGAGGTGTTGATTGAAGGCTGGTGCGATTGAAGGTCTAACAATGGTAGAAGGCTGGTGCGATTGGCTGATTCGATGGAGAAGAAGGTGTGATTGGGTAAATCTGGTGCGTAGTGCGATTGGGTAAATCTGGTGCGATTGGCTGAAGTATAAGAAGGCTTCACGGCTTCTGCAAAGAGGATGCAATGGTGGGCTGCTGCGAAGAGGATGCAATGGTGTGTGCTTCACGGCTGCTGCGAAGAAGAGATGCAATAGTCGAGGGAGAAGGCGCAGTAGCCCTTAAGGCTCTGATACCATGTAAGTTTGCAATAATCAATTGAGTAATTCATAATGCAAAGTGCTATATTTATACAAAGACAACCCTAAGATATAAAAGACTAAACTACCCTAATAAAACTAATAAAATAAAGATATACATCTCACAATGTGGATCTTCAAATCCCTTGGGTTGTTCCACTTAGGCTTCTTCTTGAAGAATGCCATTCAGAAAGGCACTGTTCACATCCATTTGATATCCATTTGATATAGGGTAAACCTAAGATAGCAAGCTATGGCAAAAAAAAGACGAATGGACTTAAGCCTAGCTACAAGAGCAAATGTCTCATCAAAGTCTATACCCTCTACCTGAGCGTAACCTTGAGCAACTAACGTAGCCGTATTTCTAACAATGATACCACTTTCATCATATTTATTCTTAAAAATTCACTTGGTACCAATGACATTAACATTTTTAGGCCTAGGCACAAGATACCACACATCATTCCTAACAAATTGACTTAGCTCTTCATGCATGGCAGCAATCCAATACTCATCCTTGAGAGGTTCAATCACATTTTTCGGCTCTATGGTGAAAATGTAGCACAAATGACTAACCTCATTCCTCACCTATCTACGAGTCTTTATCCTATCAGTTACTTCACCTATAACAAGACTACGTAGATGATTAAGCTTGACCCTAGCCGATGGTTCTAGAATAGATGATGGCTCTTGAGAGGTAGGGACTATCTCACTAACAAGAGTAGATTCATCCTTTTCCGAAGTGGAAGAAGGAGAATCCTCAAACTCAACAATAGGCTTATCCTCATCCTCCTCTATAGACACAACACTCACAGGATTAACGGCAGCATCATCTATGACAACATTGACAGATTCCATAATAGTAGACGTCCTAAGATTATAAACCCTAAACGCCTTACTGTTAATAGAATAGCCTAAAAAGATACCCTCATCACTCCTAGAATCAAACCTTCCTAAGCTCTCTCTATTACGGAGGATGTAACACTTACTCCCAAAAACATAGAAGTACTTAAGGTTAGGCTTCTTACCTTTCCAAAGCTCATAGACAGTCTGTCTAGTCCTAGGTCTTAGATAGACCCTATTTATGGTATGGCAAGCTGTATTGACAGCTTCTCCCCAAAACCTCTTTGGCAAATTCTTGCTATGAAACATCACACGAGTCATCTCCTGAATAACCCTATTTTTTATTTCTACAACTCCATTCATCTGAGGGGTTTTAGGAGATGAAAACTCATGCATAATGCCAAGCTCATCGCAATAGGCCTTAAACTCGGAATAATCGAACTTACAACCATGATCAATCCTTATCCAAGTTATGAGATGCCTTTTCTCATTTTGAACACGTTGGCAAATAGTCTTGAAGCATCTAAATGCTTCAGTCTTATCTCTCAACAAAGAAATCCAAGTGAATCTAGAAAAATCATCAACCATCACAAGGATATGCTTCCTTCCACCTATGGTCTCTGTCCTAGAAGGACTCATGAGATCTATATGAATTAACTCAAGACACCTAGTGGTAACAATCTCACTTATCTTCCTATGAGAACACCTAATCTGCTTCCCTAGCTGACAAGGACCACAAACACTTTTAGGAGACTTACCTAGTTTAGGCACACCTCTAACACACTCTCTTCTAATAAGACGAATAAGATCCTTAGTTCAAGTGTCCCAACCTACGGTGCCATAACTCAGTATCATCAACTTTAGCACTGTTGCAGATTATGTTAGAAGTAGGAGAAATACCATAACGGTTATCACTAGTCCACACACACTCCATGACACATACACCCTTATCATTAAGAATAGAACATTTGTTACAGGTGAATTGTACGAAGTGGTGTTTATCACACATTTAACTGATACCAAGAAGATTAGCTTTAAGCTCCTTCACAAACAACACATTGTCAACCTTAGGGAAACATGGAGCAGTGATAGTACCCTTACCAACTACTTGAGACTTCTTTCCATCTCCAAAAGTCACAGTACTTCCATCATAGTCCTCATAAAAAGCAGACAAGGACTTGTCTCCAGTCATGTGCCTAGAACATCCACTGTCTAAGTACCACATGGTACAACTATGACCTCTAAGAGTAGTGTGAACCACAAGGCACCTATAATCATTCTTGACAATCCACTTAGTCTTCACTTTAGGGGTGTTAACTTTCATGGAAGAATTGATTCTACTGACCCTAAAGTTGTTTCTCCTAGACACACTAGAAGAGGTATCAAAACCTGTCTCAGATCAGAAACTTCTAAACACAACCTCCGGAGACACTCACCAACACTAGCCATACTCAAGACAGGATTTCTAGAAGTCCTAGACATTCTATCCCCAAGTTGGAAGCAATTGCTTCGGATATGACCAACCTCACCACAATGATGACAAACAAGAGGAGTACTAGGTGAAGGTCTATCCCAAGCATAAGGAATCTCATAATCATTAGACCTGCTCACTTACCTATGATAATGCTCTTCTACCCTCCTAGGTTGACTTTTCTTAAGGATAGGACATCTAGGTCTAATGTGACCCTTATTCGCACAATGGACACAAGTAGGGACTCGCTTTGGAGGAATAGTAGGTGGAGGTGCAACAGACTTAACAGCAGGAGACTCTTGAGCTTTAACAAACTGGGTTTTAGAAGAGCAAGGTGTGACCTTATCATTCACAAACCCTAAACCTCGTCTGTCACTAGAACTTTGTCCTACACGTAACAGCTTATCTAAGGTCTCATTTCCTTTGGACAATTTTTCTAGGTCAACTACCTTAGAATCTAAGTCTTTCTCAAGACTCACAACTCTCAACTCAAGACATTTTTTAGACTCAGTTAACTCAAATTTCTCCTTCTCCAACCGAACAATCTATGTAGAAAGATGTCCTTTCAAGTCTTCAATTGACTGACACTAGCATTAACTTCAGTCAACTCCAACTTTAAGCATTCAATCTCTTTCTCATAAGTTTTAGCTTTAATGTAAAGAGATTTTCTAAACTTCTTGGTTTTCAAACACTTTTCAAATAACTTATCATAAGCCACTTGAAGATCTTCTTCTTCATTGGACAAATACATGTCCTTAGAACTCTTTGTAACCACCTCAACCTCATCTAACTCCTCCTGACTCAAAATTTTACTAGCACACTTAGAAGTCTGCCCAGAATCTATGTGAATAGAAGTGAAGGCTATGAAGTTTGACTCATCTTCACTATGTGAGCTTTCCTCAAAACCGAACTCGTGCTCACTATAACTCAGGGTAGCATTATACCCTTTATCTTTTCCTTAACTAGTGTTGTTGGAGTTTTTCTTCCTAGTATTGGCACATTTAGGAGCAATGTGGCCAAAACCATGACATTAATAGCACTGAATCCCTTGGGGCTTCCTATTGCTAGATCTCTCCCCCTAAGCACTAGACTGGGATTGGGACCTATCACTATCCCTTCTATTTCTACCTGAGCTAGACCCATTGCCTTTGTAAGACCCTGAACCATTACTTCTATTAGAACTAGAACTTTTACTCCTATTGAAACTAGAACCACCATTTCTGCTAGAATTAGAACGATTGTTATTCCTAGAGTTTAAGGAACTATTTCCAGGAGGTTTAAACAACTTTCTAAACTTTTTCAAAAAGTAGGCAATGTCCTCATCACAGACTTCAGAAGTTGAGTCCAGACCCATAGTCAGGTTTACTAGGCTCCTCAGTTATGGTTTTCAAAGCTATTCCTTTATTTTTAGGCTCTTTCTTACAAAATTTCATTTCATAGTTTTGAATTTCACCAACGAAGTCTTCCTTTTTCATGGTGTCAAGGTCTTTATTATCTTCAACGGAAGTAATCTTAGGAAGAAACCTGATAGGTAACGACCTAAGAATTTTCCTATTCAGAGTAGGTAGCATCAGACAATACATCACCTAAGGAAAATCTAGAATTAACAATGTCACTCAGCCTAGCATTAAACTCATCAAACACTTCATCTTCTTTCATAGTTTCTTTTTCATACATGGAAGTAAGCATTTGAATTTTTGTGTTTTTAACAGATATAGTCCCTTCATGAGTTTTCTCAAGGATATTCCAAGCCTCTTTTGGATATTCACAATGGGCTACCCTTCGAAATTCATCTCAGGATATTCCCCTAAAAATAGCATTGATTCCTTTGGAATTCCATTTAAGTTCTTCATAATCTTCTTTAGCCCATTGAACTCTAGGTTTGTCAACAAATACACCTTCCACAATTACCCTTGGGTGGAGTGTATCCATCAATTACAGCTAACCACACTCTCTCATCAATTAATTTGAGATAGGCTCGCACACCATTAAAGAATGGTATTGAAGGTTTTACAGGATCCATATTACCGAAAAACAAAAACAAAGATCAACACTCAGGCTGTTAAACCTTAAGAGTGAACCTTACTCTGATACCAATTGAAATACCGGTTATACTAACCCTACAATACCTAGAAGGGAGGTTGAATAGGTATTTCGGTTAATCTTACCCAATTTTAATCAACAACTTACTAAATCCCTATTATCACAATCAAATCAATCACACAGCAGGTATAAAAGCTAGTAAAAGATTGCACAAGAGATTTTTATGTGGAAAACCCTAGATGGGAAAAACCACGGGACCTAGTCCAGTTGAAGCAAATCCATTATGAACTCATTGAGTACAAGACACACTTACAGACCACAAGGACTTATGCAATTGTCTTCACTCCCACGATCACACATAATCGATCTCCGTTTTCATGGCTTTGGTCGCAACCAACCTTTTCACAGCAATTCCTTCAATCACGAACTCGCAAGCTTGATCATCGTCGCAACGGACTCACAAACATTCAAGGATGTGAAAGATGTGTGGTTTGAAGATCTCTAGAGAATGTATGTAAAAACCTAGGTTAAAGTGCTCTAGAGAGGTTTGAGAAGATAAACTTTGTAAACCTAATTGGAGAGAGGCTTGCTTAGCCCTCTCAATGAAAACAATCCCTATTTATAAAGTCTAAGACACCCCAAGTGACTGGGACATGTTTTTGGATCAAATAGGAAAGTTTTAAACAATTTAAAAACTGATTTTTATGAGCCACGATTGATCGGGGTCCATACTCGATCGATCCTGAAAAACAGAGGGAAAAACATGTTTCTAGGAGGCCTACAATTGATCGGCATTGACCCTCGATCGATCATGAAAAACAGTGGCAAATGAGCTTAAATAAAACACCACCGATCAATCGGCCCTCAACCCCAATCGATCGGGGTACCCTGATTTTCACTTAAAACCTTTAAAAATGATTTCATACTCACTCAATGTAACATGAAATGAATTGAAGTGATTTTATCAAATAACAATTGGGCTTCTATAGACACTTACCTTGCCTAAGAATGAATATGAGTCGCATTGTCTTGAGATCTTCACTCGAGTCAATCTTTGAAGCTTCACGCCACTTGAATCAACAAAAGACACACAACAAACACTTTTGACACGGAATGTGCCAATATAAAAGCATGGACTTTACAAAATTCTATATCTATAATGCCTCTCTCTATTAGTTTTCCAGCTCCTGTTGAAGTTGTTTTATTTGTGCTGAAGTATAAGGTTTTGGGTTTCTTCCAAAGCAACCAAGCTTACTGCATGTGCTACAATTGTTATGGGTGATGATCTTTCTGGCCTTTTAGCGCATAATGCCAACGTTTCTAATTATCCTTCTGCTTTGTTGACTTCACAGTAAGAAATGGATGCGAATTAGTTATTCATATATATGTATGTTAAGTTAGTAGGTACATATTTATACAAAATTTATGTAAATTACAAGAATTTTTCTTTACCTTAACACTGAGAATTTATTTTTTCCACACTGTTTTCTTTGGTCTCTTAGTGTGGCCAATTATGAAACTGCCTTTGTTATTGCTTTTTAATTAGTAAATTTTTTAAAAATATTAAGTATAAAAGTAGTGTGAGCATCACGTCATAGCACACTGGCTGGGGAGTACATACGTTAATTAGCCTTAAAGACTGGCACAGAGAGGAGTTGTCACTTGGTTTCATGGACCAAGAACTAACGTGATCCCTTTTTTTTTTTTTTTTTTTTTTTTGATCAGCAAAGAAAAACTATATATATTAATTAAAAGATCACTTCTTAGCAAGGAGCTAAGAAGAGAGAGTTACATAAAGAAATAAACTCACAACCAACCCAAAACCCCAGCAATGTGAAATCAAGAAACAGCTGCTCCACCCAGCCGCCAAAAATACAACAACAATTATAAGCTTTGACGAAACGATTGCTAGCACAAAATAACCAAAAACTCCACAGCAACAAAACAACCCAAATAACAACACACATTTCAAAGCCATGCAATGAGTGGGATGGATCTAGCAATACCCGCTTTTGCTAATTGATCAACCACCATATTTCGCTCTTTGAAGATATGAATAAAAGAAACTCCAATGGTGCAAGATAAAAGAACTAACGTGATCCCTAGGGTCTAACTCGCAATAACCAAAGATTCAAACTTGATTCAGAAGTAGGGTACGACATCGGAAAGGTGTTAGATAGCTGACATTACCTGGTCAAAAGATCAACCCCCACACAAATAGCACTCAAATAGCCCTAATCATGCATTAAAATAAAAAGATATGGTAGCATGCAAAATATTGTATGATTAACCAAAAAAATAAAAATAAAAACAAATATAGAAATAAACAAAGAGAAAAATAAAACCAAAGGAAACAAATAAAGAAGGAAACAAACAAATGAAAATGAGAAAGGAAATAATTAAATTATGAAATAAATAAAAAGGGAAATAAGCAAGAAAAAAAAAAGCAACTAGGGAAACAATGATAAGAAAGGAAACAGATAAATAGGAAATGCACTCCTAGGGTAACAAGCAAGCATGGATCAAATTAAAAAAGAAACAATTAATAATGGAAAAGTCCAACTACTATGGCAATAAATGAACATGGAAAAAAATAAAAAGAAACACAATAATATGGAAATCTATCACTTTGGAAATAAATATGAAAAAGAAACAAAAAAAAAAAAAAGAGGAAACGCTTATGTTGAAAGGAAATGACATACACACTTACCTGGCTAGTGCGTGTATTGTGATGTCCCAAAAAACATGTTCAAATTTATGAGCTCCATGAGAAGTAAAACTCTTTCAAAAATAAATTTCTTTAAAATTATGAAACTCTTGCCACTTGATTTTATGGACCTGGAACTAATGTTACCCCTAGCAAGGTCTAACTCATCATAGCTAGAGATTCAAACGCAGTTCGGAGCTAGGTACGACATCAAAAAGGTATTAGAAAACTAACATCACTTGGTCAAAGACTGAGCCCACATAGGTTTATTGGCTGTAATTAAAATAGTAGTCAAATAGGTTTAACCTTAATCATGCGTTAAAATAAAAGGATACGGTTGCATGAAAAATGTGGTATGATTAACCAAAAAAGAAAAATAAATAACAAAGGAAACAAATAAAGGAGGAAACAATCAAATGGAAATGAGAAAGGAAATAATTAAACTAGGAAATAAATAACGAGGGAAATAAGCAAAAAAAAAAAAAAAAAAAAGAGCAACTATGGAAACAATGATAAGAAAGGAAACACATAAATAGGAAACACACTACTAGGGAAACAAGCAAGCATGGAAACAAAAAAAAAAAAAAAAAAAAAAGCAGAAACAATTACTAATGGAAATGTCTACCACTATGACAGTAAATGAACATGGAAACAAATAAAAAGAAACACAATAGTATGGAAATCTATTACTATGGAACTAAGTATGAAAAAGACATAAATAAAAAGGGAAATGCTCATGTCAAAAAGGAAGCACTCATGTTGGAAAGAAAAGACATACACACTTGCCTAGTGTGTGTACTGTCACACCCCAAAAACATCTACAGAAGTTGTGTGGCTAACCCATTAGACATTCATAAAATATTGGAATACAAATTACAATTTGTATTGACAAATTTCTTTAAATAAATACAATAATCTTTCAATAATCTATAACACATCTTCAATGAGAATTCCAAATCAAATATTGGGCTGAGGAGAAATAATTCTTTACAATAAATGAGGTTTCAAAAGTCACAAAATAGTAAATAAAACATATAGGAAAATGATTAATGGGACGAGTCTAAGAGACTGAACAATGAGCCGAAAACTCTAGAGTTATAAACTTATCGCCACTCCATTATTTCTCTCTCTCTCTCTACAATATTTGACACCTACCCTCCTACTTATTTCTCTTTATTTCTCTCTCTATAATATCAAACACCTACTCACCCCTTTATTTCTCTCTCTCTCTCATCTCACACGTACCCCACTCTCTCTCTATTATCTACAGAATATTCACCCCTTTCTTCTCTTCCTATCTTATCTAAATATCTTCTCATATAAACATACCCATCTCTCTCTAAATCTATGAAAACCGCACCCCATATCCGGCCATGAGATGAAGCCTTCATCTGAGTTGAATTTCAACCCCCACTCTCCACCAAAGTTCCATCATCACCAAACACTGCCCGATCCTTTCATGTGGTCTATCTGTATGCACAGATCTACCATCTACTACCCAATCCCCCCATGGCAGCCACCGCTCACAAATCTGCTCAACAGCCACCGAAGCATAGCCTCCGACAAAGTATTCGTCACCACCGTGACAGTGGATTCTCCTAGTTCTTCACATTCCTCATTTTTTTGTTCTGGTTTTTTTGTTTTGCTATTGGTTATATAATGTGGGCAAGGGATATTTATCTTTTTTCAAAGATAATTATATTGATTGTTCAAAATAATTATCTTCAATTTGTAGATAATTTCTAAATAATTATCTTAATTATCTAGATAATTAATTTTTCTAGATTTTTTCACCCTACTGGTTGGATCTAATCTTTTTTATTTTGATTTTTCTGCTGCTGATTGCATTAATGTATGTTTAACCTAACGAGTTTATCTTGATCTTTATCTTGCTGACTTTGTCTATCCTTTGATTTTTTTTTTTTTTTTCCCTTCTAGTTTGGATAAGTTTATTTAATTTTTTTTTTTTTTTTTCCGATTCAATGATGTTGATTCTTTTTTATTTTGAGACTGTTTGATTTTGAGCGTGATTTTCAGTTTGGGTATTTGATACAAATAGGGAAGTGATTTTTTAGTCTTTTTGGTATGGATGCGCAAGATTCTCTAAGGGCTGTTTTTTTAAAATTAGCGAATGGGAAACCGACACATCAGTCGCCTCTTTGTTCGGCTTCTATAAGATCGCCCTGTGTATCACCACTCTAATCAAAATTCTCAATTATAAATCTCAAATATCATCTCTAAATATTTTCACAACTAATATTAATATGAACCAACATAACTCCTCGCTTCAAATAATAGTATCATTATATTTAACAATAATCATCTCACATGAATTAGAGCTCAACATAGGCATCAAAATAATACTTTTTCAAAAAACATAGGCATCAAAATAATCTTCTTTTATAGTGTAAGAATTAAATCTCCTACCTCAAGTAGATGAGACAACAAATAAATTTGATAAAGAAGAGACAAGTTTTCTTTCTCTAGATACCTTCTTAGCACACAATTTTCTCTCTCACCTCTTCTTATCTTGATGCCCACTCTTCATCTCAATGCAAACCATTTTATTCTTGGCATGACACAAGCTCTCTTATGCGGCTCACATGCAAAGTTGCCACTTTGCTTTCCATGCACCTTGACACCTAACACTACATACAAAGAACCCCTTTCTTTTCATGCCAACAAACTTTAACATGTAAAGCCCTAAGGTTGTGTTGCCACCTCATCCAAGCCATGCAACTAACATTATATATATATATATATATATATATATATATATATAGATAGATAGATAGATAGATAGATATTTTCATGGTTTCATACAATTATATTCCAAATACCATACTAACAATAACAATAAAAACAACAATTTTAATAATAAACCTCTATATGAAAAAATATTTATGCTTTGATTCTCAAATAAAATTAATTCCAATATAATCTAAAATTAACATATATAAATTATCCAGGGTATCACACATACACATCCATGCGGGTTGCATACACACATTTGAATCAATATATGTCTTAATTACTGGACAAATGGACAACTCATAAAAATAAGAATAAAGATAATGAAAAATAAAAATAAATAAAGGATAGAAAAACCCTAATTCTAATGCATGAACATGCTCCAATGCAACCTAGATATATCATGTAGATAGAAATTTAACCAAAAGTGTAAGATCAGATAAATAGAATACCCTATTTTAAGTAAATAGAATAAAATAACATAGAAAGAGAATTAAATCCTTTCAATATAATATAAATCTATGTTTTAAAATATGTGACATACTTGAATCAAAATACAAAACTAAATCAACAAAATAACCTACTTGATTAAGTGAAGATAAAAAGAAATTTGATAATCATTCACAACCCCTCAGGTTTTGCACATTGAATGGTATAAATATGAATAATCTCTTTATGTTAAATTAATAACCATAGAAAAGGGATTAAAGACCTCTTACCTTTAAAGAAAAATACCTTTAAAGAAAAGAAAAGAAATTTTACTTAATCAAAAAAAAAAAAAAGAACAAATAAAAGGAGAAGAAAAGGAATTTAAGTCATCCAACAGTAGCAGTAGATTCAACAACGATTTAAACTTTCAAAACATTAGATTTGGGAAATCTTTGTAAAACTTGAAGTTGTAGAAATCTAAAAGATTTTTCTAGAAATACCAATTTCGTCTCAATTGGAGGTTTGAGTCAGATCTTACGAATGAAATACGAAAACTAGTTTAAAAAAACTCCTACAGATTTTTGGAAGAATTTCTCTTCAATATTTTGTCTTGTTCCTCCTCCCTTTCTTAAACATTAAAAGATATTTATATAGAAAAACTACTGTTTTCCCTTTTCTTTCTAGACTAGGTTTTCTTTCTAAACTAGTGTTTTCCCAATTCCTATCCCATCTTTCTGTTACCCTATTAATATTAGGGGGATTTACCTATTAGTCAAGAAACTACATCTTATTTCGTAATTAGTCACCTAACTTTTTTCTTAATTCAATTAGTTCATTTTTATCATTACTGACCAAAATACCCTCACTTTTATTTCTTTTTCCCTCCCTCTCCACCTACCCCTCTTCATCCTTAACCCAAACCAAGACCCCCTCACCATCTCTTTCTTCTCAAACCCCAACCAAGCAACAACTTTGGCGACCGTGGAAACCAGTCACTGCCACCTTACACCCACAGCCTCAAATATAGATGACCACTACCGTTCGAGCTTTGACTACCATCTGACGACTTTAAGACGTCCTCTGGCGACTGTTTGTTGTCCAGTAGTTAAGTTTTGACTACTATTCAGACGAACTTTGGAGTGGCTATGGAGATTTCCAAAACAAAAGAAAAGGCCGTGCTATTGTGAACCAGATATCTCTCTCTCTCTATCTGTTATTAGATTTCTGGCTTGAATTCTCAAATTAGAGAAAAAAATAGCACAGTATAATCAGCATCGATCAGTTGGGGAAAGGATCATCACTTCCATCTCTTGTCACCATATTCTAAAAAACTTTCCCTTTGCATCAACAAAAATTTACACACATACTATATATATACCTTACATATTGGCAACAATGAAGAGACATTTTTTCAGGATAAAAAAAAAAATTCCAAATTTGTTTGAAGATGCTGTGTTACAAAGGTGCAATTAGGGTTTGGAGTTCAAAATGGAGGAGAGACTTGACTGGAAATTGCTATTGTGACTAAGACAAGACTGGAAGGGACTTGCTGTTGTAAGGGCAGATCCATGATATTCAAAGACACCATCAGAAATGAATGTAGAAGAAACGGCTAAACTGGTCGTGAGAAGGAAGAAGAGAAGGAAAAGAGTAAAGAGAGAGAGAGAGACGCGGAGGAAAAAATTACAGAAAAATGGGTGGGGTTGCATTGATTATAAAATTAAGCTTTTGAAAAGAAAGAAAAAAAAAATTAATGCCCTTTGCAAGTCTGCAATAGCCAGCTTGAAAATAGGTTCAAGAAGCAAATAAGTGCACTTTACAAAGGGATGATCCATTTTTTTTAAGTGATTACAGTTTAACAAAGTAGTAAAATTTTACTACTACAGTGTAAAATTTATTTTGTAAAGCAGTAAAATTTTACTACTTCATTATAAATTTTACTACTGAAGTAGTAAAATTTTACTACTTCGTAAAGTAGTAAAATTTTACAGTTTTATGAAGTATTACGTTAGACTGTGTCAAGTAGTAAAATTTTATGATTTTAATTTTTTTAATAATTAACTAATCAATATTGATATTTTTTTCAAAAATATCAACGAGTAGATTCCAAAAATATAATTTTTTTTTTTAAACGGATATGTATATTGTAAGTTATAAGCTTTTAAAAATTATAATACTAAAAGGCTAAGTTAGTTACATAGGGTGCCCTTAATAACAAAAAAGGGAGTGCCCTTAGTAATAATAAGGGTAAACCAGGCATTTTTAAAAACTATGTGACTAATTGATAAATAAGTTCAGTTTCCTTGATTAATTGACTTAGAAAAACTCTTACTTGATTAATTGCCAATATTTTACCAAAAAGTGGACTAATCGCCAATTTCCCCTTAATATTATGACACGTGTCTCACTCAAATCTTGAGTTTACGGAGTAAATCCATCGTCAAACAATTGTTCGAGTTTATTTAAAACATAATAAACAAAAAAAATAAAAAATCTCTTGCTCAAATCTCTAAGGAGCCGATCGACCACCAAATGCAGAAATTTCACTCTGGCAACCAGCTACTCACCACCTCCGACTCTGATGATCCAAACACCTCATCTTATTTCCACTGAACCATACAACATCAGCTATCTCATCACCTTGTATGGCACTATTTTTATATCTAACACAAATCTGACCTACACTCGAGCCCTTTATCCTTCATCTTCTTCCTATCCTTTCATTGCCTCATCATATTCATAACCACGTGTTCACACACTAGAAACCCACCATGAATCCTCCATACCCACACTAGCACCTCCAAACCTCCATTGGATTTCACTATACCAAAAATTCAAATAAAAAAAATGAAAGAATAAATAAATCAAGTGAAGAATGAAGAGGATGCCCCACAAATTACTGGGGTTTAGCAACTGGTGTTAATGATCAAAATGAGGGGACACTAAGCAGCAAACAATGATTTTTTTCAAAGAAAACATATTCTTCAATTCTTTTTCACACTAATCTTTTTAATAGAAAGATTTCTTACTTTATGTTCATCAGATGACCAAGAAAAAAATAAATAAATAAAGATTATAGTGGAGCTGTGAGGTTCCTTTGGAGAGAGGAAACTAAAAGGAGAGGGAGATGAGAGGAGTCGTTCCGATTTGGCGGCATCAAATTGTTTGCTTCGTTCCTCCTGATTTTTTTAGGGCATATTTCATTTTTCATTATTGTTATTATATTATTACTCCATTTTTTAGTAAACAAATGATGGCTTTGACAGTGGGCTTCTTCCGTTAAGCTAGAGAGTTAAGTTGGATACATAGCACAAAATTAATGCAGTGACAGAAGAAGGGGATAGGAATTGGGGACAGAAGATCCCGACTCCTATGTTACATGCGTATGGGTGTGGGTATTAGGGTGCGTATCTAGGAGTTAGACTCATCAAAATTTTAAATTTAGGTTACGGGGACTCGGCCAAAAAGAATCCAAAAATGGGGTACGGATGTGGGAATACGACGGATACGTGTGTATATATATATGTGTGTGTGTGTGTGTGTGTGATTAGATTTGATGGGGAAAATTTTGGTTTTTAAGAATAAATTAAAGATAAGGATTAAATTTAAAAGATAAAAAGATATAGTGTTTGGGGGGGGGGGGCGGAATAGGTTTCATTCGACAGAACCAAAACCATTGCCCTCCCGTTACTTTCAGCAGCAGCACCACGACAGCCTCCTTGAGCAAGACTTTCGACACACCTCCGCCAAAAGTTCTGATCGGCATAAGGTACGCTCTTTCTCCCTCTCTCTTTTTCTCTTTCTTTCTAGCCTCTGGTGATGCGATTGAAGCTACCATGCTGCTGTTGCTGCTTCTTCTTCTCATGCTTTTCCCTCTCCTCCTAGTAGTCGTGTTTGATTTGTAGATGAGGTATCCAGCACGGATCCCATACCCGTACCCGTACCTGTGTCGTATCGTGTTGACCCTGGTATCTTGGGGTAAAGTGAAGAGTCTGTGTTGCACAGGTGTGCTTAGGGACAAAAAAAAAATGTATCTTTATCCATTCTTAACTCAAATGAGTATATAAAAATCTTAAATTAAGATTAATTGTAGGAGTCTATATGGACTAGGTGAATTCATATAAGGGGGGATTATAAGATAATATAATTATTCTCTATAATTCATATAATCACATCCTTATTTACAAAGTGATTGAATCGGTCCCAACAAAAGAAAAAAAGAAGTAATCCAATAGCTACCAATTTCACCTCCTACACCTAATCTACACATACAACTTATTAGTGCCACATCCTCTAGAAACTAGAAGCCTTGTAGATGTCTCCATATACCACTAGTGAAATCTCTTGAAAAGCCAAGTTAGAAAAAATGATTTATGTATGAGGTGTTTGGCAAACCCTAAACCTGGCTAACAAAGGATAAAGCTGGCTGGGATGTAGACTTTCAGTGTTTGGTAAGTTTTGTGTTTTATTATACGGAGGTTCACATCAAGTCATAAAAGGTGCCAAAAGGTGGTCAAAACTTGAACAAACTAAAAGCTACTTCGTTGTAAAACTAGATATCTAAATGCAAGTGGGCCTAAACTATTTTGGGGGATTCCCAAACTGCCCCTTAACTTCTAACCTTTCAATAGTTGGCCTCAAATCACTTTTTCCTTAAACACCAAAAAAAAAAAAAAAAATGCATGACACTCGTGTAGGGTTATAACATAGGAAGTTTCACAAGAATGAATGGAGACAATTCCTTGAGCATATGAACCATTGAATGCAAAATTGAAAATAGGTAGTGAAGTTTTGTCACACTCATTTGAAGGCAAGCATAAGTCATATTCTAACCATTAAAAGAAGGTTTTCATAGACACATCTTTATGCAAATGTGACTAAGACTAACTAGGTCTTAGCTAAACTTGTTCATGCTACCTGATTTCACAAACATTCAAACCTAAAAATGGGTTCTTGTTATGAGCAAAATTAATTAAGCTATGATCAATAATAATAAAACAAGCTTTTCTTTAATAAATCCTTTGATAAAAGAAGATATGTGTCAAAATTTCATTCATTTTTTAAAAATTTGGGCATGACCCATTCATAAATGGGACATGTTATCATAAAACTTGTTAGAAAATCCATTTGTAAAAAGTTCTTGTCATCCATACATTATGATATCATCCCATGCTAGGGTTGGATACCCCTCTAAATTTTGGCTCCCATAGCATGAAAATCCAACTGTAACACCCGTATTTTTAAATTACAGTATTATAGGTTTAATATGCATTTGAGTTATGTATTATTAGTTTTGTATGTTCGTATTCATGCATGGGCATGGCATGATTATGATTTTTTTATGCATGGGTATATTTATTTTATGTTTAAAAGTTATTTTAATGGTTTTGGGAAGATTCGAGGTGATTGGGAAACATTTGGGCAAGTTATGCTGAATGCTGATAAAAACTCACAAACCGTGAGGTTTCAGATTGATTAGGGTATGAGGCCGATCGATCGATGCCCCTCTAGAAATGACTATCATGAACTGTCACCCCCCCGATCGATTGGGCTTTGTTGAAATTGTTTTTAAAGTGCTAAAATGACGCCTGTGACCCTCCACTACCCTTACATCCTTAAAACTTGACCTAAGAACGCCAAATCTGCATTTTTTTGCTCATTTCTCACTAGGTTAGAGGGAGAAAGAGCTAGAGAGAAAAAGAGAACTTAGAGAGAGTGTGGGAGACAGATGAGAGAGAAAGTTCTTCTCTCTTTATTTTTCTTATCTGTAAGACAAAGCACTAAATGGAAAGAACTAAAAATGCAAATAAATGATACTAATTGTGAGCACCACGCCCTAACCCACACAACTTCAGAATATGCGACTAACCTCAAAAGGCTAGCGCGGAGAGGAGTCGCCACCCAATTTAGCTTGGGGAACTACTATTGACCTATAATAGGGTCTAATTCGTCATAACCAGAGAATTCGGGTTTAGAGCTGGGGTATATCGCTGGGAAGGTATTAGGCACCTAGCAATGCCCGGTCGAAACCGCCCCCACACATAATTAATGGCTTTAATTAACTAGATATCTAATTGGATTTAACCCTAATTATGCAAACAAATATAACACGTGAATGATGACGATGTAAATAACGAATAAAATAAAAGAGAATAAAGTGGAGAATATACATGACATATTAGAAACAAAATATACAGAGAATAACCAAATCACTGGAATAAAGGAAGATATGAAAAAGAAATTGTCTTCCAGCAATTAGGTGCGTACACAATAGTGACAATTGTGTATGCATCTCTGCATCTCATAGGCTATTCACATGGATTCAAACAGACGCACTATACACAAACAAAACAGAAAATAAAGAAAAACCTATCAACCTACAAAAGCAATGCGTACACATTATGACTTAATGCGTATGCATCACACTAACATGTTATACAAGTCTATCCTATGTTACTACGTGCATGCATTTATGGTCGAAAGCAGGAGATATTTATCATCATGAAATCATCCCTAAATTTGCACACAGATTATAAAGGAGCCTATAAACTATCATGCATGGTATCAAAATATATCCTAATAAAACAAGAAACTACCCGTATTCATATTCCTACTCATGCATACATGTTAAAACAGATCAAATAAATTCAGAAAACATTTCAAACTATATTAAACATCAGTAAACTAGAAAAGAATGAGTTTATATATTACGTTACCCTCAAGGTTATGCGCCTTGATGTTGCGAAAATCCTGCTTTCTAGCCTTTAGAATTGTAGCCTCCTCACTTTCTAGGGTTTTTCTCTCTCTTTAGGTGGTAATATTTCTCTAAAGAAGTGTCCTCTCTCAAACATGGTTCAAAGTCACGGCCGAAACCGTGACGTCTCGCTCGAGACGTACCGGTCTCGAAGGCTTCCGGTACGAGACGTTACAGTGGTACAGAAGAATCTTGCCAATTCCTCACAGCCGTGACAGTAATATCTCGCCGAGATCTCGCCATGACATTCCGAGACAAAAAAAAAAAAAATCTGGTCAGACCAGGAGAAGTGGAGTTGCTGTGGAAAAAACCCCTCAACCCCGACGTCGTTGATCGAGTCCCAGTGTCGCCAATCAAGTCTGCCATCGTCTGCCGTCGCTTGGTCTGGCTGTCTCGCATCGTCACCTCCCTGGAGTGAGTCTCAAGCTCTCAAACAAGCCCGTACTGGCGCCGATCGAAGCTCGCCGTTGTTGCTCGAAGGCCGCCGTCGTCGCTTGAGGCTTACCGTCGCCGATCGGGTCTCGCCATCACTGGTCAGCCCTCGTTCCTCCCTCGACTCCTCTGGAGCCTTCACTGAACCCTCGGGTAGTCGGGTTGGGTGGGTGGGTGTGTGTCTGAAGTGTAAAAGTAAGTCAAACTCTTTAAGTACTTAAGAGTTAAGTTTTATTTTATTTTATTTTAATTTTTCTCTTTGCTTGCTTTTTTGTTTTTTGTTTTTCTCTTTTACTGGATTATACTTAATTCAACATATTCTCTCTTTTTTTTTTCTTTTTTTTTTTTTTTAAATGTCTTATATTCCTATTAGTTAAGTAATTTAGGGTTTTCAAAAGCTGTATATTTTTTTTTTTTTGCAATTTTTTTTTTGTTCTAATTAGAAAAATAGAAAAAAAATATTCAACATATTTAATTGTTTATCAAAACTTAATTAAATTGATATATGTTAAAGATTGAAAATAAATGAGTATATTTCATTTTTAATTTTGATTGAAAATAAAAATTTATTCTATTTTTTTTCTAATAATAAATTTTCAAAAAAACACAATATATTCTTATATTCCTATTACTCTATTAGTTAAGTACTTTGGGGTTTCAAAAGTTGTATTTTTTTGCAATTTTTTTCAATCTTTGGGATGATTTTGATTTATATGACTTACATTGTATATCTAAGACTTAAATATTGAGTTTCTTATTACTTACACAGTGCAATGCTACCTGTTTTGATGCTTTTAACCATTTTATATGTTCTAGATTATTTGTTTTACTTGTGTTATGCTTTCAATGTGATTATTATATTTTTTTAGATTTTTCCATGATTTTTTCAGATTTTTTTTTAGCTTTCTTTCATACGTAATGTTGCGTCTCACCCGAGACGTGACGAGATTTTCGCGATCGTGATGACCATGACCGTTACGTGACGGCGTCCATGACCGTGACTTTGAACCATGCTCTCAAAACTAGGTCTATAGTATAGTATATATAGGTAGTATTAGGGTTTTTGGGAGTCCTTTCCCGAAATTGCTGGTCAACCTAACCAAAAAAACGCTTTTTCCATATTTGTAGACAGTCTTGGGGAGCAAGGAGATACCAAATCGGAGTTTCTATAAAAAAGGGTTAGTGCGTATGCATCACAATAAGGTGCGTATGCACCCTCTATGTTGTGTGCGCAACTCTCTCTTAAAAAGTCATTAATTTGAGATACTAAACTGCAATTGCATCGGCTCGTTCGGGATCACTTTGTTATTTATCAAAATGAATAATAAATTCATCATTGGGAACCATAAGAGGTTTTAAAGCTAATTAGGGGTACAAAATGGGGTGTGTACACTAATATTGCTAAATAGTTAATACTTCCTGAATAAACTAAACCCCGGCTAAAAATATAATATAATTCCTAAACAATAAGCTCTATAAGTCCTACATAATTAAATATAAAATTTAATAAGACATAATCTTCATCATTTTTCCAACTAAAAAAGGACTCAACCTCGAGTTCAGTTTGAGATATTGAACTCGGCCTTCCCAAAGAAACAGATATTCCTAATAAATCAGTTGTTTTAGAAGCTTGTGAAATCGTCAAGGTGCACAACTCGACAAAGCCTGGATATAACCTTTAAGTGGGTAAAGAATTGGGGAGCCTTAAAATTGGTCAAATCTCAAGATAAACAATAACTAAATGCCATGTTCATTATTCTCAAGTCAACATTTCACAAATTTAGACTTAGACTTCTAAATCGGTGTTTATTAGTGTGAAATTGAAAATCAAAATAGCACAACATGAGCATACAACTAAAAGCTCTAATATGAAATGAGCTAAAAACTCAACAAGGTGAAAAATACATTCTACATGTATGCAAACAAAACTCAATGCACAAATCTCATTTAAATACACTCATATCTTGCATCATATTTATCAATCATACATCATAGATGCACAAGGGTCATACAAAACTTAACATCAGAGAAAGGAATATCTTTTTTGGGAATTTTGAAAACTTATAATTTTTTTTTTCATAAAAGAAAAAAAAGAAACAAAAATAAAATAAATTAAAATAAAAACAAATAGGGGGAAGTTTAGATTGGTCGGGCTACGGAAAATAATTACAATTGAGTGTTATTTTCTACTAACTTTCTAATAAACGACTACTAACTTAACTAACGACGACTACTAATTGTAATTATTTTACCATAGCCCTACCAATCTAAAAATTTTCCCCAAAACATTAAACCTTTAGCCCTTACCTCGTTAGAGTCTTGAACCAGTCGAGACTGAGAGTTGAGAAACTAAGAGTAGAGAGAGGTCGTCAGAGGTCGTTAAAGCCACCCACCACAAGATCTGGCGAGATCTGCTGCCGATTTGAGACGCGACACCCTCCTGAGATGACAATGATGTTGCTACCAACCACCGGAGATAACCAAATGTGACAACTAGATTTGGATTTGAACCACCCAGCCCCTTCGTCTGACCTTCGAGTGCCTCGACTACCCTCACCAGAGCTATTCGTCTGAGAACGAGAGAAAATTGTACCAGAGAGAGAGAGAATGGAAGCTCAAGTTGCTAGCAATCATTGAGGTAGGCCGTATTCTCATACGATTCGAACGATTTCTCGTTCGAGTCCAAATGATTGATGCTAGTGATGGAACGAACCAGCTCCTATTCTTCTTCTTTCTTCTAAAAAATTTCTTAAAAATAGTTCAAAATTTGTACTAATAGCATTTTAGATTGACGATATCATCAAAATATTGACGAAATATCTCCCAAATGTCGACGGTAAATGGATAAAAAATGGAAAAAGTCACGATTTATCGTAATATTGTCAAGATTTCTCGATATCTCTTCGATATAGCTATATATCCACCGATAAACAACCAAAATAAAATCGCCAAGAGATATCATATCGACCCTTGTCGATATCGTCGATTTTAAAGTCACTGAACATAAGTGAGCGGGTTAGGTCAATTCAAAAAGACCCAGCTTACAAAATGAGTTAAAAGGAGAATTAAAGACAAAAAATCAACAAGAAATCCAATGAGATCCTAAGCAAGTGGAGCAAGGGAAAGGAGAGTCTAGACACTATAATAGGAATGGAAACAGATCGAGGTGGTGATAGCAATGGGATAGGTCATCCTTGTTGTTCTATCTACACCTCTTAAGAATGGTGGGAAAGTTTATAGTGAAAGAGTTGACTTAAAGTCACCTAGAGGACCAACCATTTGACCTACTTTTAAAGATGGTTGCCACACTCCCTATGAACCTTAGAGCAAATCTTTTAGATCTCGTGTAGTGTGTCACCATTGTGGGAAAGAACATATTAGGTACCTTGTTATAAACTTAGGGAGAGATCTCATAAAGTCTCAAGGATTCCTAGGGAAAACTGAAGTGAGTTGGATAGATACATTAGATTTTTTACCTAAGAAAGTGTCTAGATTGAGTCACTTAATCTATAGAGGAGTTGGTCAAACTGACATGCCTATGAGAGAGGATAGGAGAAGTCTTTATGTGAACCATTGGTCTAGGACCTATTTCGAGCAAGATTATCCTAGGAGAGGTCATAAGAATGTTCTGGGTTCTTTCCATAGGAGAGATAGCTATGATTAATTACCCACATAGAGCAAATAAATCATTTGATGAAAAAGCTCATATGAAAACTGTGGAGAAGAAAGAAGTAGATTGACAAGGGGGTACGTTGTCCCATTGCCATGTGGAAAAGCTTAGGGTTGCATTTCTTGATCTTCTTACTCCCTTTGTGCTCTGAGTAGGTAGGAAGTTGTTTTCCTGTTTTTACATTTATTAACTTGTTTTGATAGTTAGGATTTCCTTGTTTTCCTAATCGAAATCCAAAAAGAATAAAGTGTTGTTGTGTTGACTGACTTGGGGAACTATTTTTTTCCTTTCTTTTTTTAAACTGCAATTAAGAAATTATATGTTTATGGACCTACACTTTTTACACAAAAAATAAAAAATAATGAACTCATAAATATATATTATTTTTGATTTTATAAATGATAAATTTTTTTTGATAAATGATAATTTTTTTTTGTTAATTTTGAAAATACTAATTTTTTAAATTAGAAAATTGTCTAACATTTTTTTAATCATTATGAACTTATAAGCATAAATAATTTGGAAAATTATTTTTTGTTGATACCTGTTTTTAAAGTCAAATTTTCTGGTTTTTTTTTTTTAATGTAAAAAAACCAAAATTAAAATAACAAAAAATGCAAGATTAGTTGGGAAACACAGTGACACATGCATAAATAATTTGGGATTATATTAGATATCTAAAACATAAAGATAGTGTTCTTTCTTGATATATTAGTGCGCTAGCGCCTATTTTTATGTTTTTGACCATATTATATGCCTTGCGTTGATTATTTTGCTTATTTGATGGTTCTAATGTAATCATCATATTTTTTTACAAATTTTTTATGATTTTTTATAAAATTTTCAAACATTTTTTTATGCGTAAAGTTGCATCTCGCCCCAGACGCTACAGGTTGGGCAAGACTGAGATGGACTGAGACCGAAATGATACGATACCGAGACCGAGACTTTGAACTCTATTAGAGACTTCTATACAAATGGGACATAAAAAAATAGGCCAAAGAAACTCTTTGCCCGTTAGCCAAAGTCATGACTAACGAGGAATAATCCATACTATTAGACCTTCCAAAGATAAGAAATAGAAAAATCTAGTGCTGGAAGGACAAATAATATTTTAAACGGGACATTCTCAAAATTAACATGTCGTCCATAGGAAACAGTAACTGGCTATTGCGTTGTAGGAAAGACCATTAGTTGGAAGATGAAGAATAGCTACAACAACAAAAATGGTGGCAGACATGAAACCACAATGAACATGAAAGGTATTAGTTTCCCTATTTTGAACCAAATCATATTTATTCTCTTTTGGTCTCTTGGAAACTATGTATAAGGGTTCTCTTCATAGAGAATACCTAATGAAACCTCCCCTACTAGGTTTTGATTGAATATCTTGCTTCTATCGCTATACACTTCATATACCTAGTTTTTTCATGCCATTGACCTAGAGTTTGCTCAAACCACATCCAATACACATCCTTAAGTGTGTGTACCCGATGTTATCTTGATATATATTGTTAACCCATCCCCTAATAGCTTAATCTTCTGGGGTTAAGTGGTGTTCTAACATGGTATCAGAGCTCTGGTGTCTAGGGGTCCTGGTTTCAAGTCTTTACACCTCCTCCCCCCACCCCCCAATTCCTTTGTCCCTTCATACCGTTTATCGGTTTAACTCACTTCATTGTCATTTGTTGATTCATCTTTCCACACTTGAGGGGGGTCTCACATGAGGGGGAGTATTAACTTGATATACATTGTTAACCGATCCCCTAATAGCTCAAGCTTTTGGGGTGAAGTGGTGTTCTAACAAAGGGATTGAATTGATCAATTAAAAATTGGGAAAATATGTAAAATACCTATTCGATCAACCCCCTTTCTAGTTTTTACAGGCTTAGTAAAACCAGAATTTCACACTTTATTCTCTTTCTTCTTTTTACCCTTTCTCCCTTCAAGCCCCTTTCCTTGTTAAAGACTGAGGCGATAATCTTGAAAAAACTAAATTTACAAGGCTTAATCAATCGGGGGGTGGCAAATTGGTAATAGCTATCTGCTTAAAAGAAAATAGCATAGATCGATCGACCCCAAGTCCAATCGATCGGAAGGTGGCAGAAGCTACTTTGATAATACAAGCACTATTGATCGATTTGGGTGTGTACCCCGATTGATCCGAAGTGTCAAGAATAGCTGGCTCGATTTGGGTGTGTACCCCGATTGATCCAAAGTGTCAAGAATAGCCAAGCCAGCTCCTGAAACACCTCAAAATCAATCTTAAGCCAAGTAAAACACAAATGAAGTTTAAAATCATCTAACTACCTATGTTATGGGGTATCTAAGTCACTTACTTTCCTAAAGGAGTTTGCGTCGCATAGCTTCGAGAACTTAATTGATCTTGATGCACCTTTACAGGTTCACAACGATTTCCACTATCAACAAGACTCAAAAAGACCATATTGACATGAAATTTTCCAACATACAAGACATGGACCTTACAATCTCCCCTTTTGGCAATTCTATAACAAAACCAACCTAATTAAATCTCAACATGGTATAAAACCTATTCCCAAACCATAAAACTGGACAAGTCCCAAGCCCATTACTGAATTACAACTCAATTAACCAAAATACTTGATTGTTCCAAGCTCAATACCTAAAACTTAAAACCAAATCAATCTTGAAATGCCAAGTCAATAACTGTGATCCTATGATCTATAAGCACATGAACAAACATTACCCAAGCATAATATCATAGAAATGGTAGAAGCATAATATCAATATTGAAACATGCTCCCCGTTTTTGTCATGAGTTAGCAAAGAAAATAAGCAAACAAAGTGCACAAGAAGCATAAGCAATTCAAACTAACTTTAAATGAAAACATGAACAATCTTTGAGACTAAGAACCACCAGTGGGTCCACCACCAAAATCATGAGAGGGAGGATTAGAATGCATGGGTGGAAAGTGAACCCCACCATAAGTTAGAATAGTCTTAATTTGAGCCGAGCAAGATCCCAAAGCAGTAAGCATGGAGATAACCTAAGTCAACTAATTTGAGAGTCTGAGTAGTAACAGGACCAAAAGGGGTAGACGGTACAGAAAAGCTAGCAGGTGTAGAATCATTGGGAGTTCTCTTTCTTTGAGCTAACTCTTACTCTTCTTGATAGTAGTCTTGGTAATCTCAGAAGGTTAAAGTAAAGTGGGTTCTCGCGGATCAATGGGACACCTTTAGTGACTAAGAACTGAGAAATCAAAACACCAAAAGGTAAGCTAGCAGTCTCCACAGTAGACGTCCCTACAGCAATCACCAACTTGACAATGTAAGATGGTAAGTCAACAGTCACATTCTTGCCCAAGGCATATAAAAACTGAACACAATCCAAGGTGACACTAGATTGATGAGTGGTCAACATAATGGTATTGCGGACAATCTTGTTTAGTAACTGCTAATTAGGGGTCAAATCCCCAAAACGTGCCTCAGAAGCATAAGAAATAGCAAGACAACATAAGTCTGTATAAATGGTAGGACAATTTGAAAAAGTATACTGGTGATTATAAGGGGTAGGAGCATCTAACTCTCGTCGAATCTCAAGGAAGGTGGAAACAGCTTGAGCAGAGAAGGAAAATATCAACCCCCAAATTGGGGTAAATAGGTTCCTGTAAATCTAATATACTATGCTCATGACGACCCATGAACAGTTTATTAATGAACATACTTCTCTGGCTATCAAGATTCATTCAATACTCAAATAGAAGTGCCCTAGATGGAAAGACTGAGAAATCTCTTTTTAGCCTTCTCAGAATACCACTAGGGTTTAACATCATTTGTATCCATGGGTGTTTAAGCAACATACCCATCCTCATAAATAGCGGTCTCAACATCATCATCCGAACTAGCCTTAGCATCAAACACATCATCATTGTCATCCTTAAGTACAATATTATCTAGCTTTTGACTTGTAAGGAGATGAGGAATGAGGTTTTTTACCTTGCTGAACAACACAAGAACTAGGAGAGCCAAAAAACCATGGCCCTTCCCTAGACCAATAAAGTTATCATCAAATACAACACTCTTGAGTAACGACTCAAATTAATTAGGCTGTGATAAATTATAATAAAAAGAGTTAAATTTAATAAAAGCCTTTGATAAAGAATGGATGACACGTGTCAAAGTCCCATTCATTTTTAAAATTTGGGCATGACCCATCCATAGATAGGACTAGGGGTGTTCATGGTTTAGGTTAAAACTGAAAACCAAACTGAACCAAACCAAACCGGTTGGTTTGGTTTGGTTTTTTTGCCCTTAGGTTTGGTTTTGGTTCTAATTTTAGAAAACCAAATTAAATTGGTTTGGTTTTGGTTTTCATGTTTAAAAAACCAAACCAAACCGAAAAAGCAAAAAAAATATAATATAAATATATATAATTTTATATATTACATATTAAACTTAGTTTGTAAATTTTCTATTCTAATAAGGGCATAATAGGTAATATATTGTAAATTTTCTTAATGTTTTTTCTTTATCAGATTAGCATGTATTAAACTAGCTATTATTGTTGTGTGAGATATTGGCACGTATTAGATTGGAGATTTGAACTTGGATTGACATAAGTTAATACTTTTCCATTTTGATACAATGTTTAACATTTTTTTTAGTTGCTAATGTAATGATTTTATTAAAAATGTTTTTATTTAGAGTTTGGCTTGTCATTTTTCTATTTTTAATTATTTATTGCTATTTGATAGGATAAAACTGAAACTGAACCGAACCAAACCAAAATTTTATGGTTTGGTTTTGGTTTGAGAAAACAAAAACCGAAGTATAATGGTTTGGTTTAAAATCTACCCTAAAACCGAACCAAACCGAACCACGAACACCTCTAGATGGGACATACAATCATAAAACCGTTAGAAAACACTTCTATAAAAATTTTCTGTCATCCATAGATGCATGGTATCATTTCTAGCATTGCATTCCACATACATGAAACCATAATCAATTAAAATATTACATTTCTTAATTACATTACATGTCAAATGGCCATTGGGCCAAATTAAAACTTAGTTAATACATAATCATCCCATGAAAGTACATCAATAATCATCATAATAAAATTTCCATTTATGCATGACTCCGCCTATGATAGCATAAACAATCTTTGGATTGTCTTGAAAACAATTAAAAATAATAGGCGTGAGTTCGACAACTCAGTAGGCACAATTTTGCATAAGTAAACTAGAGTGGTGATATAAATAAACCAATTATATCACATAAAGATAAAATATACATCCCACATATATCATCAAACCCAAAACATTAGTTATAATCCATAACTTAAATAAAACATGTACCCGATGCATGTGATTCTCATATCCAATTTAATTAATATCCCATTAATTACCTAACTCAAACATCCCCATAACCCAGGTCCCTCACACGCGGAAGAGAGGAAACACGACAAGACATCCCACAAATGGGACCCTAGTAGCCTCTCGAGGAAACACAACACAACATCCCTACTTGGGACCACAGTAACCTCAACGTTGGGACAACACGGTACGACATCCCTAACTGAGAGCACAATAGCCCAGATTCAGGACAACACGAAATAGCCCAGGACTAGAGGATAAGAAAACACGGTGCGACATCCTTTCTTGGGATCGCAATAGTCCTAGCTCCTATAGCCCCTAACATTACCAAGTTCATTATTAAT
Organism: Liquidambar formosana; assembly: GCA_039720395.1. NCBI lineage: Eukaryota > Viridiplantae > Streptophyta > Magnoliopsida > Saxifragales > Altingiaceae > Liquidambar > Liquidambar formosana. Next base: position 24,066,260 of record CM077823.1, read on the forward strand.
CCAATTATGCATGAATATGCTCACCATGATATGCAAAATATGTAAGTTTGCAAAAAGTGATTGAATAATTCATTGTGCAAAGTGCTATGTTTATACAAAGACAACCCTAAGATGTAAAAGACTAAACTACCCTAATAAATAAAGATATACATCTCACACCCCCCCCCCTCAAACTCATGATGCGAACCCAGAGAGCACCGAGAGTTTGCTAAGTAGAAAATGAAAACGAGCAGACGTATGAGTCTTAGTGAAGAAATCAACAATCTGGGTAGTGGAGGAAACAAATGGTAGATCAATAGTGCCAATCTAAAGATGCTAACGAATAAAGTGGCAATCGATCTCAATGTGCTTGGTACGTTCATGAAATACAGAGTTATGAGCAATCTGAATGGCACTTTTATTATCACAGTAAAGAGGAGTCGGAGATGAAATGGTAATGCCTAAATCAGATAGAAGCCATCAAAGCTAAACAATTTCTGCAGTAGCGTGGGCCATAGCACGATATTCAGCCTCAGTGGTAGAGCGAGCAACCATAGTTTGTTTCTTGCTTTTCCAAGAGAGAAGAGAATCACCAAGAAAAACACAGAATCCACTAGTAGACTTATGATCATTAATATCACCAGCCCAATCAGCATCGGCATAAGCTTTTAAGGTCAAAGTAGAAGTAGAGGATAGTAATAAACTCTGGAAGATTGTACCTCTAATATAGCGTAACGTACGCAACAAAGCAGCCCAATGAGTAGTACGAGGAGCAGAGACAAACTGACTAACAACATGAACAGCATATGCAATATTGGGACGGGTGACAGTGAGATAAACCAAACAACTAACAAGCTCATGATAGAGTATAGGATCATCTAATGGAACACCATCAGAAGCTGAGAATTCGGCATGCAATTTGATAGGGGTATCCACAACTTTATCATATATAAGCCAAGCATGATGGATAAGCTCATTTGCATACTTCGACTGTGTTAAATGATAACCCTTAGGTGAAGCGGCAACCGATATAGCTAGAAAATACTGCAAAGGCCCCAAATCCTTCTTCTCAAACTCCAAGAAAAGATGTTTTTTTACCTCATTAGTAGCAAAAGAGTCAGAACAAGTGATAATCATGTCATCCATATATAAAAGAATAATAACCAAACCATAGGAGGTAGTGCGAAGAAAGAGAGTAGTCATGAGCACTAGAGCAAAAACCAATATAAGCAATAGCCAACTGAAAGCGCTCATACCAGGCACGAGAAGACTGCTTTAGACATAGGATCATAACACCTATACCCTTTTTGATGAAGACCATACCCCAAAAAGACACGCAAAGCAGAGCGAACGCTAAGCTTATTACATTATCTTTTGGGAAGAAGAACGAAACATGTAGAACCAAAAACTCGCAGAAGAGAATAATTAGGTGTCTGACCAAACAACTTTTCATAAGGACAAACCCCATATAGAAGAGGGGTGGGCATACGATTTAGAAGGTAAACAACAGTAAGAACAGCTTCACCCCAGAAAATAGAAGGAACATATGAAGAAAAAAGAAGTTTGAGCAGTTTCAAGAATATGCCTATGTTTCCTTTCAGCAACACCATTTGGTTCAGGAGTACCTGAACAAAAAGACTGATGGAGAGTACCACTGGCATTCAAGAACTCAGTAAACTTTATCAAATAATACTCGCTACCCAAATCAGAACGTAGAACTTTAATGGTTGTAGAAAATTGAGTTTGAATCATAGAATGAAAATTACAATAGATACGAAAGAAACCTGATTTGTATGTCATGAGATACATCCAACAAAAACGACTGTAATCATCAATGAAAGAAACATAATAGAGGGAGCCACCTTTGGTAGCAATGGGAATAGGTCCCCATACATCAGTATGCATAAGAGAAAAGGGAGAAAGAGAAACAGACAAACTTTTATTAAATGGTAAGGAAGACATCTTGGCAAGTTGACATCCACTACAATTTGATATGTCACTCAAAGAAACATTTCCCAAATAGCCAGACGAAACAAGACCTTTCAATCTATCACTCGATAAATGAACTAATCTAGAATGCCAAAGATAAAAAGGGGAAGACTACTGATCTAAGCAAAAGGAAGACAATGCTAACGAACTATTCTCCACAAGAACTTGCAAGCTCTCCAAGACATACAAGTCACCAACTCTACGCTCGGTCCCAATCTGCTGCTTGGACGTCCATTTCTAAACAACACAGTCAGAGGAGGAAAAGAGAACATCGAAGCCAGAATCAGAGAGTTGATTAATAGACAATAAACTAAGAGACAAGGAAGGAACATAAAATACATTAGGGATAGATAAAGAAGAAGATGATGAAGGAAGGACAGAGCCTATTGAGACAACATGCATAGGAGAACCATTAGCAGTAACAATAGTAATAGGAGAAGAAAGAGAAATACAATTACTCAAGAAAGACAAATGAGGTGTCATATGATGAGAAGAGCCAGAATTAAATATCCAAGAGGTAGGAGATATACTAGACGAAGAAGAACTATGCAAACCTGAGTAAACAGTAGACACAGCAGAGGCTTGAGAGTGATTCCCAAAAAAAGATTCTGTAATAGACTGGAGCTGCTCAATCATAGATTGTAAAGTGGTAGGTGATACATTGATAGATTCAGGTGCTGCAAATGTTGTTGGTGGGTGAACTGAGGACTGTGAAGGTGCTCGAGAAGTAGATTGAGTAGTAGATCGTCTATTTTGGACTGCAAGTTTAGGACGCATGAACTTCCAGTGTCCTTTTTTACAACAAAAGCTGCATTCATCAACACCAACATGAGGTTTAGGCTTCCCACTAAGCTGAGTGAGATGCACAGAAGGAATAGGCAATAGTGGAAGCAGAGCAGAGGAGGCAGTAAACACTGAGAAGGTGGAGTAGGATGAGCAATCTTAAAGTGGGTTTCCTTAGCTATAAGTTCTCGGACAATTGCATCAACTTTGGGTGAGGGAACGCGATGAAGAATATAAATATCCACGAAGGGGTTCAAACTGATCACAAAGTGTCATAAGTTGGTCAACCTTTGCCTTTCCCGATAATTAATATAAATATCCAAGCACTGCAATTCAACGGGATCCTTAAATGCCAACTAATCCCAATTAGTAGTTATTTCATTATAAAATTCCTGTATTGATTTCTCCTTTTGGAAGGTCCCTCAAATAGACATCTCCGGTTCATACTGTTTGGCAAAATTCGACTCCAAATACATACCCTGCAAGTAGTCCCAAACTTTTTTAGCTGTGTCATATTTAGAAAAATTTTGACCAATACTTGGCTCCATAGAGTTGTGTAGCTAAGTCAGAATTTGTGCATTTTCCCTGTCCCATTTTGCGACTATTTTATCAAAGCCATCAACCTTAGGATCAGAGAGTCGAGTTTCAAATCCCATAACATAACCCTAGCCGCCTTTACCAATCAGAAAATTTTTCATTACATTGGACCAATAAGAGTAATTATCACTATTCAATCTAATACTGATTGCTTGCATCTTGTCATCAGCCATAATGGAATAAGTTCAACAAAGTAATTGTAATAAATCAAATATCAACAACACAACCAAGAATATCCAACCAATCAGAAGGTGTTGCTCAAACCGAAGCTTCACGTTTGGTGTAATACAAGAGGATTGTTTAATGGAAGGATTCACTGATTAGGAAAATGGGTTTTACAAAGACGGACCTGTTGCTGCGACAAGGAGCTTGACTAGTTCTGAGATTTCACAAATGAAGCTTCAATTGAGAGAGAGAGATGGTGCGACTGAAGGATTCAAAGATCCTGAGTGGTGCGACTATTGCAACGGAGAAGCAATCTAGTTGTTTGAATGGTTCTTGGTGATTCAACAGTGGTGTGACAAGGTTGGAGAAGAAATCTGAAGCAATGATGGCTTCACGGCTGCTGCGAAAAAGATACAATGGGGAGGGAGAGGGTATAGTAGTTTCAATAGTGGGGCGACAAGGCTGGAGAAGAAATTTGATGCGATGACGGCTCCACGGCTGTTGCTGCGAAGATGCAATGGGGAGGGAGAAGGTGCGGTAGCCCCTAGGGCTCTGATACCATGTAAGTTTGCAAAAAGTGATTGAATAATTCATTATGCAAAGTGCTATATTTATACAAAGACAACCCTAAGATCTAAAAGACTAAAATACCCTAATAAATAAAGATATACATCTCACACTATACAACGATTATACCGAAAAATCTTGTATATAAATTCCACAAAGTTTCTGTGGATGTCGGAAACCGACTCAGGGGAGAATCGAGTTTCTCTTTCCACTTTTAAAAGGGGTTTTCAAAAAGCAAGGAGTCACCACCTCATTTTTAGGGTACGAGGAAACGACTAAAAGATTTGCTTTAAAAAAAAAACAAGTTTGAATCCATTAATGGAAAATAGGTAAGTCTTGAACCAAAAATAAGGATTCGGGGGCTAGGTTACGAAATGGGAAGGTTCTGAGCTACAGCCCATTGGCACTCATTTTGCCGATAAATCGGTCTCATTTATTGATTGGGCTTAATTAATTTCAACCATGCATAACTAAAAATTAAGAAAATTAAAAGGTAAAATCTAAGCTAAGTTGGACTTGGGCTTAAGTGAGCGGCCTACGTACTTCTGACGAAGATCAAAGTCCACGTAGTTTGAACAAACATATTGGGGGGAAGAGTTTCACTCCTCGTAGGACACTATTAGAATCCAATCCATAATCAAACACTTTATTTTGAAAATAACTTGCTTTGAAACAAACAACTTTAGTTTAAAAACTTGTTTGATTTAGGATCAAAACCCTAATATAATCCTATGAATAATAAAAATCAGGGGAGCATGCATCATCACATAAACAATTACATCATGGCAATGGAGTTTAGAAATTATACCTGACAGAACTGAGGTAGATTTTTGTATGCAACCTCGAGGTTTTTGAGTTGAAAATTGGGCAGAGCTTTGACCCTTTCCAAGCTTTATGATGGCCTCAAGGGAGGGAGTCGCAAGTTTGGCAGAGCTTACGTGTCTCCAAGCTCTAGAATGGGTCGCAAGCAAGCTAGAGGGTACTAATAAGAACATTCCCCACTAAGTATTGAGCCCAAGCTCTTCTTAGAATGAGTCTCAAGTGAAGGGATACTAATAGGAATGTTCACCCTACACTCCAGAACTCAAGCTCTTCATTTTCTTAGGAAAATTCTACTGAGACTTGATGTAGAATGAAGGAGAGGAGGACCCCTATTTATAGCTAGAGGGTGGGTAGAGTGGATGGCTTGGATTTAATCTAGCTAAGGATAATCCAATGGCCCAAAATCAATCTTAAGAGATGATATTTATCTCAAAACCAAGTGATAATTATCAAGCATTATCAAAAAATTTGGAAAAATCCAGATTAGTTGGAGAGATAATGTCAAAATTAAGAGATAAAGCCAAAAAATTAAGGATAAGGATTGGTGACCAAGTGGACACTTCACTAGCTGTTCGGCCCTTTATGGCATGAAAACGTGGGAATTGGAAAATTTTCATTAGACACAAAGTTGTAGAGCTTTAAAATGCCTTTTCAAAAAAAACCAATTTCATTTAAATCTGACTTTCGACTCAAACGTTATGATAAAAATACGAAATCTGGTTTTTAAGCATATTTTGGATGAATCTTGCTCATTTTAAGTCCGAATTCATCCATTCTTTTTGCAAAACGTTTTCAATTCAATTTCCCACATATTAAGAGTCAAATTAAGTCAAAATTGATCCACAATAGGTCAATTGGCGTTAAACTAAGCAAATACGGCTCACCGGGGTCCGGAATGCAATTAAAGGTAAAATAAGGGTTTGTTTTCCGATTGAGCCATACTTGGACCAAAACCTTTTGGAAATCATTTTATTCATTTGAAAATATTAATTAAAGCTCAATTAACACCAATGTGGCTATTAGTTTAAAAATTGGGATCGAATCAGAAATCAATTTTAAGGAAAATCGACAAATGGGGCTAAACCGGGCACATTATAGATCATCCCTAACCAAATCAATTCCAAAGCTTACCAAAATTTAAACCAAGCCTATAAATGACATCTTAAGCTCATTAGGATCATCCTGGGATGAATTTGGTGAGAATTGGACATCAAATAAGAATTATGCAAGTGAAATGACATAAATGCCCTCTAAGTCGCAAAAGTTCTTATTAGTTATCAAGACTTAACCAAATTGAACCCCAAAAGATACCATGGATTCTTTCGGATGTATAGAGTCTAACTAAAAAAATTTGATGCCAAAATGATGTAATTCTTTGCATGTGATAATGCTCTTAAGGTGGAAAGGTGTGGAATTAGGGAATGAAAATGGGGTGTCTACAGATACCCTCATTGGTGGAGTTTGCTCTGCAAACGATACCAATGTCAGAAAAGATAGCCCATTTTCGTAAGAAAACGGCTTAGAACCAAAGATTGATAAATTCCACCAGTGAATACTGGGGAAGTTCATCATCACAAATTGTTAACCATTATCTAATTACATGGTAAACATATAATGTAGATATCATGCGCTCATTATCATGCTTCTATAATGTACATTCATGCTTTCTAATGAGGACACGCGCAAAATAGGGGGTCGTGTGTGACTACAAGGATTATTTAAACACACTTTCAACATCATACGAAGAGAAGAGAAACTCTCTCTTTGCCAAACAATTCAAAATCAACTTGCTATATAGTTCAAAATCGAAAGATTATGCTATACAGTTCATAGAAAAGGGATATGGCAAACATTTCGGAATCAACAAGATTTCGTTGTATAACTCAAAAAGAAATTTGCCACTTAATTCAAAATCAAAAGATTATGCTATGTAATCCAAAGAAAGTGAGGCTTGTCATGTGATTTGGAATCCACAAAATTTCACTATATGATTCAAAAACAATTCGCTATATAGTTCAAAATCAACAAGATTAAGCGATATGGTTCAAAAGAAGATGTTTGTCGTATGATTCGGAATCAACATGATTTCATCATATAATTCACAAAGAAATTCGCCATATAGTTCAAAATCAACAAGATTAAGCTATATGGTTCAAAAGAAGATGTTTGTCATATGATTCGGAATCAACATGATTTAGTTATATGATTCACAAGAAATTTGCTATATAGTTCAAAATCAACAAAATTATGCTATATGGTTCAAAAGAAGATGTTTGTCATATGATTTGGAATCAACATGATTTCATTATATGATTCACAAAAAATTCACCATATAGTTCAAAATCAACAAGATTAAGCTATATAGTTTAAAAGAAGATGTTTGTCATATGATTCGGAATCAATATGATTTCATCATATGATTCACAAGAAATTTGCCATATAGTTCAAAATCAACAAGATTATACCATATAGTGCAAGAATCAAAGAAGGAATCTACCATATAATTTGGAATCAACAAGATTTCATCATATGGTCCAAGAATCAAAGGATAGGATTTTGCTATGGAGTCCGAAATCGACAAGATTTCACCCTAGAGTCCAAAAATCAAAGAAGGATTCTGCTAGATAGTTTGGAATCAACAAGATTTCACTATATAGTCCAAAAACTGAAATGAAAACAATCATAAACATTTCTCTAAATAGATTCATTAAAGTTACAACATCTATGGGGATGACTTTCAAGCCTTAAGATTGAAAAGGTGGCACGCATGCTTGAAATATGGTTGAGTCCTAATACAAACCATTGAAACCCTTTCAATGGAGCACTTGGGCCTTGAACCTAGATTAAAAAGGCACATAGGCTTTATAACTAAATTGAATAAGGTACTCGAACCTTAAGAGGACATGTAAAAGCTCTTAGGCTTTGAGATTAAATCATGTAGGCCGACAAGCCCAGACATAGATATGCAAAAGCTCTCAAGCTTTGAGACTAGATGAAGTAGGCTCACAGGCTTGGAAACATGTCAAGGCCCTCAAGCCTTGAGACTGAACAAAGTTAATCCAAATACCTAAACCAAAGACCTAGAGGTAGAAAAACAAAAGGTGCTCAAGCCTTGAGGCTAAATGGTGACTACTCATTGAGGGTGCATAGTAGACCTAAACTTAGTAGGACCTAGCAAAAGGTAAAACTCTTCTAGGGCGAATGAAAAGCCAACAACTCTTAACCAAAATTTACCACTTTTCTATGGAAAACATTTATAGGGTCACCTAAACAGACCTAGTGCAATCATGAGCCTTTTTCTAAAACCATTTTCTTTAATTATGGATGCGCCTTATCAGAAGCAATGTACTTTTAGGAGGCTGGATTGGACCAGTTGTTCATTTAGAGACAGAGTGAACACTTTCTTTTTGTCTATTTTCTTTTTCAAACACCCTAACTTTTGCCTACATTGCCCTTTCAGGTTTTCAACCTAGCGGGTTGCCCTAATTTTTACCTAGGCTGCCCTTTCGGGTTTTTAACCTAGCGGGCTTTTCTTTTCTCTTAATTTTTTTTTTACTTACTACCTCAAGCCTTTCAAATATTGAGAATGCTTTAATCATGAGAATTCAATTCATGAAGTCTCATACTCCTTCTCTTCATTAAGACATTCGAGCCTGTCTAACCTTCATAATGCTTCAACCATTGAGGAATTCTATTCATGAAGTCTCATACCCCTACTCTTTATTGAGCCATTCAAATATTTCAATCACATAAGCCTAATCATTCCTTTAGAGATCATTACTACACCTTTTCTGTCATTAAATCCATGACAAAAGTTTGAGTTGAAGGACATGGTGAGATCCTACAAATGAGACTTTTTTATGGGATTGGATGGGATCACTGTTGGGAATCGAACAAGAGGGAAAAATAGAAGTGCGGAATATAAAAAATTTTTCCTACGATTCCCAATCCCATGAATCTAACTATGCATAACACAAAATCAAACCCTAACTACGAAGAGGGTTAGAACACTTACAGGATTTTTGTCTTCTCCGTTTTGCTCCAAGCTTCTACTCCGGACAGCGGTGAATGAGCAGCCCAAGTGTGCTGCCTCCAACGGTATCCACACCTAGCTAGAGCTTCAAGCCTTTTCTTTCTTCTTCCTTGTTGTTGCTAGAGGTGGAGAAGAGAGAGAGAGAGAAGAGAGCCTCCAAAGGGCTGGACGGCTAGGGTTTATTGTGCAAGCCTATTATGCCATGTCACACATAAGTGTGACTTATATAGGCAGCCCACTAAAGGGGGCTGGCCATGGGGAAGAAACCCTAATAGGGTTATGTGTAATTACACTTAATTGCACATTAACCCCTATTATTTGTATCAAATACAAATAGGCCTATAAAGAACTATTCTTTATTCACTAAAACCCTTTCTCTCATAGACTTTAAAGCCCTTCTTGCATGATCAGTGTGTGACCCATTGGGTTCACATCATTAAGTAGTAGGAATAGCACGAGGTGTGCACAATGGAACTCTTTCCATTTAGGGTCTAATTGGAACTCCTTCCAATTCCCTAATTGATTATAACTCACTTATATCAATTAGGGCTTCTACTAACCATGAGTAACACCTAGCATATGGCTCATGGTGTGGTCCTTAATGAGGTGAATAGTCATTTACAAAGAACCCTTCTGTTATAGTTTATAGGTTACAATTGCATCCTTCCTTCAACACAATGTCTCCAATTGAACTAATAGGACATGGAAGTCTGTCAAGTCCCTAGTTCAATTACTTTATACTCATTCATAGATATCAACTCATTGATGAACTCATGAAACTCTTTTCATATTCATCCTACCATGGCCATGGATTTAATGAGTTATATTATGAATGCTATATGAGACATTCTCTCTCTTTTTCCTGAGAGTGATGGATCCCTTGTTGATCACTCACATGCCTTCATACACATAGCAGTAGGGCCAATGAACACCTTTGCAGACCCCTGAATAGGATTTGCACTTAGTGTTATCAAACTTCTAAAGCTACATGCATAAGGCAACTATGGTGTCTCAGGTCTAAGGATTACTTGTACCACTATAACAATGAGAAACTGATTGACAGGCAGGAAAAAACTCCATTCAGTTTATCTCATATCTTTGGTCACATTCAGTGTACCTATTCTTATAATAGGCACCCACTTGTTGGTTGTAGTGTCTCCACACAAATAGCTTGAGACTAGCTATCCTCCTATAGAGTCAACCTAACAAGTGCTAGTCCTATGGTTCATTACTGTCCATCATAGTGAACCTTCAACTAGGAATGCTTAAGGAGTTTAGTACAGAGATATATCTATAGTCTCAAAATTACAACTCTTTGTAATTCCATATTCTCAACTCTAACTCCATGGACATATTATGTAAATATAAATGATGCATATAAACATAATAGAATAAGCCCTTTTATTAAATCAATAATAAATGTGACATACATAAATGAAATCAAATGATTGTTCCTAATCCCTAAACAATCATCTGTATGATTGGCTCTAGGGCATAATCCTAACAATCTCCCACTTGCACTAAAGCCAATCGACCATGCATGTATCGCATACCTATCTTCTCAAGATGTTGGTCTTACACATAACCAATTATGTTTTAAAGCTTTAGTCAGTAGGTCTACAAAAACTTATGTAGATAATATCTTCTGTAATGTATCTATTACCTCTTCCAATGATTCCTCTAATCACTTGGAATTGTCGCTCTATGAGTTTGGACTTTTGATGAGACCGTGATTCCTATACTTGAGCTATAGACCCATTGTTGTCACAAAACAAGGTGTGGGCAACTCAATGGAAGGAACAACTCTAAGTTCTAAATGAACTTATAGATCCAAACAGTCTCCTAGACAATGCGACAATTAATTCACCCTTAATAATGGAATCCACTGTATCTTTCATACAGTTCTTCCATTAAGTATTTCACCAACTAAAGTGAATATAAAATATACCCCATATGGATCATATCCAAATCCATATACCCATCTACTATGAGTTTACAATTTCCATATACAATCCAATATTCCAAATTTGAATTGATTGATAACTATTTGTAACAATTACAACATAATAGATATCAGGTTCAATACATAGTGTAAAATAAGGCTTCTTAACACTTTAAGATTCTTACTTGTGTTATCCTAGGGCACATGCCCTTGAATAATGAATTCTTATCTGAAGTAAATCAGAACTCCCTTAGAATTCTCCATGTTGAACTCTTTCAACATTTCAACTATGTTTGATGATTTGGAGATACTTAGCAATCTATATGATCTATCTCTATAGATCTTGTTGGATGCTTCTACCAAATCTTTCATGAAGAAGTTTTTCTCAAAAACTAAAACTTCACATTAGATAACATTTATATATCATTCATAATGATTAGGATGTCATCTATACTTAGGATAAAGAAAAACGATCGCACTCCCACTAACCTTTTATACACTCATGGTCCATCTATACAATGAGAGAAATCAAACAATTTGATTACTTCAACTTTATAGATGTTCTAATTATGAGAATCTTGTAACTTCTATAACTTACACACTTTTATGGTTTTTTACCATTGGATATAACATCTTTATATCCTTTTTGACATATCTCATATTCAAAATGTGTGTTTATAGATAACAAGATCCAAATGGATTTCAGCATAACTATTATCAAACAAGTTTCTTTATAGACAACTTTTTGCCTATGTTGAAAACATTCTTAAATAGCCAAGCCTTTTTAGGTCTCTACCTATCCATATTGGATTTAATGACTTAGTCATTTCTCAAGTTGATGTGAAACATCTAGTCATAATCAATAGGATTATCTTGGTGATCTTTATCACCAAAGAACAATTCTTTCACATTCTAATAGAGATACAATATCTCTCTTATGTTAAGAAATATCCAATTTGATCTATGAAAAGATTGTAGTATAGTTAAGGGTTTTGTCTCAACAGAGACAAGGGTTGGATCTTTGTTCGTTTGTGGCTTTATAGACAATTCTATAAATTCTATCTACTTTTGCATCTTTTTTGAATGAACTCTTTCTCAAGAAAATCCAGCAAACATCCTAATGGACAACTTTTGTTCATTAGAGTAATAGAAATACTATCCCAACCACTTTTGGGATATACCACAATTCAACACTTACTTGACCTTATTTCCAGATTGTCTACATTATGTTTCCAGACAAACGTAGCACAAGCCCAAGCCTTAACTTCTTTAAGTTGGGTTTCTTCCCATATCATATCTGATATAATTGGAACAAAACTGGAGTGAACCCTAAATCTTTCTTCAATGGCTTGATGAGTTCTCTATCTTCATTTGGAAGGGTGGTCCCTAAGCTTAACCATTTCAGGCTTATCATTGTTTCCAAATTAATTGGTCATAGTTCATCCATTATGCCTCTAAGGTTTATGTTTATGCGACCTTAATCATTGATTGGTGAAAATATGAAATAGAAAGACAAATGAATATTTGGAATCAAGCCATTTTATTGAAAGATTGAGGAATTACAATGAAAGACCAGACTAACAGCAATAGGGACTTGCAGATTAACTAGGAAGCAAATGGACTATAAACTAGAAAGAAAATGAACCAATCCTAAGTCTACTTTTAACTGAACATGCTCAAACTCTTCATCACAAATGTTTATGGTGGAATTGATGCAGCAGTAAGCCCTAAGCAAAATGTAGGATCATTATCTTCTTTGACTATTCTGATGCTTCACTATCTTTTTATTCCATATCGGTAGCTTCTTGTCCATTTTCCCAATTCATGGCACTTCTATCATCCTGGTTATGGTCGGCTTCAAAGATTGTCTGAGTCCTAGACTGTTCATTGGAGTGGAGAAAACCCATGCTGACGAGGTCATGGATATCTTCGGGGTGGTAGAGGCAAGGAGATGGGAATTCTTGCTTAATTTCAAAGAGGAGTTTTGGTGGCTCAGTGTAAGATTGGATCAGGCAAACTGGAGTTATGTTGGCATGGAATGAGTTTGTATGGATGGGTAGAGGCTGTAGGACATTTGGGTAGTTGGTGGGCTTGGGAAAGGTGATTACCCCTTGATTAATAAGGTCTTGAATCTCATGTTGCAATCTGAAGCATTGATCGGTGCTATGCCCCTCATTTTGATGAAAATCACAATACTCATCCTTCTTGAACCAGTGAGATAGTGGCTTGGATATTGAAATTGGAGTTGGATTAAGAGGCACTAAGAGACCTGATGTTTTCAATTGCTCTAGAGCATGACTCAATGGCATATACAACTCTGTGAATTGGCGAGGACCCTTATCAGCCACTTAAATCTTGTGGACCGTCTTTTCAAAGGTCTTAGTCTTGAAGGCATTAGCTTGTGGCTTAAGAAACTGTGGTAACTTGGGTCTAACAACCTCAGCAGTGGGCCTTTGGTTGTCATCCATTTCATTGGGTTGGGCTTGTGGAGTTGTTTGAACAATCTCTAGGATATGGGTCAACATTTGCAAGGCTGTGCAGATCATTTTCTTGAGGTCTTCCAGACTAGTGTTATCATTCCCAGCCATGTCAATCGATGAAGTGGATGTAAATAACTGTATGATGGATCCCACACTGACTTCAGCTCAAAAAGTTATCACGGGTCCAATCCAGCCCTCTATTAAGAACACAATCCCTATTTAGGTTTAGTCCAAAAATCTTTTTTTTTTTTTTTTCCATTTTTTTTTCTAAAGGGTTCATGATTGCTCTAAATTTGATAGAGTTGACCCTAAGTACCATACCCCTAGTTGGACACTTCATGTTGACTGAATTCCACAACATAGAAGATAGGACGATACATATGGGACCAACTAATGCTAAGTACCAAGACGGATAGCACGACGGTACCTCACAGGTACCATTAATACATTGTAGCTAGGTTTGACACAGCATACCCCTAGTTACACATGACATCCTAAAAGTAAAGGTGGGTTGACATACCAAGGTTGTAGGATTGGTTAACCCTACTTTCCTAAGTGGACAACACACTAGAATACCATGGAGACACAAACAAGAAGTTAGACCTAAACTTGACATACCCCTAATTGAACGGTCATCCTTTAAAGGTACAAAGACTACGAAGGACATGGAAACAAATGACCCTAAGTTGTAATGTGAGGATCAATCACAGACAATTAGGCAGCATAACGACCCAACAGATTCTCAATCAAAGGTCCATGACTATTTTGATATGTATGAGGTCTGACACAACATGGCCTTAGTTAGACAACCCATCCATTAGTATGCCTTGTGGGGCATTGGGTTGGGTTATACCTTGTTCATTCAATCACATAACATGTATAGCAATGAACAGCATAACAGCATGGCCTTGACATTACAGCAAAGTGAGCCAAATATGTGTCCCTATTCTATATGAAATTGGGTGGGTGAAAGTTTCCCCAATTGCTAGAGAGGTTTTATACCTAACCACATGTGGATAAAGGAATTCGCAAGGGTCTAGCGGTACAACCTACTCATATGATATACCTGAACGGTGAACCATTCGATACGAGGCAATTGGAGTTGATAGCTACACCATCAGAGGTCCAATGTAGCCGATCGTTGGCAAGGATACATCGATGCAAGTATGCAATGCAAAAAAGTGATCGTGATCAATTGATTAACAATGAAATTGATTAAGCCCAATAAATAGATTAGAGTTGAGCCCTCAATATCCCCAGCGGAGTCGCTAAACTGTGGACGTCGGAAATCGACTCGGGGGAGAATTGAGTTTCTCTTTCCACTTTTAAAAGGGGTTTTCATAAAACAAGGAGTCGCCACCTCATTTTAGGGTACGAGGAAACCACTAAAAGATTTGTTTAAAAAAAAAAAAAAGTTTGACTCCATTAATGGAAAATAAGCAAGTCTTGAACCAAAAATAAAGATTCACGGGCTAGGTTACGAAATGGGAAGGTTCTGAGCCACGGCGCATTAGTACCCATTTCGCTTGATAAATCGGTCTTATTTATTGATTGAGCTTAATTAATTTCAACCATGCATAACTAAAAATTAAGAAAATTAAAAGATAAAATCTAAGCTAAGTTGGACTTGGGCTCAAGTGAGCGGCTTATGTACTTATGACGAAGATGAAAGTCCACATAGTTCAAACAAACATATTAGGGGGAAGAGTTTCACTCCTCGTAGGACTCTATTAGAATCCAATCCATAATCAAACACTTTATTTTGAAAATACCTTGCTTTGAAACAAACAACTTTAGTTTAAAACTTGTTTGATTTAGGATCAAAACCGTAATATAATCCTATGAATAATAAAACTCAAGCGAGCATGCATCATCACATAAACAATTACATCATGGCAATAGAGTTTAGAAATTATACCTGACAGAAGTGAGGTAGAGTTCTGTTTGCAACCTCGGGGTTTTTGAGTCGAAAATTGGGCAGAGTTTCGACGCTTTCCAAGCTTTATGATGGCCTCAAGGGAAGGAGTTGCAAGTTCGGCAAAGCTTCCGCGTCTCCAAGCTCTAGAATGGGTTGCAAGCCAGAGGGTACTAATAAGAACGTTCCCCACTAACTATTGAGACCAAGCTCTTCTTAGAATGAGTCTCAAGTGAAGGGATGCTAATAGGAACATTCACCCTACACTCCAGAACTCAAGCTCTTTATTTGCTTAGGAAAATTCTACTAAGACTCGATGTAGAATGAAGGAGGGGAGGACCCCTATTTATAGCTAGAGGGTGGGTAGAATGGATGGCTTAGATTTAATCTAGCTAAGGATGATCCAACGGCCCAAAATCAATATTAAGAGATGATATTTATCTCAAAACCAAGTGATAATTTTCAAACATTATCAAAAAGTTGGAAAAATCTAGATTAGTTGAAGAGAGAATGTCAAAATTAAGAGATAAAGCCAAAAAAATTAAAAGGATAAGGATTGGTGACCAAGTGGACACCTCACTGGCTGTTTGGCCCGTTATGGCATGAAAACGTGGGAATTGGAAAATTTTCATCAGACACAAAGTTGTATAGCTTTAAAATACCTTTTCAAAAAGACCAATTTCATCCAAATCCAACTTTCGATTCGAAAGTTATGGTAAAAATACGAAATCTGGTTTTAAAGAATATTTTGGATGAATCTTGCTTATTTTAAGTCTGAATTCATCTATTCTTTTTGCAAAACGTTTTCAATTCAATTTCCCACATATTAAGACTCTAATTAAGTCAAAATGGATCCACAATGGGTCAATTGGCCATAAACTAAGCAAATACGGCTCACCGAGGTCCGGAATGCAATTAAGGGTAAAATGAGGGTCTGTTTTCCGATTGAGCCATACTTGCGACTAAAACCTTTTAGAAATCATTTTATTCATTTGAAAATATTAATTAAAGCTCAATTAACACCAATGTGGCCATTAGTTTAAAAATTGGGATCGAATTAGAAATCAATTTTAAGGAAAATCGACGAATGGGGCTAAACCGGGCACATTATAGATCATCCCTAACCAAATCAATTCCAAAGCTTACCAAAATTTAAACCAAGCCTATAAATGACATCTTAAGCTCATTAGGATCACCTTGGGATGAATTTGGTGAGAATTGGACATCAAATAAGAATTATGCAAGTGAAATGACATAAATGCCCTTTAAGTCGCAAAAGTTCTTATTAGCTATCAAGACTTAACCAAATTGAACCCAAGAAGATACCATGGATTCTTTGGGATGTATAGAGTCTAACTAAAAAGATTTGATGCCAAAATGATGTAATTCTCTACGTGTGATAATGCTCCTAAGGTGGAAAGGTGTGGAATTAGGGGATGAAAATGGGGTGTCTACGGTTTCATACTTTAAAATAAAACTCATAATTATTCCAATTATGCAAAAATGAAATATCATCATAAATCCATTTATGATTATACTCATAAAATCACAAACAAATTCAACAAGTAAGCATTTGTGTTCATTCATAACTCCATACATATTTTTAATTCCTAAGAAATGTATACAAGAATCCAATTATTTACTATATACATAATTCCCAATCTAAACATAAACCAACAAATATTCTTAACATGTGATTATTTCCGTAAATCATATGAAAGCGAATCCCAACAAAGTTATACATAATGATAATATTACCTCTATTATCCTAACAATAGTTTCAACCAACTTATGAAAATTGCACCTACCTCATGATAGGTGTAAGAAAATGTAATCTTGGTGTTGTGAGAGTGTGGATCCAAACCTAGAATACACATGCAAGCCTTCCAAGTGCCAACCCTAATCTCCATGATTGATAGTGAGAAGGGAAAATGCAGCTCTAAAGTGCAACCAACCTCCTAAATACCATTAATAAGCACAAAATGTATGGATATGGTGACTAAATCCCAAAGGAATGCAAACCCTAGCTTTAGACATGAGAAGATACCTCTCAAACACAAAATAGAGGTTTGCCATGAGTACATCCAAGCTAGAAATGCTGCAATCCAAACCCCCAAGCATGAAATCCAAGCAAAAGTAGTGAGAGAAACTCTCGCTCTCTCCACCATACACCCATGGGCTCTTTCTAACTCTTTCTCCCCTTCTCTCACTCTAAAATGCTGAAAATGAGTGATATAAGTCGAAGTTTGGGTGTTTTAAAATGCCCTATGGGCACATCCGTGTTTTCCCCTAAAAGCTTAAATATAAGCTGTTTGCCAATTCAATTAACTTAATTGACAATTCAGTCGACTCAATTGGCCAAAATAGGAACCAATAGCTTCTCTTTAATTCAGTCGACTAAAAGTTACTAATAGTCAACTGAATTACTCAAAATACCTCCAAAACATGAAAATGCATGGGAAGTTTATATACATGCATAACCATCGCATGTTCAAACACATGCATCCTTCAATGATTATACAAATATCTGTAAGTTTGCAATAAGTAATTGAATAATTCATTATGTAAAGTGCTATATTTATACAAAGACAACCCTAAGATATAAGACTAAACTACCCTAATAAAATAAAGATATACATCTCACACCCTCCCCCCCTCAAACTCTGGATGTGAACCCAGAGAGCACCGAGAGTTTGCTAAGTAGAAAATGAAAACGAGTGGACGTATAGGTCTTAGTGAAGAAATTAGCAATCTGGGCAGTGGAGGCAGCAAATGGCAAATCTATAGTGCCAAGCTGAAGATACTAACGAATAAAGTGGCAATCGATCTCAATGTGCTTAGTACGTTCATGAAAGACAGAGTTATGAGCAATCTGAATGGCACTTTTATTGTCACAGTAGAGAAGAGTCGGAGATGAAATGGTAATTCCTAAATCAGATAGAAGCCATCGAAGCCAAACAATTCCAGCAGTGGAATGGGCCATAGCACGATATTCAGCCTTAGTGGTAGAGCGAGCAACCATGGTTTGTTTCTTGCTTTTCCAAGAGAGGAGAATCACCAAGAAAAACACAGAAGCCACTAGTGGACTTACGATCATTAATATCACCAGCCCAATTAGCATCAGCCCTTAAGGTCAAAGTAGAAGTAGAGGATAGTAATAAACTCTGGAAGATTATACTTTTGACATAGCGCAAAATACGCAACAAAGCAGCCCAATGAGTAGTACGAGGGGCAGAAACAAACTGACTAACAACATGAACAGCATAGGCAATATCAAGACGGGTGACAGGGAGATAAACCAAACAACCAACAAGGTCACGATAGGTAGTGCAATAACTGGGTAAATAGAGAGTAAATACACTGGTGGGTTGTTGCTAAACCTAGACTAGATAGGGAGAAGGGATGTGCTGCCAAGTTTTGATTGTTTCCAAGCCCTAGGCTAGTGCGATGGTTCAGTTTAGATTGCGATTGCAGATGAAGAAGGTCCAACAATGGCAGAAGGAGAGAGATGCGAGGTGTTGACTGCAATTGGCTGATCCGATGGAGAAGAAGGTGCGATTGGGTAAATTAGGGCTGTGATTGTGGTAGATGGTGCAACAATGGTGATAGAGAATAGCAACAGAGCGCTTGCATGAAGGAGATACGATGAGTATCTTCAATCGACTGCGTATTGCGACAGAGATCAAAGAGGGTCTAGTTGCGATTAGTGAGAAAGCTTGACAGTAGTTATGATTGGGTATACAAAATCTGGCGCGATGGCAATAGTATATGAGGGCTTCACGGCTTCTACAAAGGGGATGCAATGGTGGGCTGCTGCGAAGAGGATGCAATGGTGGCATGTGCTTCACGGCTGCTGCGAAGAAGAGATACAATAGTTGACGGAAAAGGTGCGGCAGCCCCTAGGGCTCTGATACCATGTAAGTTTGCATTAAGTAATTGAATAATTCATTATGCAAAGTGTTGTATTTATACAAAGACAACCCTAGCTAAGATATAAAAGACTAAACTAGGGTAATAAAATAAAGATATACATCTCACAATATCATATAATTATGCCGAAGCTACATCAAGATCGCGCAAAAATAATGCTCATGCATGAATGAAAACCAACAAAACTAGATAATACTAAGACTAATGATGCTTATAACCCTTAAGACCATATTATAAAAATATGATCATTACACCCTGGGCCTTACTGCGCCCACGACCATTGCCTCCAACACTTCTAGCCATCAAAACAATCAGAACAACCAAAATGAAAAGTAGCGAAAAATCCATGGTAGGTAGCAAGCAAAAACTAGTGCAAACACACAAGAACTGAAGGCAACCCAAGGGTTGAAAGCTCTATTGAAACCAGAATTTTAGGAGCACAACAAATTCCAATGGTAGTGTTAACAGAGGTGACAATAACCAAAGCAAAATTGCAAAACCAAATCAGTAGCATAGGAATCGAAGTGATCAAACCAAAGTATCAGGCCCAAATCTTGTCCTAAGCACACCTGTAAATAGCAAACAAGAACCAAGTTAAAAAACCCACAAGCCATTAGAGAAATCAAACAGAATTACACCCCTTTAAATGTAAGGATGAAGACGCAAGCCAAGAAAACAAACTTAGCACTCTACAAACCCTAGGCACTAGTAAAACCTAAGTCGAAATTAGGTAAAATGACCTCAACTAAGGACAAAAATGTGAGACCCTTGGCAATACAGCTTCAAACACAACCAGCGATAAAGAGAAGATGAGAAACCCAAACTCCAAGCAAACCTGCAACCTTAACGCAAAGTCCCAAAATATAAACCAAACCCTAGGTCGAGCAAACACTGATAGTGCAGAGGCAGACCCAAAGTTGAAGAGTGAAAGAGGCTGAAATCTGAAAAGAAACTGAGAATCTACACGTTGGCAATAGAGGATAACAGAGGGCACTGGTGATGAAGATTGCCGGAACCCTAGGGCACAAATAGTAGAGACAATGGTGAGAGAATGGGTCAAGTTAGGTGTAGAGTATGAGTAAATTAAAAGATATGCTAGAAAAAAAAAAAAAAAAAAAAAAAAAAAAGAAGGGAATTTGAAATTGAAACCCAATATAAAGGGGACTAAAAAAAAAAAAAAATTTTTCAATAATAAATAAATTTGTCAACAAAGAAAATAAACTCCCCCTAAAATAATGTATAAAAAAAAAAAGTGCATTGAGATAACTAGCACGAAAATATGTTTTAAAATAATAAGAAAAGAACTAAAATTGAGACATCATTCCCCCCAAAAAAAAAACAAAAAAACAAAAAAACAAAATGGAAGTAATTGAGTCACAATAAAAATAATAACAAATTTTCCATAAAGTCTAACACACTTATGCTCAATTAGTATAGAAAGCCATAAAAATTTCACATGCTATATGTATGATGCACTGACACTGCCAAACCATGTTAGATTCGAAAAGATTACTTTTCACCATTTTTTTTTTTTTCATGAGATGTGGGAATGCTTTTGTTGCCATCAAGCTTTTGTGCCATTCCCATTTTTTGTTTTTTTTTTTTTAATTTTTTAATATTCATTCAATTTTGCGATTGAAGCTCATCACCCTTTTTTTTACCACGATGGCTTTCACACTTTCATGCAATCAGCCTTCTCCAATGAATTATACCTCATTTTAGCTTCGGACAACTTGAAGGTAGCTCTTTTCACGTAACTTAAGGATTTACTTAACATATTGGTCATTCAAATTCTTGCATCGCTAGGAATTTTAAGACATATGATCAATAATTTATAGAATTAGCCTAAATCCCGAAGTCATATGTCAATGGTGCTGTGTAAAGTAAATAGTATGTAAATTCAAAACTACTCTACTAAGTGTGCTTAAGAGAGTGAGACTAAATATCAAATTTATCCATATTTAAGTTTCAACTTAATATGACAATTATGAAGGATATAGTCTTAAAAACTAGTGCAAATCATTTATAAGTAAAGCACACAACTAGCCAAGTAAAACAAAGTACATAAGAAATTTTTTTTTTTGGTTTTTTTGAATTTCGATTTTTTTAAAAAAGAAAACTGAAAAAATAAACTCATAATAAAACAAAAAACACAAGAAAACAAGAATCCTAATATCTATCCCATATACCCATAAAATGATAAGACATAAAATAATAATCCATGATATGGTGAGACAAACATGCACTTACTCAACTGAGTAGACACCTATAGACTTCCTAAGGGATTCAAACCTAAGGGAACTAAGAGGTTTAGTGAAAAGATCCACCTACTGACTCTCAATAGGAAAAAACTCTAAAGAAATCACTTTCTCTTTGACCAAGTATGAGATGAAATGATGACGAATATCTATGTGTTTTTCCTAGATTGCTGAACTGGGTACTTGGAAATATTAATGACACTAGTATTATCACAATGAATAACTATAATACCCTGCTTAATCGCATAATCAAGTAACATTTGCTTCATCCACATAAGTTGAGTGCAACAACTCCTGGTGGCAACATACTCAGCTTCAGCAGTAGATAAAGATATGCAATTTCATTTCTTTTTAAGCCAAGACATAATATAATTACCAACATAAAACCAACCACAGTGATACTCTTCCTATCATCAACATTTTCGGCCTAGTCGACATCAAAATAACTAGCAACTTCGACATTCATATCAAATGAATACTAAAGTCCAAAATCAAGTGTACCACTCACATACCTAATGATGTGTTTCATTGCATCCAAGTGAGACTTCTTAGGGGCAGCTTCATAACGAACACAAGCTCCTACATTGTAGGCAATATTAGGACAACTAGTAGTAAGGTAAGACAAAGTACCAATCACACTCTTATACAAAACGTGATGTACATCTTCACTTGCAATGTCTTTACTAAGTTTCTAAGTGGTGTTCATAGGTCTACGAGCATGCTTAGCACTATTCAAACCAAACTTTTTCACCGACTCTTTGGTGTACTTGCTTTGAGATATAAAAAATTCCATCACTATGTTGCCTCGAATGAAGCATAAGAAAAAATTCAGCTTATCGACCAGGCTCATCTCAAACTATTTTTTATCTCTTCAACAAACTAATGGGTAAGTGGGTCGAAAGTGGAACTAAGCACAATATCATCCACATATATCTGAACTATCACAATCTCACTCCTAACACACCTAATGAATAAGGTCATATCTACTCTCCCTCTTGAAAAGCCTCCAGCTAAAATATAAGTAGTTAAAATGCTCATTCGTAAATCTCTTGTTCCAATCTGTAAATGGCACTAGTTACCGTCCACGAAGGACTTGTTCCAGTCTTTTTTCAGCTTAAACACATGGTTGAAGTGAGTGGATCTTTAAACTCCTTGGGTTGTTCTACATAAACTTCCTCTTGTAGAATGTCATTCAAAAAGGTATTATTCACATCCATGATAAAGTGTGATCCTAAGGTAGCAAACTATGACAAGTAAGAGACGAATGGACTCAAGCCTAACCACTAAGGCAAATGTTTTATCAAAATCTATACCGTCAACTTAAGTATAACCCTATGCAACAAGCCTAGCCTAGCCTTATTCCTAACAATGGCATCATTTGATGATTCTAGGACATATAATTTTTTTTTTGAAAAAGAAAAGGACTTAAAGCATCGTAAAGCAACCTAGCATCCAAACTATATTGGCATCCTAGGAGCTTCCAATACTGTGCTATAGGTCTAGAGTATTATTAAACAAAAGAAAGGGACTTGTATACATTCGGCCCTGATTGCAATGTGGTTACCTTCTCTATGAATATGAGAGAATATCATGTTCATTTTCCTAATAAGTTCAAGATAGTTCCACCATTTAATAAAAAGAGTCCAAGGGGGCTTAAAAACAATTCTAGGACAAATAATGGTTCTTGGAAGGTAGGCACAATCTCACTAGATAGAGGAGACTCTTCCTTTTCTGGTGGGGAAGAAGGAGAATCCTTGGACTCAAATATAGGCTCATCCTCCTTAGTAGACTCAATATGCACAGGATTCACACTAGTATCATCTATGATCACATTAATAGACTCTATAACAGTGTTCGTCATAAGAGTATAAACTCTATACGCCCTACTATTGGTTGAGCTAAAAAAACTCCCTCATCACTTGTAGAGTCAAACTTTCCTAGATTCTTTCTATATAGAGGATGTAACACTTTGAAAGACATGAAAGTACTTAAGATTAGGGTTCTTAACCTTCTAAAGCTCATAAAGAGTGTATAGTCCCTGGTCTAAGATATATTCTATTAATGTTATGACATGCGGTATTGATCGCCTCTCCCCAAAATGTTTTTGGGAAATTTTGCCATGAAGCATGAGCCATCTCCTAAATGACTTGGTTCTTTCTTTCTACAACTCCATTCATCTGAGGGGTGTGTGGAGGTGAAAACTCATGCGTAATGCCAAGCTTATCACAAGAAAATACTTTAAGTCACCCGAAACTTCTATTTCAGCTTACTGAAACAAGACTACCAAAAATTACAAAGAGAGTTCAAATGGGGTCTTTTGTTCAGACTTTCAGTCGTCCCAAAGTTGCCTTTTAGCCGTCTAAAACTTGTCTTTTAGCCGGCTCAAATAAGTCGTCTGAAAATTCCAGAGAAGAAAATTTTAGGCATAACATTTTCAGCCTTCTAAAACTTTTTAAACAGCTGAAAATGCATTTTCAACTGTCTGAAATGTCTTTCATCCGTCTACAAATACAATTTCACAGACTAGGATCAAATTAGTCAAGGCATGAAGTCTTGGGATTAAAATCTCCTACTTAGATGATTACATTGGTTCAATTAGTCCTTAAACAAAATGACATTCATGATCCTAAGCCCTTGCAATTCATGTAAGCGTCAATTGAAACTAATCTTACAAATAATCGTATCACTCTCTTAGTTCTTGATTCGTCACTGATAATCTCTTGTGAGTTGGATTTGAGCCATTTGATATCTCTTAAGGTTCTAAGCTTTTGGTTGGTTCAATATGTCATTTGATTTGTATTAGTAAGTTTGATTCCTGTCTTGAGATCAAACTGAGAAGCTCATTCGTTCTAAACATCATCTTATATATTGTTATCATCAAAATAATGGGATTGAAATCATTTAGGCCAACACCTAGGATACTTAGTATCCTAGGGCGGACTTGAACTCAATTGAACGGCTACGTACTAGTACCTAATAAGAATCAAAGTCTACAGAGTTCAAAAGGAAGGTTATTCCCCTCATAAGGAATTACGATACTATCTAAATTTCCATTTTGTTCAAAAAGGAAAGTTTAACAATAGGAAGTTTCTAGAAAAGGGAATGTTTGAGAGAAATGAAAATTTTAACAAAAGGAAACTTTGAAAAAAAAGGAAGTTAGATAAAGGAAAGCTTGTTAAAAGGAAGTTTTGAGAAAAGGAAACTTTAGGAAAAGCAAATTTTACTAAAAAAGAAATTCGCAAACTACCATAATTCTATATAAGAAGAATAGCCCAAAAGAGGAGGGATAGATTTTAAATTGATTGACGACTCTCAATCTCCCATCAATCCAAAATCAAGCAGGCATAACATCATCACACCACAATCATATCACAATCATACCAATGCATAAAAGCTATAGCAAATAAAGGAGAAATCAACCCTAAACATGCTAAGAGGATATCATCATTCACAAGACAATAAAATAAAAGCTAAACATCCAAAAAAATCATCAAAGACAAATTTTGACAAAATGCATAATGAACTAAAAACACCCTAGGAATCATGTAAACAAGAAAGAATATTCATGCAACTAATAAAACCCTAATGCAATACGATGATTCCCTAAAATATGCAATACTCACTCCCTAGAAGCAAACTAAAGCTACTAGCATGCCAACATAATATATCAATTCAAAATATTGAAACCAACTCAAGCACAATTCATAGGAAGGAGATTTCATGCAAAAACACTCAAAAATTGCTCCTACGATGAGTTTTCTTAACATAAAAATATCATTAGATAATTCTACATAAAAACTATGAGACATTAGGAGTTTCTCATCATATCCTACGTAAAATCATTATCCTAGAATATGCTAGAGGTGGTCGCATACTTAAACACACTCCTAGAGGCATTCATGCAAACACCTACTATCTAAAAAGAATAATTATCTCTTCTTTTTACTTTTTATTTTTTATTTCTTATTTTTTTATAGAACCTCTGCTATAGGAGGCAAATTTATTGATAAAAATGAAGAATGATACACCTAGAAAAAGAGGGGGGGAGGGGGAAGAAAGTACCTTACCCCTTAAAGATGTCTAATACAAAAGGAAAAAAATGTTTAAACTCTTAAGTATGGAAGACCTTGTTGCTCTAGACGAATAGAAGCAGTGATATGAGTAGGAAGATCCTAATTATCTCTAAAAACAATTTGCTGCTTGGTAGAAACACCATGCCTAGCCAACTGATTTGCTGCTGAATTAACTTCCTGAAAAACATGAGTAAAAGAGAAATGAAAATTCCGAAGCATGGAAAATGAAAAAGGATAACCTCTCCTAAAACACATGCAAACAACTGCCATGAATGCAAACCTAAACATAAATATTATTAAAACCATGTATAAAATAAAGCCAAAGTAATAGAGCACCCACACATACTCATCTAATAAAATAGAGATAAAGGATAATTCTTACCATGCAAACACTAACCTAATTAAGCATGCAAGCTAACATGATATTTATGCAAACATACAACTAGAATATGTTAAAACAATATAGGAAACCAACCATAACAAAGAGGAAGCATGTTTACAATCACATCACAAAACATTGAATTTTAGAGCACAAGAGAAGAGGAGAAAGCGTATCTTTCATGCAAGAATCTTTATGTTTGCGATGATTTTATCAAAATTACATAATAATATTATGAAAATAACATCATGAATCATATAATATTATCACAAACAACTTATACTAACATCCTAAGCATGCTTTCATCATCACAATATCATAAACAAAAGAAGAAACCTAATTTCTAGAGAGATAGGTACCTACCTGCTGCTATGCTCTTTCTTGTTTCTCTCTTACTTGATCGATTAATTTAATGGTGTTGTAAAAGCTTCCTCTTTCTTCCCTCAAGCCTTTTGAAGCACTCATCTAATTCTTTCAAAGCTCCAAAATTCATAGCCCCCTCTCTCTCTCTAGGTTTTGGAAGCAATAAAAAATCCTTAATTGTTGAAAGAGGCTCTTATTTATAGGGAACTAACTTAATTACTCAGTAGTTGAGATTAATCCTTCAAATAATGATCAAATGGCTATTAGACACTCTTGAAGCTCAAGTAACTCTAAGTTACTAAAAAATTAGATGGAAAGTCATCAAAAGTTGCAAAAAGAGGTCAAAAGTTGCAAAATCGGAAAGGGGGAAAAAAAAAAAAAAAAAAGAGGAAAGTAGCATGGGTGATTGGCAGGGTCCAACTAGTCAGACCATCAGGCTGACCACCCAAAAAGGCCCTCTTCTAGTCTAGTTTTCGATGTTTGCGCACTCCTAGGTGTGTATCTTAGTCGAATTGATTTCAATTTGAGTGATTCACAAGCCAAAACGACCATGACTTGAAGGAGGATGAAGCTAGAATAATTTCAAGGTGAAAATCTCCAACCAGGGTTAAGTGGTTGGGTTTAAAAAAAATGGTTAACCGTCGAAAGTTCAGTAAAATGAATTTTGACAAAGTAAGGGTGTTATCCTCCGTTTGAACCAATTCTCATTTTAAATCAATGTGAGATTTCAAAAAACGTATTTTAATATAAAATTAGATGTAAAGAAATGTAAATGAAGTTATTTGATTGAAAATCCAATTGCAAACCATAAGTCAACTCTATGAGAGTCGAAAAAGAGTCAATTAGCCAACTTGAATCATTATGAGCCAAAACTAATCTCAAACTATTGAATTGTCAAATTTGTTCTATAAATGGCTTCTCTCCATCAACATGATCTCAATGGAACAACCCAGGTAGAATTCTGAGGTTAAATGAAAATTATACGAGTAAAAAGACGAAATTGGTCTTAAAGTCGCAAATGTTCTTATTAACCATCGAAATTTATTTACATTTGAAACCAAAATACATCACCATGATCTAAATGCACCTTAATGCCTAATGCAAGGGATGGAATGCAAAAATAAAGTAAAACATGCATGCAATAATAGTTTAGTGGCAAAGGTGTCCTCTGAAGCTCAAAAGCTATAAACCTCATCAGACTTGATCAAACTCCAACAAAACAACAAGGAAACATTAGGGGTTGAAAATGGGGTGCCTACAATTTGTTTGACTTTGATTTTTGCTTCTTTTATATTTTGCATCTCCCAGATCCTGGATCTGTATAGTTCCCTGACACTCCTTACCCTTTGTTTGGGACTGCATCAGCCACAAAAGCTCCCTTACACTTCCCATTTGTCATCTTTCTCTCTATAAGTGCACTACTAATAAGGAAATTGAAAATATTTTTAGATCTTTTGTGTTCTTATCAAACCTAGCTGGTTATGTTTCTTATATTCGTAACACTCGATTTGCTCTTCTTCACTCGTGTCATATTAGTGCGAATAGTTAAAACCCCTCAAGCTAGAGGCATAGAACCTATAGAAGAAAAGGGTGTTTCCCAACTCCTCTTTTTTAGAAGTCTTGGTCTACGAGCCGGATCCACCTCTATTACACACTTTGCACTCTAATCATCGGTCGAGTGTTCGTATGCCCACACAAACACACATACACTCACTGCACTTGTTTGGGACATTTGAATTTGAGTATCAAAATAATCTTTTAATTCCATACCTTGCCGGTTTTTTTGTGAACAAATGGGGAGTGGCTATTTATAACGAGAGGTTTGGGGATGAATGGTTGAGACTATAAGGTCTTAAGGATAATTCAAGGGCAAAGAAAATGAGCTAAAGTAGGGTTTAGAAGTGGACTAGGGCAGCTAAAATCGACTTAAGGGTGTTAAATATAGAAAATTTAGGATTTTTTGTGCAACTAGAAGGTTCTAAGTAACGTGACCATTTGGTCACTAGAGAGCCTTCTTCTTCTTCTTCTTCTTCTTTTTTCTTTTTTTTCTTTTTTTTTTTTTTTCACCAAAAGAGGGTGCTTCTTTGGATCTATTCAATTTTCTTAAAAATGCCTAAGGTTCATTTTTCTTCTATGTTTACTTGTTCCCAATCCAAAATGCACGATAATCAGTTAATTTCCAAAATATCAAGTTAAGGTTCATAATACCTCATCATAGCTTTTAAAACCAAATCATTGAGGGTATTGGTATGAAATGACCATAATACACCTTATAGACCCTTTTCCTCACATCAACATCAAAACGTACTAGATTTCATTCGATGTCGTGTAACATTAATATTAAGCTCAAATATCACATTCGAAGAAACTTATGTGAATCTCAATTAAAAAGATCAAAATGCCCTTGTCATTTTGGTTTCGTTTTCCCTCAAAACTCATCAAAACTCTATGTGCTTGCACCTTTAAATTTTACTACCCAACCAAATAATTTGGGTACAAAACTATAGGAGCATTGCATTGTGAAACATATACGATCACATTGCTCATGTCATGAAATATAAATGTAAGTTTGTGTATACATATAAATTTGAAATAAAACACAAAATTGCTTAGTGGCTATTTGAAAGTTATTCTTCTTTGAAGCTTCTTCCAAGTACACCTTTATAGTTTTTATATGTTTGACTAATTTTGGAAGTGATTGTGCCATATGTTTGTCTTTTGAAGTTTTAATCAGATAATTGAAAGGCGTAATCTGCATTCGGAGAAGAATGGGAAATTGGACCAAATATCTGTTGAGCTGCAGGTAACATGTTTTTTTTTTTTCCTACTCGCTATGGATATTAAATTTCTGATTGGCGTTATATTGATTTTGAGAAAAAAAAATCAATAAAGATAAATTAATAGAAGAAAGAAAATGATTGAGGTTTGCTTTGTCGCTTGTATGATTATCATAGGAGTGCTTTGATCCTAGCTACCAAAACAGAAAGGGACTTTTTGGAAAATTGGCTATTTGCCCACATGAAATTCATCTGATATTATTCAAATACTTTAGTGTCTAACATACCAATGTCACAATCGTAATTATAGACCCAACCTAGCTCCAATAAAACTCAATACCCTCCCTTTCTAAGATTTCATTTTCCCTTAAAGCTCTTAAAGGTTTCACCGAATCATTAATTTGGGCCTCTTGACATTTATGATAGCTTATTGATTCAATGTCGCTTTTAGGTAATCTTTGCCTAATATTAGGTTTGGCCATGTGTTTGGAAGTTATTCTATTGAATATAAAAATATTATCTCAAAAAAATGATCACATAATTTTCATCAAAAACCATAATTTTTAATCCTTAATTGAATTATCCAATATGAGTACTTCGAATGGGAATTTGGAAACTTGTTCCTGAACATTCTTGTATGATTTCATCTACTTAACTTTAGGATAGTTTTGAAATAACTTCAAGTATGTGCCTCCTAATGGTCACCAGCCAGAATGATATATTCCAATAGCCTTAGTAATGCCTTCTTTTTAATTATAAAAGAAAAATGTGAACGGTGAATGTTGTCCCACATAACAATCCAAGACGTGCCCCGCGGGGGGGGGGGGGGGGGGGGTGGGGGTTGAATTGGATTATAAGCAAACTATGAAATCTTTTTCAGTTTAGAAAAACTTCAACAAACTACCAAGAATGCACAAATATATAAATCTTGAAATTAGGAAGTGCAAACACAAGATTTAAAGAGGTTCGGCCTTCTTGCCTATGTCCTTGCCTCAAGGGGTCCGCTTGAGAATTCTACAATCCACTATCACAATCTCCTTATAGGTGGAGATCACACCTCTTACAAAGAGAAGCTCTCTTCCAAGACAAATCACCCTTTGTCTCACTAGGGTTCTCAAAACCCTTATAATGCTTTGAATAGAAGTTGTTTGCTGTAAAACAATCTCTCTCTTAGAGTAATTATAACAGTTGAAAGCTCAACACTCTTCTAATCATTGCTCAATTAAAAGCTCTTTAAGAATTAGGGCTAGAATGCTCAATAATGAAAATAGAAATTGATTGCACTTGTATTGATACTCATAAATGAGTTTGAATACTTGCATTTATACCCATTTGGCCTAATATGCCGTTAGAAGCATTAAATGCCAGGAACTAGCCGTTTGGTGGCATTAAATGCACCAAAACCCTTTCAAAAAACTAGCTGTTATAGCTTTCCCGCATGGTTTAGTCTACTATATCCTTGGTGTAGTCAACTAAACATTCCAGTAGCTGAATGTTTGGTCCTGGCAAGGGTTTAGTCGACTACGTGAAGCTTGTAATCGACTAAACTAGCTAAAATTGCTAGTTTAGCTACAAAACATTGATAATTAATTGTTTAGGTCCATGTTCGTCAACTTAGGCTTCTTGTATAATATGAGCAACCATGTAAAATATAAACTTAAAATCTCACTCATAACCCATAAATGTATTCAATGATGGTACTAGCTTTGTCTTGAGTGCTTCTAGGCTCTTTGGCTTGCTTTCTATGCTGTCATTGGGCCATGCTTATGCTTCCTTGATGTTTTGAGCTTCCACATATGCATTTTGTCATATGTCTTTGATCATCATAGATTTAAGTTGCATGATCCTTGTGCCTTTGCTTGATATGAAATGAGTTTGAGTACCTAGCTTTTATCTTAATCTTGACATTAAACCATTAGAACTAACATCAATCCCTTGTTTTATCATCAAAATCATAGAGATACCTAAGGTTGAAAACCTTAGGGGCCAACAGTGAAAATAGAGTGCTTGAAAACCAAAAATAAAAAAGAAAGTCGAGTGCTTGAAAATGAAACTTTAGCCAGAGTTATGTTTTACATTCTTGGTGAGGGCAGCTATTTTTTAGGAACGTTTTCTAATCTAAAACTGCTTGAAGTGGAAACATGATATTGAAATCTCCGACAGCAGTAGCTATCCTAGGAGAAGTTGCTAGAAAATGTAAAAGCAAGTACTTGTAGCTAGCTTACTGCAAATACAGATTATATGCTGAAAAAACATGACAAATGGGAACTCTTTGCTGTTCTTTTAGCTTGAGGGTAATAGCGACACTATGCTGAGCAAGGAAGTTGCTGACAAGACCCGCGAATTGAGGTATATATATAAAGTCTATTGATTTATTGATGCACTAGATGCACATATGACATATTATTGAGTAATGAACCCATTGATCACAGGCAGATGAGGGGAGAAGAGCTCCAAGGGTTAAATATAGAAGAATTAAAAAACCTAGAGAAATTGCTTCAAGCAAGTTTGAGCCATGTTGCAGAAACAAAGGTTTGTGTGTGTGCGTGTTCATTTTCTTTTTTTTCTTTTTTTTGTTATTGTTATTATTACTATTATTATTATTGTGATAAGCTCAAATTTCTGTACATTCTCAAATACATGGAACTTTGCATTGGTTTCAGAGTGCAAGATTTTTGAAAGAGATAAGTACCCTTCAGAGAAAGGTGACATGCTTAAATTTCTGTACATTATTTTTGTGATATGCTCAAATTTCTGTACATTATTATTGTTATATGCTCAAATTTCTGTAGATTCTCAAATGCTTCTAATTGTTACAAGGCGTTACACATTGTTCTTAAGAATATAAGAGAACAAACTGATGACCTTCATGATTTGTTCTTAACTAATTATTTCCATGATTTATGCTACTTTCTTGAATTGTTTTTATTGTTCTCTCTCTCTCTCATTGCTTACGCTTTACCCTTAATTATCTCTTCATTCTTTAATAAACAAGCAGAGAAGGGAACTGATGGAAGAGAACAACCTATTGAGAAAGCAAGTGAGATCTTCCATTAATTTTAATGCTCTCTCTTGTTGTATTTCTCCTGTTTCCTAGTCTCTCTGTTTCAGGTGAAAATTTTCTTTTGCAGCTGGAGAATGCGCTTGAAGTCCAGACATTTGTAATTGAACAAGGCCTGTCAACTGAGTCAATCACCAATATCTGCAGCTTCTCAGATCGTCCTCAAGATTATGACAGCTCTGATACTTTTCTCAAGTTGGGGTTAGTACGTTTGCTAATCACATTCATTTGCAAGCAAATTAAAAATTAAAAAATAAAAAAATAAATGAACATTTGTAATTGAACAAGGCCTGTCAACTGAGTCAATCACCAATATCTGCAGCTTCGCAGATCGTCCTCAAGATTATGACAGCTCTGATACTTTTCTCAAGTTGGGGTTAGTACGTTTGCTAATCACATTCATTTGCAAGCAAATTTAAAAATAAAAAATAAAAAATAAATGATAAAGTAAAAAGAGATAGGATGATTTTGATCGTATAGTATAAAATATTAAATGGGGCATATTAGCAATACATATAATTAATTGTAGTTAGGGATAGCACAACTGCAAACACACCAATGAGTCTGACCTTGGATCCAAAATATCATTTAGGATTTAGCATTAAAATTTATTTAGCAATGTGGTTTGAATTCATTCCTTAGCAAAAAAATAAACATGTATGTATATATATATATATATATATAATCATGGTTAAGTTAGGATGTGCTGATATATCAGCCCCATGTGATAGGGATTGAACCCCATGCATTGGCCCAATGTACTTTGTAACTTACTAATCCACAAGATACAACCCTTAATGTGGGTGCTGATATAAGTTATACATTAGCATGTTCTCACCTAACCGTAATCTGATCCTCTATATATATATATATATATATATATAAGAGAGAGAGAGCTGTTTGGCTAAATACTTAATTCGTTTAATCTTGCAGGTTACCTTTCCCCTAGTGGAATCTGAATAGAATGGAGGGATTGCCAATTTGCCATTAATAAATGGCTTTGTATGATCTTTTCAAAATACGGACTATGTGTCAGTAGAACACAGCCCCCGCCTATTTATTTCTGCTTTTGCTTTGAATCATTCAAGGCAATCTGAATCATTCAAGGCAATTCTCAGTACGTAGTATATGCATTTGGAGTTTTTGTTACCTCGTTAATTGAATATTGTATTGGTGAATTATAGCCAAGTGGTTTCAATAAAATTTGTAGAAGGGAAAGGTAGTGTTGAAGCAGTATTTATGCCCTGACTGCCTGTCTTCTGGAAATGGCATCCCAAAAATAACGAAGTCGATCATATTGGAAAACTACAGACCTTTTCTTTATCCATGTAACAGTGATATTCTGATACTGCTTAGAAGATCATTTTTTCCCAGACTCTGGATGGAGCTTATTATGATAGACAGTAAAATCTTTTTGACTGAGTGAACTGGTAGGATTGAGCCACCGCAAGATTAGTATTAAATTGTGATTTTTTTTTTTTTTTTTCCCTTCCTGTTGAAAGGTGCCTGCAGATGGTGGGTACGTGATCCTGGCAAGGCTATGGGCGGTGGCCTCATACAACCATCAGAATTATGGTGGAAGTTTTTGGGCTCTTCTTGATGGCCTTGCAGCAGATATTGAATATTTTTTAAATTTTTTTTAAATGCAGATTACACAATAATACCCCAACCTGAAATGGTCTAAATATAAATAAAATACAACCAAAAAACCAATGAGGAAAAGCACAACCCCAGGAGCATATCCTTGCAAAGATAAAGCACCAAACATGAAATAAGAACAAAGAGTTGAAACACCTGGGCGGATGAGCTATGGCTACAACTACTAATGAGTAGGAAAAATCCACCAAAAAGATCTAGTACCAATCCTTTACAGCCATGCCACAATAGCCAATAGGGGCCAATAATATGTAAACTCCATCCTTAGCTAACCTAACATAGCGGAAGCTTATGAAGAAGTAGGGCACCGCCTGCTTTCCTTACTTCTTAGAAAATCGTTCGAATCCACAAACAAAAGAGTAACACACTCAAATCTACGAACTCAGAGAATTAGATCTTAAAAAGAAAATTCTTTATTGAATAGAAGTTAACCTTACAATGAAAAGAAATAGCCTTTATATAGGCTGCAAAACCTAATTCGACTAGAACTATAACTTTAAAAAAGAAATAACTAAAATAAGGAAAAATACTAAAAATTCCAAAAGTAAACAAATTCTAATTAAAAGAATAAATTAAAAGTCACAATTTGGTAGAAGGACAACTCCAAACGGCAACTGTAGCTCCCGAAATTAGGCAACACATTATTACCAAGAATAGCAAAAACGCGCTTTTGAAGGCCAAAATGAAGGAATTTGCTCGAAAAACAGCATAGGTCCTAGTCAAAGGCTAGGAGTATTGAACAGCACATCGATTTTAAGTCACTCATTGGATTTCATGCAATTCTGACATTTGACCCTTCTCTCCCTACTAGTGCTTTTTCTGATTTTGTTTTTGGAGGTCCTCCAGGCCAGGAATTCTTCTACAATCTATTCTACATCAATCTCCCTTCCTTGAAAAGAATTTGACCTCGAGTTAATTAATTGAGAAGACGACACATCAGGATGATATTCAAACAAATCAGCAACATAGAAAGTATGAGAGATGGCCATATCTGCAGGAAAGTCCACGATATATGCATTATCATTAATTTTCTGCAGAATCTGGAAATGACCATATTTCTTGTAAATACGCTATATCTACTGCATATAGCACTCAATAACGGGTCCAAGGACATACCTTAAGCGGAAGAGACCCGAGAATGTTTGTCGGTTGTTGTTACAAGCTCCACGTAGTCGCTGCACGAATGGCTGCTCCTTTACTGCGAGTCTGACCTCCGTGTATGCTCCTCAACTTCGTGATAGCCGTAGGGATCGCTACTAGAGTCCTCCCACGTAATCCACGCTTCCAAGTCCACTAGGCCAATGGTGATCCTAGAGAGAGAATACTAGAGAGAGAACAATGGAGGCTGTTGTATTCTGTGTTGTGGTGTGTCTCAATCACTAAGAGAGACATTCATTATATATGTGCTTCTATTCCACAGTCCAAACCCTAGCAGGAGTTGGTTTCCAAGTGCAATTAGGAAACCTCATGGAATAGAGGACTTAACCACTGGGTCCAGCATCCACACGTGGGCGGACCATGGGTTTGGGTCACAACCCAATGACCCATATTTTTAACATCTCCCACTCGCCCACGTAGGGTGAGTTATCTCCATAATTTCTCTATCTCTCAACATTCATCTACTCATACAGGAAATGGAGCGTGCGACCTCACGAGAAGAACATACAACTACAGGAGCGTAAATGTTAAGTATCACCAAACTAACAAGAACGCATCACTCGAAAATATCTCGCATATGCCCTAGACAATTCATAAAACACCGAATAAGCACTCTCTAATCCCTCGTATAAACATAAAAGCAGTGCTATATCCCATATATGTAATGTACCCATGTCTCATATCATAACAAAATACGACATAGACGCTGCGCAGCTAATGAGTCACAAAACATGGTGTAGTATCAAATCGTCTTCCCTAAGCCCTCCTGCCAATTCAATTCAACTTAACCGCTTTCCTAGACATGCCCCCATAAGACCGAATTGTTTCCTGGCCTTTGGAAAACACGCTAAAGTAGTGTCATCAAGCATCCTCTTCATGACATAGTCTCAGGTCAAAAAAGGTATAGAGTTGGATCATAGCGATCCATGTGGCTCACACAGTGATGAAGCAGGGATCCATTCATCACTTCTACCATCGGTCGACATAAAGCACATACAGTATGAAATGTATGCTATGGCGTTTAACTCATAAACATGAGCATATCACTATAAGTAAAAGCAAAAGAACGCCATACGAATCTTAGTCCAGTCGCTACTCAAGCGCCTGACCTGAGTTTTCCAGCCCAGTCGCTCTTTCAGCGCCTGTCTGAGATCTCACATTCGACTATTAAGCGGGCTACATAGAGTTTGTGGAAAAACTCCATGATCGATCTAATAGAGATCTCATCTTAACTCAATCTAAGGCGACATAATATAGCAACTGTATATCTTGCTCGCCAACTAGGCGCCAAAGATATAAATGTCTCATCTTGCTCGCTAATTCAGCGCCAAGGTGAATCACCCGTGTGAGTGGGTCGATTCAAGCCCGGTGACATTACAAAGATGTGTGTACAAATGATATAAACAACCCATGTACTAAAACGAAAGGAATAAATATCATATCTCAATAATAATAATGTCAATTACAACTGAATTGTCTAAACATATCAAATCCTACGTAATCCCATACTCCTGATGTGAGAAAGGAAAACATCTCTGGTAATAGGCTTAGTCAAAGGATCAGCCACCATGCTACCAGTGGAGATATGCCTTAGGACAACTTCCTGACGCGCAACCATATCTCGAATGAAGTGAAATCTAATGTCAATGTGTTTGGATCTACCATGATACTTGGGATCCTTCACATAGGCTAGGGCTAACGTACTATCTGAATATACGACCACAGCTTCCTCTGCATGAGCTGTAATGCCTAAACTCTGTAGGAACCTCCTCAACCAAACTGCTTCCTGAACAGCTGCTGAACATGCTATGTACTCCGACTCCATTGTGGAAACGGCTACGTAAGTTTGTTTCTTGCTACACCAAGAAATAGCTCCACCTCCAAGGATAAAAACATAACCCGAGGTGGACTTGCGCCCTAACTTCTCACCAGCCCAATCTGCATCACTATAACCCCTCAATCTCAAGTCTCCACCCTGATAACAAAGGACGAGGTCGGCTGTTCTACATAGGTATCGAAAGATTCTTTTCACTGCTTCCCAATGAGCGCGTCCAGGGTCACTTTGAAATCGGCTAACAATACCAACTGCATGACTGATATCTGGACGCGTGCACATCATCGCGTACATCAGACTTCCTATTGCAGATGCATATGGCGTAGTGGACATCTGATTCTTTTCCTCTTCAGTTTTAGGACAATGGTCTAAAGATAAGGCACAGTTCTTTTCCATTGGAATGTCAATGGGTTTGGAGTTATGCATGCGAAAACGTTCAAGAATCTTCCTAATATAAGTCTCTTGAGACAAACCGAGAAGCTTCTTAGAACGATCTCTAACAATCTTAACTCCCAGCACATAATTTGCTTCACCCATGTCCTTCATCTCAAAAGTAGAGGACAGCCACTTCTTAGTGGCGACTATAGACTCCATATCATTCCAGCAAGAAGGATGTCATCAACATACAAAGAAAGAATAAGGATTTTTCCATTGGACCGTTTCAGATATACGCAATGGTTTTGTTCAATCATCTCAAAACCCACAGAGGTAATAGAATCATGAAACCTAAAATACCATTGCCTAGACGACTGCTTGAGGCCATAAATGGAACGTTTGAGAAGGCACACTTTGCGCTCTAGTCTCTTGACCTCAAAACCCACGGGTTGATCCATATAGATCTCTTCGTCTAGTTCTCCATTGAGAAATGCGGTCTTAACATCCATTTGGAAAAGTTCCAAATCCAACTGTGCGACAATAGCTAGGATAAGGCGAATAGATGCAAACCTCACCACTAGGGAGAATGTATCCTCATAATCAATACCCTCACGTTGGGTATAGCCTTTCGCAACAAGGCGTGCCTTATACTTGTCGATTGAACCATCTGCCTTGCGTTTAATTTTCAAGACCCACTTGTTTCCAATGGTCTTACGCCCAGGCGGAAGATCAACCAACTCCCAGACCTTATTCTTGTCCATAGAGCTCATCTCATCCTGCATAGCAATTATCCACTCATCTCTAGCATGAGAAGAAAGCGCTTCTATATAAGAAGCCGACTCATCATCTTCTCTAGGATCACATAGGAAGATATCCCCCTCAATCTCAAAATGACGAGGAGGAATATTTCCTCGTTTACTCCTGCGCACTTGGGATTCTTGGTTTTGCGGGACAATTTCCTGCAAAACACCTTGTGGGATACTCCCACTGAGTTGAAGACCACTCCCACTATCTTCAGCGACTATAGGATAAGGAGCTAATTCCCTACCCTCGCTCGAAGATGGTAAGATGTCTTCACTGTCCTCTATTTCGTAAAGGTCAATATTCCTTTTAGTGTCGCCTATGCTAGGAAAATCATTCTCTATGAAATCAACATCGCACGACTCTATTTCAGTCATTCCTCCATTAGGGTGTTCACCATACATTACATAACCTTTCGATCTATTGGAATATCGGATAAAAATATGTTTTCTAGCTCTAGGGCCTAATTTCCCATACTTATGGGAGGTACTGTGAACAAAACCCGCTGAACCCCAAGGGCGCAAATGCTCCAAATTAGACTTTTCGCCATGCCACAGCTCATAAAGGGTTGAGGAAACTGACTGAGAAGGCACTCTATTTAAGATGTAGGCAGCAGTCATAAGCGCGTCCCCCCAAAAGGATATATGGAGATTAGCTTGCGCCATCATCGATCTAGCCATATCTAGAAGTGTTCTATTCCTTCCCTCCATCACGCCATTTTGCTGCGGAGTATCAGGAATAGTGAATTGTCTGCGTATCCCCTTTTCCTCACATAATTCCTTAACTTGATTGGAAAGATACTCACGTCCTCGATCTGTCCTTAGAGCTTTCAAGATCCTATCTGTCTGATTCTCAACCTCTGCTACAAAGCGTTTGAAACAATCCAAAGCTTCATATCGATGAGCGATCAGATGGACATAACCATATCGCGTGTAATCATCAATAAAAGTGAGGAAATAAGAGGTGCCATGACGTGCCTTAACATTCATAGGTCCGCAAATGTCTAAGTGAATTAATTCTAATGGTCGAGTAGCTCTTCTAGCCTTACCAAAAGGCTTCCTACATGCTTTTCCAGCCAAACAAGGCTCACATACAGGCAGGTCAACTTTAGCAAGTGGGCCTAAGAGGCCCGCTCAAGCTAATCTAGTCATCCTATCACATCCTATATGTCCAAGTCTAGCATGCCAAGTTACAGAATCTATATTCTTATTAGCATCAGCAGTATAGGATAAAGAGTAAACAGAATCATCCAAATCAACTTTATAAAAATTATTTGATAATAAACCATGTCCAAAAACAATTCCTCCTAAAAGAATATCCAAACCATGACCACTGAAATTAAAAGAATATCCATCCTCTAATAGTGCTAAAACAAAAAGTAGATTATACTGGATCCCAGACACATATAACACATCGTGTAGAAGTAAAGTGCGCCTCGTGCGCAAATGAAGCTGATAAGAACCAACTCCAAGAGCTTCTTCACTAGTGCCGTTTCCCATGTAAACTCTATGTGTGCCAGACGGAACGCGATGATAATCTACACACCCTACTCGATCTCTCGCTACATGCTTGGTTGTTCCTGTGTCTACAATCCAATCAGGGAGAGAATGAGCAACTAGAACATGAGAACATACAAAAATGGAGAGAGTATTAGGTGTAGAGGATACCTGCTTCTGCTCAGTGTAATCACTGGCGAAGTGACCTATCTTGTTGCAATTGTAGCACCTCACTTTGGACATATCTCTTTTTCCACCACGCTTGCCACGGTGCTTAAATTTTTTGTTGCCAGCCCCTTTAGGTGCATTATTGCCAGCCCCTTTAGGCGCATTTCTGCCTGCCCCACCCTGCTTGTATTGTTTCCCTTGTCCATTGCGTCTAGGCACATTTCCTTGGCGCTTGCCACTCTGGGCGATAAGGGTAGCAGCTTGGGTCACCTCTAGGCGCTCCGCTTCAAGCTCACAATGACGCGAGATATCCTGGAAGTTCTTAATGTTCTCATTATGTGTCATGATCTGTTTCATGTGCACCCATGAATCAGGCAGGGAACGGATAACAGCTTGCACCTGTTGCTCATTAGTGAGATCATTCCCAGCAGCCTTAAGGTCTCGAATCATATTAGACATCGTCCTCAGATGTTCAGTCATCGAGTGCTTGGGATCCTTTCTGTACATCTCGAACTTCAGAACCAGACTCCTAAGTCTAGTAGTAGATGTACCACCAAAGGCAATTTTCAGCTGTTCCCATATTTCCTTGGCAGTTGGGTAGTTCTCATACTCCCCAATTAGATCATCATGCATGCAGTTCAACATGGTATATCGCGCATGACGATCTTTCTTAAACCAAGCCTGGTAGGTTTCTTGCCTACGGCGAAATTCTCCCACTGGTGCCCCATCCTGAAGTTGTGGGGCATCCATGGAGGTGGTCAAGGTATCAATCAGATCTATTTCATTCAGGAGGTAGGTGATCTTCCTATGCCATATGTCATAATTGGTCCCAACTAGTTTGTCAGCCTGACTTAGTTCAACAGCTAGGTTCTTGGTTGCCATCACTACATTCAAGAATTGCGCAAGGGTTGACATTATTATACACACATCCATTATTTATTCAGAAAACCCGATTGGAAAAACATTATCCTTCCCTACAAATCGAAATCGAAAAATATTGCTTTTACTCATAATCATCTCCCAATTATGTAGGTTAGGAGTATATTTTCCAATCGTTTTTCGAACAAATACGCATATTACCCACAGTATTATAACAATAATAACGATAACATGCTCCCCATAAACACACGGATTCCCATATGGAATCATTTGGTAAATATTAGAGCCTATGATAAGAAAATTCCATAGCATAATGCGTGTCGCGAAAACACATCCCCTTACATAATTCCTCCAAAAAAAATGGTACATAAATCAATACATTAAATTCCCAAAAATCCTAATACAATGGATCTACTACAATGAATAAATAAATGGGGATGCCGCGCCACACATTATGCCTCAAGGAATATCTTATACACAGAAGGCAAACAAACATAAGCTCTATCATATTTTACCAAAAATCCATCCATTTAATCCTATAACTAACATGCTAACACATATTAAGCAATTGGTCTATTAAATGGATGGTAGGGCCATGCTCAAACACATAAGGAGCGTGCCAATGGGTCTCATAAGGCGGGTAAAACGTTGGCGGCAATCTAATTGCGCAACGTAATAAGAATAATTAATTACACAAATTAATTAATTAATTACCGCATGTAATTAATAGATGCACAGTTAATCCACGTCGCGTGACTCTCCCCGTGACACAAAAATACTCCCACATGCTCAAATAATAAAAATACAGCCTCTGGAAATTTTAATTTTGTATATAATAATATTATTTAATTTTTTGGTAAAGAAAAACACTAAAAATATAGTAAAATAAAAAATCCAGAAGCTATGGTGGGAGGTGCAGCACACCACAGAGTCAAATGAGCCCCAAAAAAAAAATTCCAAAATTTTCCAGAATGCCAAACACACCCTCACGCACCCCCACGCGCGCGAGTGGTGTGGTTTTATTGTATTTTTTATCAATTTTAATTAAATAAATAATTTATGGTAATTAAAAAATAAAATAAAAATTACCAAAAATTCAGAAATAAAAAATAAAAAATTCTGGAAAAAATTTGGCCAAAAATGGCCTCGGAAAGCCCCCCCACGCGCCACACGCGCCACCACCCGCATGTGGGTGCGTGCTGCTGCGTCAGCTTCTTTTTTTTTTATAATTGCAGATCCCTCTCACGCGCCGTGAAGGAGCGTGCACGCCACGCGCCGTCGAGGATGCCTTCGACGGTGACACCGCCGGTGCCGTCAGACTCGTCTCGGACTTGGGAATGCAACTAGTGGGGTCCATGCGCGAAGGGGACCAGCCACGTGTGCACACGCGCCCTCACTCTCCTCGGGTGAGAGTGGGCTTGCATTTTTCCTGCACTTCATCTTCTTCCTTTGAACCTATTCGAACCAGTTTCAAATGTTCACGGGGCCATCTTCGCGGGGCTATATCTTTCACATACGATATCGGTTTTGCGCAAATTTTATGTCTACGGAAAGCCCTCGCGACGTAGTTTAACAGTATACCAATTTCCCGCATTGAAAACAGGTCTATGTGCATCAAAAATAAGCCCAAAGTTTCGGAAAAAACACAAATTCCAAAACTAGGGTTTGCGTTTTCTCTCAAAATACACGTCCGTTTCTCACGAAATTTTACAGGCATGTTCCTCGCACATAGGAGAACACATCCATATAAAAATTTTGGGTTAAAAGCCACTTTTGAAAAACGTTTTTAAACGACCAAAAAATTGTATTTTAGAGAGAGAATGCAAACCACGCGACAACAGGGCGAATCAACAACCAAATAGCTCTGATACCAATGTAAATACGCTATATCTACTGCATATAGCACTTAATAACGGGTCCAAGGACATACCTTAAGCGAAAGAGACCCGAGGATGTTTGTCGGTTGTTGTTACAAGCTCCACGTAGTCGCTGCACGAATAGCTGCTCCTTTACTGCGAGTCTGACCTCCGTGTATGCTCCTCAACTTCGTGATAGCCGTAGGGATCGCTACTAGAGTCCTCCCATGTAATCCACGCTTCCAAGTCCACTAGGCCAATGGTGATCCTAGAGAGAGAATACTAGAGAGAGAACAATGGAGGCTGCTGTGTTCTGTATTGTGGTGTGTCTCAATCACTAAGAGAGACATTCATTATATATGTGCCTCTATTCCACAGTCCAAACCCTAGCAGGAGTTGGTTTCCAAGTGCAATTAGGAAACCTCATGGAATAGGGGACTTAACTACTGGGTCCAGCACCCACACGTGGGTGGACCATGGGTTTGGGTCACAACCCAATGACCCATATTTTTAACATTTCTTATCTCGTAGCTTGTACGTGCCCACTGGCAACCACCTTTTATGCAAATAAACATCACTAGATCTCCCTCTTGAAATACTTGAGCCCTTCTTTTTTTATCAGCAGCGGCCTTGTATTTGGCATTAGATTCCTCCAAACTTTTCCGCACCTCTTCTTGAATAGCCTTAATTCAATCTGTTATATTTTCTACTGCAATACTCAAACCAGGAAGTTTTGGCCAAGGAACCAAGTCTAAAGCATGGCGTGGAAGGATAGCAATTAATAATTTGGAATGGGTCCTCCTAGTAGACTGATTTAGCATACTATTATAAGCAAATTCAGCCTGTACAAAAGTAAGATCCCACTATTTCGGCTTCTCTCCATAAATTCATCGAATTAAATTCCCAAGAATGCGGTTCACCACTTTCGTTTGACCATCGAACTGAGGATGACTCGTGCTAGTGAAATTTAGGGATGTGTCAAACCGCCTGTATAAAGTCCGCCAAAAATGACTCAAGAATTTGGTGTCCCTATCTGAAGTGATGGATTTGGGAACCCCATGCAAACGAACAACCTCTTTGAAAAAAAAATTTGTCGCGTGCGCTGCATCTGAGATCTTTTTGCAAGCAATAAAGTGAGCCATTTTGGAATACCGATCAACCACCACAAATACAGAATCAAATCCGTGTTGGGTTTGCGGAAGGCCCAAGACAAAATTCCATGGAAAGATCCTCCCAAGGTGCTGTTGGAATGGGCAAAGACATGTACAGACCCGTATTTTGAGATTGGCCTTTGGCAGCCTGACAAATAGGGCATCTTTTAACATGATTGCCAATGTCTCATTTCAGTTGGGGCCAATAATACCTCTCCTCAGCAAGAGCTACTGTTTTGTTACGACCTAAGTGTCCGTCCAAGCCTCCACCATGTAATTCATGAATTATCTGATCTCGTAATGAACTCCTCGGGATGCACAATTGGTTGCCTCGAAATAGATAACCCTCTTGCATATGCATTCCATCAACAACTGGTTCCAACTAACATTTTGCCCAAATATCTTGAAAATCTTCATCGTCTGCATACAACTCCTTGAGACAGTTAAACCCAATCACTTCAGTCCGTATTGTGACAAGCAACAACGCCCTCCTACTTTGAACATCAGCGGGCATGCATCCGGTTGACACTATTCTGGCTATTGATAAATTTCAATGCTTGGTAATCGCTGAATAAGACAAACTCCCTCCGCACTAGATAATGTTCCCAAACCTTCAAGGCGCAAAAAACAGCATACAATTCTAACTCATAAGTAGACCACTTCTGGCGAGCTTTACTAAGCTTCTCAGTGTAAAACGCAACTGATCTGCCTTCTTGAGAAAGTACAGCACCAATGCTAACAATAGAAGCATCGCACTCGACTTGAAACAACTTGTCAAAATCTGCCAGTGCTAAAACTGGGGCAGATGATAATTTCTCCTTGATCAGCGCGAAACTTTGTTCTGCTTCCTCTCCCCAATTGGATTTCCCATTCTTCATGCATTTAGTAATTGGTGCGACTATCCGGCTAAAATCTCTAACAAATCGCCTGTAAAACGTTGCCAGACCATGAAAACTACGAACCTCGCCCATTGTTTGTGGAGTTGGCCACTCTCGAATGGCATGAATCTTTTCTTCATCAACTTTAATCCCATTAGCACTTACCACAAATCCTAAAAATAACAAAGTGCTGGTCATAAAGCTGCACTTCTTTAAATTAACATACTAGCTTATTTTGCTGCAAAACTGTAAGTACTTCCCTCAAGTTCGCAAAATGGTAAGA
This sequence comes from Liquidambar formosana, assembly GCA_039720395.1. NCBI lineage: Eukaryota > Viridiplantae > Streptophyta > Magnoliopsida > Saxifragales > Altingiaceae > Liquidambar > Liquidambar formosana. The sequence continues at coordinate 24,110,908 of CM077823.1, forward strand.
TTCGTTCTGGCTATAGATTAATATATCATCAAAGTACACTACAACAAATTTTCTAGTGAATGGTTATAATACTTTGTTCATAAGACGCATGAAAGTACTAGGTGCATTGGTGAGTCTAAACAGCATCACTAACCATTCGTAATACCCCTCCTTGGTCTTAAAAGTCGTCTTCTATTCATCTCCAGGCCTGATCCGAATCTAGTGGTACCCGCTCTAGAAGTCAATTTTTGAAAAGACTTTGGATCCGGTTAGCATGTCTAGCATGTCTTCCAATCGAGGAATAAGGAATCTATGTTTAATGGTGATCTTGTTGATTACCCGGTTGTCGATGCACATGCACCATGATTGCCATCCTTCTTTGGAACTAACAAGGCTGGTACTGCACAAGGACTCATGCTTTCCTGCACCAATCCCTTCTTAATCAACTCTTCTACCTGCTCTTGTAGAATCTGACTTTCCTTGGGGTTCATCCGGTAATGTGGTCGATTAGGCAAACTGGCTCCCGGCATGAAATCAATCTGATGTGGTACCTCGAACGGTATAATTTCCTAAAATTCCTCTGGCAAAGGTTTAAGTGCAGGTGGAATTTCTAGACTCCCTACCAACTTCTCCCCTAATTATCACAGCAAAAATCTCTCCGGATTCCTTAGTTTCTTCTATGAATTTGCCCCCATCCACCAGAAATACTGACTTGCTCTTTGTCTTCGGTTCAACAATTGAAAATTCTTCTTTTATGGATCCCAAAACGATATTTAGGCGTCCCTTCATGGAAACATATACGTTATCACGGCCACTGTATGTAGCATCCACATCAAACTGCCTATGGTCGTCCCAAAATTATATGGCTGGCATCCATCTCTACCACGTCACACACAACCTCATCTGCATAATTCTTCCCAATTGAAAAATTAATGTGGCAGATTTCAGTTACCTTCACTTCAGTACCCCGTTTAATCCAGCCAATCTTGTACGGCGAAGGATGTTTCTCAGTTTGCAAACCCAACTTGGCAACCATTGCTTTCGACACTATATTTCCACTACTACAACTATTAATAATAACATCACAAACCTTTTTGTTCACAGTACATCTGGTTCGGAATATATTATGCGGCTGAGATGGTTCTTCCCGCCTTGGTGCTAACAGAAGTCGTTGAACCACCATAGAATGTGACAACAGTTCCTTTTTATCGCCACCCATTACATTTTCGTCTTCATAAGTATAGGCGCTTCATTCTCGTCCTCCTCTATGTCGAATCTACCATCTTCTTCTGGTTCCACTAAGTTAACAATACCCCTTTTAGGACACTGGTTAGAACGGTAGCCTGAATGTCCGCATCTATAGCACTTATCAGACCCCGGACGAGTATAAGGGTTACAAAGTGCTACTTCTGGTGGAACAGTGTTGGCTGGCTTTGTTGGACCTCAACTGCTACTTGTCCCGCGAGTGGTGTTAGACAAAGGTGGCTGAGTCGTTGGAGCTTTTCCTTTATTTACTGTAGCACGATTAGAATCAAAGGAATTTCTTGCTATCACCGCCACCTTCGATATGCCCAATTGAGTTTCTGCTCTAATAGCCAATTTAACAGCTTCGATTAAGGTGTAGACTATTTGCATCGCAACTCGATCCTGCATAGCCCTACGCAACCCCCCAACAAACCTAGCAACTTGTTGCGCATCTGTTTCCAGCAGGTTATTACGCGACGACAACCTGTGGAATTCCTCTAGGTAAGCCTCGACTCTTCTACTTCCCTACTTACAATCCTGATATTGTTGAAACAGAATCTGCTCATAATCTGGAAGCAAATACCTGGATCGTAATAGTCGCCTCATCTTAGCCCATGTCCGAACCATCTCCTTTCCTTGTCGCATCCATGTAATTTACAACTGCTCCCACCAAGCAGAAGCTCCTCCCAATAGTCTGTACGCGATTAATTTCACCTTTTTATCTTCAAGAATATCCATAAAATCGAAAAACCTCTCGACTAATACCAACCAATCAAGGAACCCCTCGATCTGAAGTTGGCCATTAAAACTGGGCAGATCCATCTTTATACGAAAGGTATATCGGTCCTGCTCTCCTTGGTAACCCTCCGATTATCCCAGAGTATGGCTTCAGCATCTTCCTCATCCTCACTTAGGTTATCCTCATAGGCTAGTTGCCTACGTGGAATCTCTGGTTGGCGATCATGAAAAACTTCAGCCCTCTCTCAGTAAGGTTGATGACCCATAGGACTGTCGCCCCTCTGATTAATACCCTGCCGTCAGCCTAGCAAGAGCTGCTTGGACCTCCCGCAATGCTTGCTGGGTCTCATGTTGGAAAATTCTGAATTCAGCCCCTATAACCATATTGTTCTCACGGTCACCACCGCTAAGGACTTCGCTTTCGTTTTGTGCGTTCGCCATTTGAACAGGATTAAACCTGCTCCGATACCAACTGACGTAGTGGAAGCTTATGAAAAAGTAGGGCACCGCCTTCTTCTTGAAAAATCGTTCGAATCCACGAATAAAAGAGTAACACACTCGAATCCACAAGCTCAGAGAATTAGATCTCAGAAAGAAAATTCTTTATTGAATAAAAGTTAACCTTACAATGAAAAGAAACAGCCTTTATATAGGCTGCAAAACCCAATTCGATTAGAACTATAACTTTAGGAAAGAAATAACTAAAATAAGGAAAAATACTAAAAATTCCAAAAATAAACAAATTCTAATTAAAAGCATAAATCAAAAGTCCTAAACTTAAGCAGCAATCTGGCAAAAGGACAACTCCAAACGGCAACTGCAGCTCCCGAAATTAAGCAGCACATTATTACCAAGAATAGCAAAAACGCGCTTTTGAATGCCAAAACGAAGGAATTTTCCCGAAAAATGGCATAGGTCCTAGCCAAAGGATAGGAGTATTGAACAACACATCGATTCCAAGTTACCCACCGAATTTCACACAATTCTGACGTTTGACCCTTCTCTCCCTACTAGTGCTTTTTTTTATTTTGTTTTTGGAGGTCCCTTCGGGCTAGAAATTCTTTTGCAATCTATGCTACATCATAACTAGTCTGCAGTGCTATTAGCTTCCCTAAACTCATGGCAAATAACCACTCTACAAGTTCCCAATCAGAGAGTAGTAGGCCCAAAAAAAACACAACACAACCTTTCTACACTTTATTCCTGTTTTATCAAAGTCGCAATAAAAAAAAACTTCGACAACAGGCCAAAAAGGACACATCCAATGTGCCTTACCATTTTTGAGATAAGAATTCTTCAAAAAGCTCCAAGTTTGAGGATTTTGTGCTTAACTGTTAGAAGTTTTGAATTTATATCCTACTTGTGAGTTGAAATGTGACATTTTATAAGTCACCAAACCCAGACCAATCCTTTACTTTATTGCTACTTTTTTTTTTTTGTTTTTTTTTTTTTAGTATAATAAAGTTTAGTTTCCTTTCTTATCGAATTACCCCAAAAGGAAGGAAAAAAAGGTGCCTTGAAGGTATGCTACCAAAAGCATCTCTTTCGTTCTTCCCCCCACATTTTTTTTTTTTTTTGGTGGTGTGGACCGAATGCATTCTCTGATCGGTATTTGTCATGTGATAAGCATTTGACGTGGAAGTATGGAACGGATAGAGACACATTGGTGGTGGGGAATACCTAGAAACCTTTTTGGGCCTATTGAGTTGGTATTGAGGCAGCTCAGCCCAATTCACTCCCTTAGGAATGGATGCTCTGCCAGCCAGGGAGTCGTTATTTTATTTTAATTTTTTTGGATAATCAATTAAGGGAGTTAGAATTGCCACTCCACACATCTCTTTCTAGTTTCTACACCGTACCATTTAATGAAATTTATTATTACAATTATTCTTGTGGAAATTGACCAATGAATGATCATTAAAAACATTAAGAATACATAAAAAAATAAAAACATGCACATCCCTATCTACACATTAAGAAAACATAAAAATAAAAATAAATACATGCACATCCCTATCTCCACACGCGCCCCAAAAAAAAAAAAAAATAAATAAATAAATACCCGTTCTATCTCTTTTTTACCACATAAATCTCTTACCATCCTAACCACACATCCTTGAACCTAAGCCAGTCTTGCATTTTTCCAGCAATGGACAAGCAAATCACAGATAGGGTGATTCTAGTTGCGAAAATGTACATATTTTTGCATTAAAATTTGGTTTTTTTACTGTTCCATGTTGTTTCAAGATCGTAACATGTTTATTTCTGAAAATACACACATCTCTCTATTTAGCCAATGGGGGCCAACATATTAAGTTTGTGCGGCCATTAATTAACAACAGAATAAAAATGATATTGTTCAGTCGTTAACTGTTGAATTGTTATGTCAAGCCATTTGTAACTAGATATAGTACTTTCGTTCAGCCACTAATGACTGAACCAATTGTGTTAGTTTCTATTAATACTTTGTTCGGATACATAAAATTATACATGTTCAATATGTTTGGTCTCTACTTACAAAACGTATTAAACATGTTCAGAATACCATAATTGAACAAGTTTTTTTATTTTATTATTATTATTCTTATTATTTTTTGTTTTTATTTATTTATTTATTATTTGGTTTTTCTTTGCTGTCTTGGCATCCAATCAACAACGTTGTCCTCAAATTTTTTTTTCTACACATTCAATCAAGCTGCAGGTGAGAGAGGTCCGAGATGGGGATTAATTGAGAGTTGCTGCTAATAAAAGAAGTTGCATAGGGAGAAAAGCCTGTGGTGGGCTAAGATGGTTGGTGGCCTGGTGGGTGTGATGGGGTGTAAAGAGAACCAGCCGCCGCGGCCCATTGGTGTGGGGGGGGGGGGGGGGGGGGGGGGGGGGGGGGGGAGGTATAGAGAATTCGGGTTAGGGTTATTTTTGGGTGATCGTGGGGTGTATTAAAAATAATTAGTTTTTAAATTTTTTTTATATGGGATGTATTGAAAACTGGGGTGTGAAAATAAAATAGTCCAGTGGCTACTGATTATACTTGAGTTATTAGGGGACACAATTTATTATAGAGAAATGCAAATACGTAGGCGTCTTCATGGGTTAATATGAGCTTTGCCCCAATTCCAAGGGATATTGTTTTGATTTGTGCATACCTTGAATAGAAGATGCACCCTCCAACTCTCCAAGGGTCTCGAATACTAAATAGTAATAGAAAATGTAGCATGGCTTACATGTGTCGATAAAAGTTCTTTGTTATCTTTGGTCAACTTGGGTTCACCTTAACATATTTTTAATTGAATTTACACTGCCAATACAAACTCAATATATAAACATTATAATGTCACACATATCTTAAATTGTGTGTTTGAAAAAAACAAAAAAAAGAAAGAAAGGAAGCTAGCTCATGCATGCCAAGAGGGATAGAGTGTCCTTTTAAAAAATTAACATTTTATTATATTAATAAAGAGCTACTATAATTAAGGGCATTCTCGTGGGTGTACCATGGAGCTCTCACTCTATTTGAGAGAATATTTTATAGGGTAAATTGCAGAAAACCCCCCTGATGTATGGGGATCAGCAGATAACCCCCCTTATGTTTTAATTTTGTCAAAATACCCTCACTCTCTCCCAACCCAAACCTCATTCCCACCCTTCCTCTGCACCCACAACAGTCGGCGAAGATATCAGCCATCGCCGGTGAAGATGTCAGCCATCGCCGGCGAAGATGTCATCCATTTGTTCTAGCAAATCACTGCCGAAGCACCCCATAGCCATTGCCATGGCCGAAGAAGATGAAGCAGCAGCTGCTGACGCCACGACTACCATGGGTTTAACCAAACCCCCATCTCACCCTCCTTCTGCACCCACAACAACCAATGAGATGAAGCAATCCTCCATTTTTTTTGGCAAATCACCGCCGAAGCACCCCTATAGCCACTTGCCATGGCCAAAGAAGATGAAGCAGTAGCAGCAACAGCCGCCATGGCTGCCCCCTTTCTTCGGCGAGCTTGTTCATTCAACCGTGTCCACCTAGCGCGCGAACAGCGGATCTAACTATGGGTTGGGGGTTTTGGAACCAAATCTGATTATGGGTTTTGATTGTGGAGTTGTAAATATGGGTATTGTGGGGAAAAATGGTATGTGTTGGGTTTGGGGTCAGAGGTGTTGTGGGGTTGCATATATGGGCATTGGGTTTGGGGTTTGGAGTTGCAGATATGGAGTTGCGGCTGCCATGGATATGGGTATTGGGTTTGAGGTTTGGAGTTGCAACTGCCATGGCTGCCATTTTCAAACCTAAACTTGACCATCGAGAACCCCCCTTCCTTTGGCCAGAGTGTGGGTGCAAGTGAGAGAGACAGAGAAAGGCTACTGGAAAAAAAATGAAGTTAGTTGGAGTGTGGGCCGTCGATTGAAGAGGGTGCACGTGATGGGATGGTGTAGGGGTATGTCAATCTTTTTACATATTTTGTTAACTGGTGTCAACTCAATTTATCCCCAAATGAGCTCAGGCGGCACATTGACAAAATTAATACATTAGGGTGGTTATCTGTTGATCGCCTCATACATCAAGGGGGTTTTCTGCCATTTACCCTATTTTATAAATCCCAATATACATGCCATACTCTTGGATTGACAATCACTAAAAGATTCCACCTTTTATAAATTGCTATATAGCTTGATTCACATGCCTCAGTGACAATTTGATACTAATAAATTGCTATATGGCTTGATCACATGCCTCAGTGATAATATGATATTATTTTTTATTCAATATATAGTATTTGACCAAAATTTTTCATTAACTTTAACCAATGCACGTGGCCAATTAACTACTTATTCCATACAATAAAGATAGGTCAATTTTTACAAATCATGCATGCAATTTAAGAAAAATCATTATTGCAATGACTAATCACTTATTGAACTCTATCTTTCCAAAAGTATCGTATTTTAATTTGTATTGGGTTTTGTATAGAAAGTAATTATCGAAATAACAAAAGATAGTACATATAGATCAAAAGTTCAAAAAATTTATGATTTAACTTTTCAAAGTAGTAGAATATTTTAGGACAAAAAAAAAAAAGAAAAGAAAAGTAAAAAACCTATCTTTATAAAACAGAAGAAATATATTTTTCATTAAATTTATATTCATACCACATATAAAAAAGGATAAATATAATGTAGAACCAATGCTCCCACTGGCTCCCAATGGCTAAATTCTCTGCGCAATAAAATGTCGGGGCCAATTTTTGTTTTGTGTCTCCAAAATTGCTTTTAAAAAAATAAAAAGTTAAAAAACTCATGGGGAGAGGGATAGGGGCGCCCACTTAGGAAGCTTTACCCTTGCTAGCTAGTCAGGAAAACAAATTTAAAATGGGGTGAACTATGACAGGTACGAGGGTACACGTAAATCATAGTGTCTGCACGGTGATGCGATATGGCAATCTGTACGAGAAAGAAAACCTGACTTTTTCAAATTAAAAAAAAAAAAAAAAAAAGAAAATTTCTAAATACTCCTAACCTGTGTAAAAACCATACACAGTTGGGGAAAAAAAAAAAATAATAATAATAAAAAATTCAATTCAATTCTCCGAACCTGTTTGTCCATAAAAGGAATTTTGTTTCTTGTAAGAAACTTACCCTGATACCCTCTGTCTCTCTCCACATTCAATCCTTTTCTGTGTGGGGTTGTAGTGGACCATCCATGTGAGCAACGACAACCTAGAAAAGGTGAGCTAATCAACTAAAAATGAGCTGGATTTTTCTTCAGCTACCTCAACTCAAATCTGGAATTTTCTTGCTTTCCGTCTAGGGTTAGTGTCAGATTCCTCCCTTCATAATTTAGAAAAGCGCCGTTCTTCTTCTTCCTCCCATATTAGTTATTTATTTTTATTTTTATTAATCCAAATCCTATCTCTCTTGTACGTTTCTCTTTCTAGTCATCGTTTTCTTTCTCCTTGGTGAGACTCTTTCTCTCTGAACACTAGTTTGGTCTGATACTTTGGTTGCTTTTCAGTGAAGGGTAGTTCCATTTTTTTTTTTTTTTCCTTTTCTGAAACTATATCCATAATTAAAAATATACTCTCGATCTCTAGAATACTAGTTTGGGCTAATACTTCCATTGATTTTGTGTGAAGGCAGTTTAATAATAATTTTATTTATTTATTTAATTCTTAAACCCATCTTTCTGCCTTCTTCTTCTTCTTCTTCTTCTTCCTCTCTCTCTCTCTCTCTCTCTCTCTCTCTCTCTCTCTCTCATATTTCCAAAGACTAGATTGGTCTGATACTTTGATCGACTTTGTTCAAGGGGTAGTCTATGTTTCCTTTTTCATTTTTTAAAAAAATATTTTTATTCCAAGTCCATCATTCTTCCTTCTACGGTTCTCTTTTCTGAGGCTACTTTCATTATATATATGTATTCCATGCACATTCTCTCTCTGGAAAACTACTTTGGTCTGATAATTTGATTGATTTTGTGTGAAGGGTCGTCTGAATTTTCTCTGGGAAAATGGTGAGGCAGAAAATTCCAATCAAGAAGATCGTCAACACAACGGCGAGGCAGGTGACTTTCTCCAAAAGGAGAAGAGGGCTTTTCAAGAAGGCTCACGAGCTCTCAACACTCTGTGATGCGGAGATAGCTCTAATAGTCTTTTCTCCAGCGGGAAAGGTCTTCGACTATGCTAGCTCAAGGTTCTCTCTCTCTTCCTTCTTATTTTCTGCTTCTTTCGTTAGATATATATATTGCATTGATCGAAATATAGATGCATTCTATCTTGTTATATACACATCTTTGTTGGTTTACTATTGTACTTGGAGGTCACAGACAAGCTGTTCTAGGAATCTCCCAATTCATCAAGAAAATTCTTAGCAAAAATAAAAATAAAAAATTCATCAAGAAAATTTAGGACCAAGAGCAATGGCCAAAATCTACACTAGAATATTGTGTTTCCTTTAAACAAAAATCGCTGTTGGCGGTAACATATAGTATATATATACACACACACACACAAATCAAAGGTAGAGGTACAGATTCTTCCTTCTACGGTTTTTGCCTTTCTGCAAGCTTCTAGTTCTTAACAATATTTATACTAAACGGAATATTTGTAAAAAGCCTTGAAGGTTTATGAATTTTTCATGAAATATAATCAAAATCACTTCAAAGTTAAAGAATGAAAGTGTATGACACTTGAACGTCAAAACTTGTCCAACTATTAGCAAGAACAAGACAAGGACATAGTTTAAGTACATGTGATAATATCAACTGTATCCCTCGTGACTTCAGTGTTAAAGTTCAATTCATCTAGGGCTTTATTAGAGTAACAAGGGGTACGATTCAGTATGTTGCGGTGGTTCGATATTTTTACTTCTATCATAATCTTGCGCCTCATTCTAGAGTTGATCTCTTCCATTTTGGCTCCTGGTGGTCGGTTCTAGACCATCTACCCAATCAATACTAACAATGTCCCTAGACTTAAGATCTACCACCTACTTCTCAGGCAGTTATTTCTTCTACTCTTTCTATTCGATCTCCTAATACATCCTTTGCGCTAACTTATGTTGTTTGGTGATGCTCTCTCCTCATATAGCTTTAGAATCCTTACACTGTTCCCAGTAAGGAAAGAATTTAATGGACAATTACTTTATCTGCTTTTAGTTACTAGTTCTTTACAATATGTCATTCTTGCTACAATATTTATGTATGGCATTATTATATGAAAAAAAAATTGCATTTCTCGTCTTTGTCCTTGTTTCCAAACCCATGAACATAAGCATCCAGTTCCAGTCTTAGTCATTATGGTTGCTACAATATGTGGCTTTTTAAGTCTACTCTTGTGAATATATTCTCCTACAAAATAATTTCATGAATTAATCCACTTGTAGTTATTCAAAATTCTTTTTTAATGTGCTCATCTAATTAATCCAAATTAGGGTGCATATGCACTATATATCAATAATTTCTTCTCCTTGCACAAGCTTTGTTTTAATTTATAATGCATGTCTCTTATTCTCTTTACATTACTATATATATATATATTCCTACCTTGGTATTTGTTTAAAATTATCCCTTTCCATCCTAGGGTTGTCTATTCCTATACATAAAGTTTATGTTGTGTACTCTAATCTCCCTAAAATTTTCTTTTGCCTACTTAGTTTCATGTAGACACGTTGCTTTTAATCCCCTTCCAATCATCATATTTACCAATATCATCCTTTTAACTGTCAAGGTTCTTACATTCCAAGTTGCTAAGTGGAATCTCTTCTTATTTCTGGAATAACCTTTACATGCACCTGCACATGGCACGGGAATCCTTTCCTTCTTCTCATCGCATCCAGTGGTTGTTGTGATGCTTTATTTATGTATGATTTCAGTTGTTGTATAGGACTTGCATGAACATTCAGCCTGTTGTTCTTGATTTAGGATATATATAAGAGTATCTCTTTTCGCTACAAGAGATAATGATGGAGACCAAGAAAGGACCAGTCACCATTAGGGGAGAAAACTAAACCAGCCAACTCAAGATTGGCATGATCTCAATTAAGTCGTGCTCAGGCGGTGGTTTTCAAGCTCAACTCACAAAGACTGGAACAATCTCAAGCTCAGCTCAACTAGCCTTGCCAAATTGAGCTCAATCTTGGATCAGATATTGAAATTTAGTTTCGCATATTTTTTGCAAAATAAGGGGGTAAAATAAAAGAGTTTGAAAGAACTGAAACTTACCAGGACAAAAAGATGTAGTTTGGAGTATTTGTTTGTTGGATTTGGAAGCAAGATCCACAAATTTGTGGGAGGATATACCAAAATCAATCAGTGGATTTCTTTCTCGTGAACAATATTGCCAATCTAATGTGTATAGAGGGCTCTGAGAGTTTCATTTTTGTTCTACCATACTAGTATCTTCAGATCTAAGGGGATCTATGAGCAAATAACTCTAACTCTATGGCAGTGTTTTTGTTTGAATGAAAGAAATCCCATTCATTTTTATTTGAATGGAAGGAATCCTATATTCTATTGAGTTGGCCACAAATTCTCCATTATTCTCTCAGCTTTCTTCTAATTGAGTAGCTGTTACAAGTAATTAGCAAAACTGAAGCCCTTCCCCTAAATACCTAATTTCTATATGCCTTCTTGTTGACTAGCTTAGTGGCTCATTTGATCAATTTCTAAACTAGCTTGAAAGAGCCTCAAGCCAAGCGTAAATTGTTAAACTGTGCACATTTGCAACTACAGAAATTATCAAACCATCAACTTATATATAGGTCATATCAACATTTGAGAGTCCTTGCTTCTTAAGTGAATTAGCTGATCTGATGTGTAGGTTGCGGTCCATAGTGCCACTAAGCTAATGAAGTAGTCTTTCCACTTGTTGAAAATGAGCCAGCTAATAAAACCAAATTTTATCAATAATAGCTTGGATGGTTACAATAACCTAATTAGAATGTATAGAAATCACAATGCCTAAAAGCTAGAAATTTAAATTATAAAAATCATAAACTAATATCACAGTTCATAATCTTGAAGAATGATCGGATACAATATATTTCTTATTACATTTTCTACAAAGGAATTGGTTTTTGAAGTTTTTAATAATTTCTTTTGTGTTTTCATATTTATTTTTGCTTCCTCCAATTAAGGTATAAGTTATTAGTCATTAAGGTTTTTTTATTTTTATTTATTTTTATTTTTAATTAATGATTTGAGGTATCATAGGCTTTACTCCTGTCGAGGTTTCAGCCTAGACTAACTCCTTTAACGACCTGTGTGAGACATCCCAACCCTATATAGGCAACAATAGCTTTGAGGAGTCAAAATGATGACCTTTGTAGAGCACACTAAGGCCTAATCACTCGGCCAACCTTGCAGGGGCAAGTTATTACAGGTTTTGAACAATGTCTTCAAATATATTTCATCCACCAATTGGGTTAATTAAGAGGCCAATAATTCATACAAGGTCTACTGTAGGGTTAGTTGGTCTAAACGGTATTTCAATAAGTACCCCTATAGTTTCATGGAGGTAGTCTGAGACCCGAAAAATGATTTTGTATTTTTTTAAGGGAAAAAAAAAATAGTTCACCCTAAACTAGGAGTTGCTACCTCATTTTTAAGGAATGAGGAAAGCATAAAAATAATTTTATATCTAAAAACGAAATGCCTCCAATTTTGGAACTAGGTGGATCTCAAACCAAAAATTAGGAACTGAAGGCTAAGCTATAACATAGGAAGGTTCTAGGTCATGCCTGTCGTAGCCACCCAAATCACTCGGGTTGGTCTCATTAGTTGATTGGGTTACCTTTTTTATTTTTATTTTTCCACATCAATAAATGTCAATAATTAAGCACAAAAACAGCATGTATATTGAGCATAATCAATCACAATTCCAAGATAAATATAGTGAATAAATAATAAAATAAATAGAGTAACAATAAATAATGAACAAAAAAAAAAAAAAAAAAGGGAAGGGAAAAAGAAAATCTAGAATATTTAATGTCTTCAAGTGGACTTGAGCTCAAGCGACCGCCTACGTATCAAATCCAGATATCAAAATCCAAGTATGTAGTTTGATAGGGGGATCGAGGAGGTGGACTTAAGTTCTAAGTTAGAGAGTTTGACTTTTAAGAAAAAAGTATTCTATCAAGGGTTTGAGTTGGAAAAAGACACTCTTTGTTAGAGTTTTAATTATAAATAAATTCTAAATAAAAAATTTGATATTAATAAACCTTTTTGTGAGTGTCCTGAGGTTACTAGTATATATCTAGAGTGGGGTGAGTAGGACTTTTTTGATTTTTATCAATTCATAGCTTCAACCCTCTCACGTGTGAACTAATTGAAAGGTGGATCAATTAATTCATACAGTAATCCTATTTAATAAACCTCTTAAATACATTTTTATATTTTATACAAAGGAGTTAATTAAATCATTCACAACAACCCTTTTTGTGATTTCAACTCTTAATGATCGATTTTGCTAGAATGTTCTTTAATCCAATTTATTTTCAGAAAGTTATTCTAGCAATTCCCTAAATATCTAGTGTGCTAATTTTCGTATAGTGTCTCTTGATTAATCTCCTAGATCATGTATTTGTAATTGAAATCAAAGACAAACAATAATAATCGCAAATAATAAAATGCAAGGAAATTAAATTTGTGGAATACAAAGTGAGAAAAAAGAGACTATGCTAATAGGATTTGTAGTGGTTCAGCCCTTGTCCAACATCCACTTTAGGAAGGACGACGATCATTGTACATCTTGCGAATTTCAATAGGGGGTGTTTGTAGTAACAACACTAAACTTTGGTTTTATAGGTTCACCATAAACCCTTGAGGAACCCTTTCCTCCACACACTAATGTCCTTTTTAGCATATATACACAATGGGGTGAAGAGTTATCTCCTCTACACATAGGGGCCGTCCTTTGAGGCTTTGACAAAGTAACAATTAATATATTTACCTTGAAAAAGGGGCACTGTCGTAGAAATCAAATCGTTGTTGTTGTGTGCTTCAACTCTTCTGTTGCTCGTTGTAGCACAATGATAAATGAATAACCGACGTGAAATTTTCTCACTATAGAGTTCAAAGCTTTTACAAATTTTTTAATGCTCTCTGAGTAGATTTAACTATACGCTCTGTTGGCCCAAGAATCAACCCTAGAGGGGGGTGAATTGGGTTGATGCAAAAGATATAGAACTTTAAAAACTTTTGTAAATATAGTAAATTAAACAATGATGCAAATAACACAATTAATAAAAGCAAATAAATAAGAGAGAGTTAGAAAAATCAAACACAAGATATAACGAGGTTTGGCTCTTCTGCCTATGTCCTCGCCTCAAGAACTCCGTTTGAGGATTCCAAAAGTCCATTAACCAATCTCCTTCCGGGTGAAGATCAAACCCATTTTATTTGCGGGTGTAGATCAAACCTTTACACAATCTCCTTTCGGGTAAAGAACACATCCAATCGACTTGCAAGTGTAGATCAAACCTTTACAACAAGCAAATTCTTTTTGCTCAACAAGGGTTATGCCCAACCCTAAATCTCTTAAAAATAGATGTGAGTGAGATAAAATAACAAATCCCTCTTGATAGGGTGAATAAAGAATTAAGCTCAACCTATATGAATAATGAAAACTCAAGTTTGTGGATCTTGGGCTTGATAATGGATATGAAGAGTATAATATTTTTCCCTTTGTTAATCCATACTTCCAAAGTGTTTGGAACACTATAAATATAGGTTGGAATGGTTGATGATCGTTGGGAAGGAGCCCATTCAAAATTATAGCCGTTAGAGCACACTTTTTGGGGCTTAAAAAGCTAATTGTTAGAGCTCCACCGCATGGTTTAGTCAACTATACCCTTTGTGTAGTCCATAACATTCTAGAAGTGAAATGTTTGGTCTTCAGCCAAGGTTTAGTTGACTACACGAATTTGTAGTTGACTAAACTAGCCAAAACCAAGGTTTAGTTGACTACATGAAACTTGTAGTCGACTAAACTAGTCAGATATGCTAGTTTAGCTATGTTTTCATGAAAATTCATCGTTTAAGTCCATTGGTTCAACTTAGGCCACTTGTAAATGATAAAATCCATTTTTTCAAGGGTCCTAAGGTCCATCCATGTCATGGTCTAGAGATCTAATAGTCATTGAGCTTTCACCATTCAACCATTTACATGAAGTCCTAACTCTCATCCAAATACCCAAGTCTTCAATAACTTCAAGTCTTCTTTTGTTGGGGTTCTTGAGAGTACGAGTCTTCTCTTTTTTGGGCTCTATGCTTCTCTTGATCTTTCACTTTATGAATCCATCTAATTGCCCTATGATCTCTTGCTTTCTTCTTATTTGCTCTCCTAGTTCTCTTGGCTTTCTTCTTATGATAACACATTTGAGTGTAGAAAGTCCTAGCTTATAATGATCAACTCAAGGATAAACATTAGCCCATAATCATTAATGCTTTGTCATCATCAAAATCCCAATATATTTATAGAATGAAACCTTGAGGTTAACAATCTCCTCCTTTTTTATGATGACAAACTATTGTTGTTAATCATAAAACAATAAGCATTGAAATTGTTGGAGGATAATAAATAAACACAATTTTCATGCTCCCCCTAACAATATGCATAATGATATCAATAATAGAGTATGCAATAATAGAGTATGCAATAAATACCCTAACAATGTTATATATGCTCGCCCTAAGTCATTCATATTCTTCCCCTAAATCATATAATCATCAAGTACAAAGAGAATATAACATCAATCATTACTTTTTCTCCTCCTTTGACATCATAAAAAATAATTATGTTCATATATATCTATAATACCAAGACAATATATATTTAAGCTCACAAGTTTTCATGCCATACATGAGATTCATAATAAGTTTATCAATGAATAGCATCACAATCTTCACGTGGATTATGCTTTCAAGTCTATAATGTGCTTATATGCCAAGATTTAAAAAAAATAAATATTAATTGTTGAAATATCAATTGAGAAATGAAATCTTAGGCTAGCATGAATTTTTCAGATTTTAAGTATTAGAGCACATAAGACTAATATAATAGAAAGAGATATGTAATATTACTCATTTCATGTGCATCAATCTCATCAAAAGAGTATATATCAAGATCAATGGATAAATATACAAAACATTATCATCATGCATTGATTTGATTTTTATAATTATAACACACTTGGCAAGCTCATGCTTCCACTCTTCAAAGAATAAAACTTTTTATAAATAAAGAGGGAGTTCTTACCAATATCTCCTTATGGAAGGGTTTTTATCTTTTGAGACTCAAGTATCATTCGTTAGGAGTTCATGAGTATAAATTGAATTTACCTCCCATCATTTTTCAATAAGCTCATGCTTGGGGTTACATACCTAACTACAAATCAAGATTATGCGACTTTCTTTGGTACCCAAACCATTTTGGGTCCATAATGGTTAGCACTTAGAAATATTGCCCCTTTAGGCTTCCAAATTCGTTTTGTTTTGACAAATGAGTTTGTGTAAGATTTTTCAAAATTGGTTTTATCAAAAACACATCTTTGACTCTCCAAAGTTTTGTCAAAATTTTCTTTGCCATTTGAAAACATGGTCAAGGTAGGGATCAAGTTATCAATATTCTCTTTTAAATAAATATTTTCTTTTTCAAAGCATAATAAAGATTGATTTTTCAAAATAGCTTGCTCATATTCTTTCTTCAACTCCTCATTAAGTTTATTCAAATTTTCAATTACATTTGAGAGAGAAGAGACTTTCTTTTTCAAAACAATATTTTTATGAGCAAGTTTCTCGCATTCTTGAAGTAACTCATCAAAAGTAATTTCAAGCTTTTCATAATTAGATCGAGGATTCATCAAGATTAGAGTTTACCTCCTCTTCTTGTGCCATGAGGCAAAAATGAGCTACAACATCTCTATCTCTTGATGCTTTACTTGAGTCACTATCTTCTTCAACAACTTCATGAGCCTTCATAGTGAGCTCATATGTTGTAAGGTTACCACTTAAATCGCTTAGGCTCATATTGTTGAGATCCCTTACTTGAACAATGTTGGTGGTCGCTGAATCCCAAGCTTTAGGAAGACACCTAAGTATTTTTCTCACCAATTTGTCATTAGTATAAGTTTTTCCAAGAGAGCTAAAAGGATTAACAATATTATTAAAACGAGTAAACATTTCGGAAATAGTCTCATGCTTCTTCATTCTAAACAATTTATATTCACAAACAAGCATGTTAATCTTAGCCTCTTTAACTTGAGGTGTTCCTTCATAGGTAACGTTTAGAGCATCCCATATCTCTTTGGCGCTAGTGCACCTAGAGATTTTACTAAATTCATTTGGGGCAAGTGCACAATATAAAAGATTCATAGCTTTAGCATTGATTTCAGTGAGTCTTTTGTCATTGTCATCCCATTCTTCTTAGGTCTTAGTGGGTGTATGGGGTCCATTTTCAATAACCTTCCATACTTTATAGTTGGAGGCTTGGATAAAGATTCTCATTTTTATTTTTCCAAAAATTATATTGAAAGCCATTAAACAAAGCTAGCCTTAGCATCGATTGACCTTCAACAATAAGAATTCCAAAATATTTTGACATGATCTTAACTCTAATGAAGATTTTAAAACAAAATTAGAGTCCTTCTCTAATACCAATTGTTGGCCCAAAAATCAAACCTAGAGGGGGGTGAATTGGGTTGATGCAAAATATATGGAGCTTTAAAAACTTTGGCAAATATAGTAAATTAAATAATTATGCAAATAGCACAATTAATGAAAGCAAATAAATAAGAGAGAGTTAGAGAAGTCAAACACAAGATATAACGAGGTTTGGTTATCCTGTCTACGTCTTCACCTCAAGAACTCTGCTTGAGGATTCCAAATCCACTAACCAATCTCCTTCCGGGTGAAGATCAAACCCAATCTACTTGCGAGTGTAGATCTAACCTTTACAACAAGTAAATTCCCTTTGCTCAACAAGGGTTATGCCCAACTCTCAATCTCTCAAAGATAGATGTGAATGAGATATAATAAAAAATCCTTCTTGGTTGAGTGAATAGAGAATTATGCTAACCTAATATGATATGAATAATAAAAGTTCAAGTTTGTGGATCTAGGGATTGATAATAGATATGAAGAGTATAATATTTTTCCCTTTGTTAATCCATAATCCTAAATTGTTTGAAACACTATAAATATAGACTGGAATGGTTGATAACCGTTGGGAAGGAGCCCATTAAAAAATATAGCCGTTACAACACTTTTTGGGGCTTAGAAGACTAGCCGTTAGAGCTCTCCCACATGGTTTAGTTGACTATGCCCTTTATGTAGTCGACTAAACATTCCAGAAGTGAAATGTTTGGTCTTCAACCAAGGTTTAGCTGACTATACGAATGTGTAGTCGACTAAACTAGCCAAAACCAAGGTTTATTGACTACATAAAACTTGTAGTTGACTAAACTAGTAAGATATGCTAGTTTAGCTATGTTTTCATGAAAATTCATCGCTTAAGTCCATTGGTTCAACTTACACCACTTGTAAATGATAAAATCCATTTGTTCAAGGGTCCTAAGGTCCATCCAAGTCATGGTCTAGAGATCTTATAGTCATTGAGCTTTCACCATTCAATCATTTACATGAAGTCCTAACTTTCACCCAAATATCCAAGTCTTCAATAACTTTGATCAAGTCTTCTTTTGTTGGGGTTCTTGAGAGTTGGGGTCTTCTCTTCTTTGAGGCTCTATGCTTCTCTTGATCTTTCACTTGATGAAGTCATTTGATTGCCTTATGGTCTCTTGCTTTATTCTTATTTGCTTTCCTTGTTCTTTTGGCTTTCTTCTGATAACACATTTGAGTATAGAAAGTCCTAGCTTATAATGATCAATTCAATGATAAACATTAGCCCATAATCATCAATGCTTTGTCATCATCACAATCACAATATATTCATGGAATGAAACCTTGAGGCTAACACGCTCTTTCAAGCTGTCTTCAGATCTCTCTTGTAAGACTTAAATGTATTTTTTATTTTAATTTTTATAGAGTTGTAGAGTTTCAAAGAACTCTAGCTTTTATCTCTTTAGATTTAAATGTTTAAATCTCAAATTCTAAGAGGATAAGTTCAATCAATGATGGAATCTTGTCTTCCTTGTAGAGCAAGTTAGGGTAGGTGGGAGAAATATATCTTACCAATTATGTTAGCTTACATCTTTAGATATTTGATTTTCCATGGTTGCGAAATATGATCCCTAATAGCTATAAGTGAATCTCCCATTTAAAATTTGAAATCAACTCTAAATCTATCTACTTGAGAAAACTGGTTTACCCATTTTGGGGTCGGTCGACCACCAGTGGCTTAGTGGTGCCTTGATGTATTCTGTAACGCATATTGTTAGTTGCCTGTTTTTATGGTCTGGTCGATCACCAAAGGCTTTGCTAAGCTCTTTAGAACCCATTTCCATCAGTTGCCCGGATTAAGTCCAATTGACCCCTTTTCTATAGTTTACGCATTTTGAGATCTTAAGCTTTTGATGCTCAACCAAATCATTTCAAACATCTTTCCCACTTTCCTTGTACATGCTCTTCACTCTTCTTAGAGTCATTGAAGCTTGATCTTGGTATTTAAAGCTTTGGTGGTCATTCTTAGTCTTTTGACTTGAGTTATCGAGTTGGTTATCTAAGGCTAGCTAAACACATTTGTCGGGGAAATTACCAAACATAAACCTATACCTTTACACGCTATTTCTAGAGTTTAAGTTTGAAAATAATTTTGAAGATTTTAGTATAAACACAATTCTATCAAAAGGATACTTTGATTTTAAGAAGGATTCTTTTTTGGAAATATGATAATTACCACTTTATGTCCAAAATAGTAACCATCAGACTAATGCAATAAACGAGGACAATCCTATGCTAAGAACATCCCAATCCATAACATATCATCAAATCATTCAAATAATATCATGCACCCTATTGGTCTCAAGAGCGATATTCAAACAACTATCTCGATCTTCTCTTTAGAAAAATATATCTTTTTTTGATAAAAATAAAAATAAAAATAAAAATAATATATAAAAAAACCTGAAAATATGAAACTCACATATCTATGCTATAAGATTATATATATCATGGATCCTATCGGACAGAATGCTAAAATCATCTAAAAATTACCTAAATCATGCAAAAATCCTAGCCTCTAAATATGTAAAGAAAACTTTTCTAGATGATCTGATGTGAAAAGAAGCAACTTTCATGCAATAACATGTGAAAGTCATACTCTACCAGCAACGCAAGATGTCTATAATGAAATAGTGGTTCCTTCTTTCTAAATATGCTGAAAATAAAAAATAAATATGCGAGAAAGGTCTTTTGTAAAACTAGCCTAAAAAGTAGTCTTACATTAGCTTTTCTTGCATGAAATCATGCAAGAATAATTCCTATGT
Source organism: Liquidambar formosana (assembly GCA_039720395.1). Taxonomy (NCBI): domain Eukaryota; kingdom Viridiplantae; phylum Streptophyta; class Magnoliopsida; order Saxifragales; family Altingiaceae; genus Liquidambar; species Liquidambar formosana. The sequence continues at coordinate 24,130,801 of CM077823.1, forward strand.
AAAAAGCATTCCAAGCCGACCTAACATGCAATCATATATTCTACATAAACTTTATGCCAAAGAATGACACTTCGTGGCTCGAATCATGATAGCTACAATGACCCAAGATATCAAAACCAACTTTTATGTTATAAAATATAATTCTGATAATAATAGTGCATGTGTAAGCTATTCTTATCATGCAAGGCCTAAACTAACATGCAAAACATTACTTTCAACACCTAAATATGATATCAAACATGTACAAGTACAAAAAAATATAAGACAACATATGCATGCTCAAAACACAGAATTATCTTATCACCCTACCACGCTTGCATCGAAATAAACTATGATAATTAATTATGCTAAGCATAACATCAAAACTCACATATATGTTATTTCCACATCCTAGGCATGTTTTTAGAAATTCAATAATATAAGAAAACAATAGGAGAGAAATAAAAATAAAAAAAGAAAGAGAGAAATATACCCTCACTGAAATCATTATAGGTATTTCACTTATGTTTTCTTCTTCTCTAAAAGTCTTCTTCTATTTTTCAAAGGTGATGGGGCACTTGTAGAAAACTCGTCCTCTACTCCTATAAGGTTTCTAAAGAGGGTTATATTCATGTCTCTCACTCTCTCTGGAAAACAAAGTGAATTTAAAGTGTTGTAGAGAGACATCAGACATCTATTTATTGAGAACCAACTTAAAAATTGAATGGTTAAGATTAGTTCTTATCTTTTTTATCTAAGGGCTCTTCAAGTTTCTTGTTATCTATCTATAAATTTGAAAAAAAAAATTAAGAAAATTGGATTAGAGTAGGAAAAATACAAGAAAATTGGAGAAAATTGAAAAAAAAATAAGGGAAGACCTTCACTTCTAGCCTTCCAGCCTTAGACAGCTAGTCAAGAGCCCTCCTCTTCTTTCTTCTTGCTTCAAGTTTACTCGAGACCTAATTCAAAAATGAGTGTAACTTCGTCGATTGAATTCCAAAATAGGTAATTGAAAAGCCAAAATGTTTAGAATGTTTATATATAGAAGCATCCTCTGGGTTAAAAATCGCCAACAATGTTGTGAAACATTAGGATTCCTTATATGGTTTACGTTGGGGTTTTAGGATTCGACGCCTTATTTATAAGGAATATTTATTTTATAAAAATAAGTTCGACTCTATTTCTTGGAAAATGAACTTGTCTTGAACTAATAATTGTGGATTCGGGGGCTTGGTTATGAAATGGGAAGGTTCTGGGTTGTAGCTTTTAAACACCCATTTTGCCTCGAAAATCGATCTAATTTTTAAAGTGGAATTATTTAATTTCAACCATGCATTATAACGCAAACAGTACAAAAATTAAAAATAAAATCGAAGCTAAGTTCAAGAAATAATATAAAAAATGAGATAATTATCAAAATAAAAGGACAATGGGCTGCTGGCTGGTTGGACATCTTCACTAGCCGGCTGGCCACTGATGGCTTGTCAGTTGGCTTAGTTAGGTGGCCGGCCGACCGTCGGTAGCTTAATTCTCTCGGGTTTTGCCTTATCTGTAATTTAGATGTATTTTTCTCATTTTATGTCCAAATTCATCCATTCTTTTTGTAAAATGCTTTGAATTAAATTTCTCACTTATTAAGACTTAAATCAACTTGAAAATGAGTTACAATTGGTCAATTAGTCATGATTCAAGCCAAAATGGCTAACTAGGGTCCAAAAGGCCACTAAGGATGAAATAAGAGTTTGTATTTCAATTAAACCATAATTGAAACCAAAATTTTTGGGACATAAATTTAAATATTTAAAAACATTAATTAAAGCCCAATTAACACCAATTTATCATTATTTTGGAAATTGGGATTAAATTTAAAACAAATTTTAGGGAAAACTGGTGAATGAACCTTAACTAGGCCTACTATGGATCATTATTAACCAAACCATATCCAAAACAGTTTCATGTAAGTTTTTCAAAATAGTTACATATAACTGTTTTGCTTTATGTAATTGTTTTTAAATGTAACTGTTTACAGATTTGTGCAGAAGAAATGGTGAATGTAAAACAATTATATATAACTTTTTATGCTATGTGCTTATATGTAATTATTTTTTGATGCAACTCTCTATAGATTTGTGTAGAATAAATGCTAAATGTAAATTAGTTTATGAACTTGTGTGTGTATAATTGGTTTTAGATGTAACTGTTATAGATTTGTGTATAATTGGTTGTACATTTGTGTATAATTGGTTTTAGATGATCTTAAGATTAATTGTTATTTTCGCACACACGTTTAATAGAATAAGTGTTGAAGCCAGTGGAGAAGGCGTTGGAGAAACAGGAATAGGGGTTGGTAGAGCTGGTGCAAAATATGGTGGTTTTACCACAAGATCTTGTGTAGAAACTGATGATTTCACCACCAGAGGAGGTGTTGGAGAAGCTGGAGCAGGGGTTGGGGGAGTTGGTGAAAAAACTAGAGGTTTCACTACCAAATCTGGTGCAGAAACTTTATCGGAGCAAGTCACCACCAAATCTCATGCAAAAATTAATGATTCCACCATTGGACGAGATGTTGGAGAAGATGGAGTGGGGTTGGCGAAGTTGCTGTAAATACTTGTAGTTTTACCACTAGATTTGGTGCAGAAACTTCACAAGAGGAGGTTTTGGAGAAGGAGGAGTAAGATGTTGACAGTGTATGGATGGTAGAAACTTCTCCAGAGAAAATGCAGGTATGAAACTAGTAGCAAGACGTTATAAACATAGATGACTGATGAAGGGTATTTTTGTCTGTCTATTTTTATGGACTTGAGACTGCACAAATATTTTTATTGGACTTATGGCTGCACAAGTCCAATTTTATAGACTTATGGCCAAAGTCCCAAATATATATATATATATATATATATATATATATATATATATGTATGTATGTATGTATGTATATGAGTAGGAATTAATATTTATCCGAAAAATTTCATGGGACATCATTTGAATAGGGGTTCTTATTCTTATCAGAAAGTCAAATAGACATCATATGAGTAAAAGTCAATACCCATATGCTTATGCACAAAGACGTCATATGAGTAGGAATCAATATTTATATGACAAGGGAAATTTCGTATGAGGAAGGATCAATACTCATACAAAAGGGACGGCCAAGAGCATGGATCAACAAGGTTCAATACTTAGGATGACTATTGGTAATACTCAATATGAGTATAAATCATACTCGGAATGAGTATGGGTTCACCCTCAGAGTGAGTATGGGTCAATATTTAGGATGAGTATAGGTCAATACTCAAGATGACTATAGTTCAATAGTTCGGATGAGTATGGGTCAATACTTGGGGACAAGTATGAGTCAATATTTAGGGTAAGTACGGGATAATATTCAGGATGACTATGGACCAATACTTGTGACAGCCAATGAGACATCGTATGAATAGGGGTCATTTCTCATAAGAGAGCCAATGATATATTGTATAAATAGGAAGTCAATATCTCTATTTAAGGTCTAAAAACATATCTCAAGAATAGAGGTTAATAATCATATGGCAAAGAACAAGGTGTTATGTGAGTAAAGATCAATACTCATACAAGAAAAAAACAACTTAAATGAGTGATTATTTGAGTAGTAATCAATACTCATATAGGAAATCTAAAGCATCATATGAGAAGTCAATACTCATATAAAGAAACCAATGAGCAATGGTTAGTACTTATGATAGATAGGGGTCACTATTCATAAATAAAAACCTATAAGCAATGGTCAATGCTCAATATGAGTGGCTAGGGCTCAATATTCACGAAGAAAATTCAATGGGCAAAGGTTAATGCACAAAATGAGTAGGGATCAATACTTATGAAGAAAAGCATATAAGCAAAGGTCAATGCTCGAGATGGGTAGGGGTCAATGCTCACAAAGAAAAACATATGAGCAAGGGTTAATGCTTGAGATGAGTTGAGGTTAACACTCTAATGAAAGCATATGAGCATGGGTCAATGCTCGAGATGAGTAGGGGTCAATACTCTAATGAAGAAATTATGGCATTATATGAGCAGAAGTCAATGCTCACATGGAGTAACTTAACATAGGACATTGTATAAGTAGGAATTAATACTCCTACAATAGAGATAACATAGAAATGTTTTCAAGGAAAGCCTTTAATAGATGTTATCCCAGGTGAACAACCCCAGATGGGGTGAATAGGGTTATTAGCTAGTAATGGAATTTAATGCAATCTCTTAAAACAATAATTACAAGAGTAATGAAAACATAAGGCAATCAACAATATATTAATAAAGATATTGTAAACAAAGATTTAATGAGGTTTAGCCTTTCCTGCCTACGTCCTTGCCCTAAGAACTCCGTTCGAGAATTCCACAATCTACTATACCAATCTCCTTATGGGTGAGATTAAACCTTTTACACCATTGGTGTTCACCAATACTTGCACAAAAGCACCTTTCAAGTGCTACAAGCTAGGATTATCTCAACCCTTGAATACAAATATGATTTGAGTTTGTTTTGTGCTTAAGAAGCTCTCTCAAAGAGTAAATACATAGCAATTAAAATCACACTCAACTAATGATTGAATCTCAGTGAATGCTCACAAGAGAATTAAGGTTTGTAATGAATAAGCTTGTTGTTTAATCAATGAATGATCATAAATGAGTTTAAGCCTCTGTATTTGTGAACCATGGGAATTAAACCCTCTTTTTAAATGAATAAAAATAGATTCGTTCTGGTTCACACAAAGAAAACAAAGAAAACTAGGATTTGCCACCTCATTTTTAAGGAACAGGGAAACCATAAAAACAATTCTACTTTCAAAACCCTAGTGATTCCAATTTTAGGAAAAGCAAGTCTTGAAACCAATGAAAATGATTCAGGGGCTAAGTTACAATGTGGGAAGGTTCTAGGAAACATCCCATGGGCACCTACATCGCCTGGGTTGGTCTCCTAATCTAAATGGGCTAATTTAATATATATTTTTATCAATGAATTGTCACCATGCATAAAGAAAAGACAGCACACATGATAATTAAATGTCTATGCACACAAGCCATCAAATAACTAAGAATAAAGAAGAGAATAATATGGTAACGACATTAAAGTAATAAAGAAACAAAATAAATATATAATAAAACAAAGAAGAATAAATAATACAAAAAGAAAATAAAACTAGGATATTTAGTATCCTAGGGCAGACTTGAACTCAAGTTAGCGCTTACGTACCGTAATAGTTGCCTAATAAGAATCAAAGTCCACATAGTTTAAAAGGAGGGCTATTCCCCTCTTAAGGAACTACAAATAGTTTCCAAATTTCCATTTTGTTCAAAAAGAAAAGTTTTAGAAAAGGAAAGCTTTTAGAAACAGGGAAGTTTCAATAAAAGGAAAACTTTTAGAAGGGGAAAATTTATTAAGAAGGAAACTTTAATAATAGGAAACTTTATGAAATAGGAAACTTTAAGAAAAAAGAAACTTTATGAAATAGGAAACTTTAATAAAAAGGAAGTTAGAGAAAAAGGAGACTTCTAATAAAAGGAAATTTTATGAAAAAGGAATTTTGGGAAGAAGAAAATTCACGAACTACCATAATTTTATATGAGAAGTATAGCTCAAAGCGAGTGGGGGAGGATTATAAGTTAATTGATCACTAATTAACCCAAAATCATGCATGCAACCATCATCACATCAAATTTATATTACAATCATATCATCATATCAAAATGATAATAAATAAAGGGAAAATCAATCCTAGACATGTACGTTAAGAGACTATCATCATGCAAAAGATGTCAAAACAGTGACTAAATATGCCAAAAAAAACAAACAAAAACAAATCTGGACAAAATGCATGACCTAGAAACATCTTATAAATCATGTAAAAGCAATAAAATATGCATGCAAGCAATAAAACCTTAATGCAATAGGATAATCATCATGTGATAACTAACCCTAAAACAAACAAAACGCACTCTTTATATGCAAGATAAAACCACTAACATGCAAATATAATATATCAACTCAAAATATGCAAGCAAACGCAAATAGGATTCATAGGGAATGAATTTCATGCAAAACTATTCATAAATTGCTCCTATAGTGAGCTTTGTTAAGTAAAACTATCCTATGATAAATCTATGTAAAAACTATGACGTAGAAAAAGTTTCTTATCATATCATACGTAAAATCAATACCTTAGATAATGCTAGAGGTGATTGTGCGCTTAAAGACATTCCTGGATACACCCATGTAAACACCTACTCTCTAAAAAGGATAATTATCCTTAAAAATGATAACTTTTCCAAAACCTATGAAAACAACCTATATGCATGCAACTTAAATATGAATAACCCTAAAATAACATATGGAATGAGGCCAAAGTGATAGAGGACTCAAACATGCATTCGTAATATACTATATGCAACCTACATTATCAAAGAGAGAAATAGGATAATCCTTTATATAAACCCTAACCCTCGCATGCAAACTAACATGATGCAACCCTAAAATAGTAGCATAAACCTATTAAAAACATGCTAACAACTAAGCAAAATTATAGAAAAAGAGAGACACTAATGATGCTTCAAAACAGTAAACTCTAGAGCACATAAGAGAGAAGAAAACGTACCTTGGATGCAATAATCCTCATGCTTGCGATAATTTATCAAACTCACATATTTATATTGTGAAAATAACATCATAAATCATGAAATATCATTACAAACAATTCATACTAACATCCTAAGAATGCTTTCATCACAACAATCACCAATACAAGAGAAACTCCTAAATCCTTGAGAGATAGGTACTTACCTCTTGTTGTAGCTAGCCTTTCTTTTCTTGATCCCTCGCTTGAATAGTGTTGTAGAACTCTTCTCTTGATGCTCTAAAGTCTCTTGAAGCACTCTTCTATGTCTCTCAAAGCTCTAAAATTCGTAACTCCTCTCTCTAGGGTTCGGAGGCATGTAAAAGTCCCCAAGTCTTGAAAAGAAACTCCTATTTATAGGAAACCAACCTAATAATTGAAAGGTTGAGATTAATTCTTCAAATAATGATTCAAGGGTAATTAAAGACTCTCTTGAGGCTCAAGGAACTCAAAGTTACCAAAACAATTGGAAGGAAAGTTACCAAAAGTCAGAAAAATAGGTCAAAAGTCGTTGAAATCGAAAAGGGTTCGACTGGGCTCAAAAAAGGAAAGTGGCTCGGGTGAGTAGCTCACTCTAGCTGGCCAACTAGCCATTCGAGAGCATGCTTCATCTTGATTAGTTTTGGATATTTTTGTGCTCCCTGGGGCATATCTTGATTATTTTCACTCCGATTTGAGTGAAACGAAAGCGAAAACAATCGTGATTCAAAAGAGAATGATACTAGAAGACTATTAAGGTGAAAATCCTCAACCATATTTAAATGGTTGGGTTTAAGGAAATAGCTAACCGTCAAAGGTTCTATGAAAGCAATTTTGACTAAGAATTTTCCCCTCTGGTTGAACCAATTCTCATTTCAAATCAATATGAGACTTCAAAAAACATTTTCCCACATAAAATTTGGCTTAAAGAAATGTAAAAGAAATTATTTGTTTAAAAATCCAAGTACAAACCATAAGTCAAGTTTATGAGAATTGAAAAATAGTCAATGAACCAACTTGAACCATTATGAGCCAAAACCAATCTCAAACAATTGAATCATCAAATTGAACCTAAAAATAGACTCCAAATATCAATTAGAGTACAACAAAACAATCCATGATGAATTCCAATGCCAATTGGAAATTATACAAGCAAAAGAACGAAAGTGCCCTTCAAGTTACAAAAGTTCTTATTAACCATTAAAACTCACTACGATTTGAATAAAAACTCATAGATATTTCTCTCATAAACCTAAGAACCTAATGCAAAAGAAAAGACTCAAAAATAACAAAAAAGACACATTGGATAATAGCCTCTAACAAATGGGTTTAAAGGGCAAACATGTCATCTAAAACTCAATTACTACAAATCTCATTAGAGATTTAACCGAACCCTAAGACCAACAAAAAAAATAAAAAATAAAAAAAAGGGTGAAAATGGGGTGTCTAAAGTATTTATAGCCCTTTGGTCTCATGTGAGCATTTAGGTTCAATAAATATTGTGAATAAGAGTTTGGTGGGTATTTATTGCTCAAAGGACTATTTAAAAAACTAGCTGTTATGTGTCAGCCTATTGATTTCAGTAAGTTGAAAATACTTTTAGCCGTTTGAACCTTCCATTTCAGCCTACTAAAACAAAGCTATTGAAAATTCCAAAGAAGCTTCAAACTGGTTTTTTTATTCTAACTTTTAGTCGTCTCAAAGCTAGCTTTTAGCTGTCTCAAAGTCTTCTTTCAGCTGGCTCAAACAAATCGTCTGAAAAATCTGGAGGATTGAATTTTAGGCATAAAAGTTTTAGCCTGTTGAAACAACATTTTCAGCTATCTTAAATGTCTTTCAGCTGTTTGAAACCCAATTTCATAGACCAAAGCCTAATTCACTAAGCCATAAGAATTTGGAACAAAATCCCTATCTCATAGGATCATATTGGTTCAATTTTGGTCATTTTAAATATGTCATGCATGGACTTAAGCTCTTAAAACAAATGTAAGCAAATATTAAAACCAATCTTAGAAAATATCCTAAACATTCTCATTTAAACTAAATTCTTCACTTGATCATCCTATTAGAGTGTTGGATATGAGCCATGTTGATATCATTGAAGGCTCTAAGCTTTTGGTTAATTCAATATGATCCTTGATGCATATGTTGGCTCGAATACCTGTCTTGAGATTAAACTTTGAAACTCAATAGTTCTAAACATCATCTTATATATTGTTATCGTCAAAACCATGGGATTGAAACCATTTAGGCCAACAATAAACATTTAGTAAGTGTTCGTAACATCTGAAAATGTTTTATTAAAAAAATTCGAGTAATATAACCATTTAATTTGACCACTTTATACGATGAAAGTATGGATTTTAGAAAATGTCATCTTAAAAGGAAGTGGGATTGCTGAATCCATAAGTTGATGAAATCATTTTGAGATTTGTTTTGTGAAGGGAAAACTTGGGACATGCAAGTTGTGACAACTTTTTATGAAATGAGACCTTTGTAATCACAATGGATCTTTGTTTCCTTTTAAAAAGAATCAATTTGAAAATGGCAGTCGATAACAAATGTCCCAAGACTTAGAAATTTTGTTTCTTGGTAACATTGGCTTAAGCAATACACAAACTTGAATGTTTATAAACATTTTTAACAAAAACAATGGGGTTGTTAGAAAATTGGTCACTATTAAATGTTCAAGTTAATTTGCCAATGATTTTTAGAGTTTATTCCCTTTATAGGAGTGTTGGAGATGCATAAAAAAATAATTTGAGAATTTTTGTAGATTTTTCAAAGTTGGAGAAATACTCTTTTGAAAGCCAGGAACACACACACAGACGACCACTTTTAGGGCTACCTCTATATTTTGAGTATTTTGAAAGCTAGAGATTTTTTTCAGACAATTTCCTTTAGTAGGCTGATTCAAGACACATGAGAGAACTCTCCAAAGTTTTATAGAATTTTCGGAAATGATTCTATAAATTTTTGTAGCACAAAAAGGGAAGTGGACAGAATCTTTTTAGATTTGAGCGCACTTGGAATAATGGACTTGAAATGATATCAAATGATTTTTTCAAAAAATTAAATTTTTACCACATGAAATAGAGACCTTGGGGAGTACTCTGGATTTTATTAGTGGAAGTTTCAAACATGATTTAATGAGTCAATAATTAGAACCAACCTTGTGGCAATAAGCTGCCATGTTGTGGGTAGACTTGAACACTTGGGTTCAAAAGCATGCCCACACCATGATGACTTGTTAATGGGTATTTGATTTTAATTAACATAAACATTAGATGAATCAAAAACACGTGCGTGAAACTAGAGATCGAACTAATCAAAGAATAAAAAAATATATAAACTGTCACGACCCAGAAAATAGGCCTTGACATGATCATGATAAAATACAAGTTAAATAGAAATCAAGGATGGCTTATAATTAAATTCATAATTTAAAGAAATAATTTTGAGAAAATTTGGCATGGTCTCGTCTGAAAATAGGACATACCAAGTTATCGACATTTCAAAACCTGTTTAATTTAAACCAAAAATCATATACCATCCACAGTTAATTCATAAAATTAAGCTAGCATTCGACTTCACAAGGTTCTACCATCAGTAAACACATTATAAAATACATAAGGCTGTTCAAATATTGTACAAACTATAAGAAAGTAAAATATGATGTCCACACACATCCACAATGCAGTGCCCATGCTAACCCCGATGTGATGCCTCCTCATAAGAGTCATCAATACCCTGCTCAAAATTTGAGAAATTTTTTTAAAATAAGGCGTGATTATAAACACAGTAGGATACATTTTTCGAAGATGTATATCAAGGTTTAAGACCATTTTGAGCATTTTAAGAAAAATTACATAATATGGGTTGCATTTCACAATTTGTTTTAAAAAAAAATGGAGAACATGTAAATATTCCATTTCATTAACCACCATAAGAGCATCTCTAGTGATGAGTTATAAACTGTGCTATTGCTATATTATAGCATTTAGCACAAGTTAGGCTACTCCAATGGTGTGCTAAAAATACTATGGCTCACCCTTATGCCAATTATAGCACAAGGGTGAGCTATTGCTATATTTGCCATGTTAGCTCTCCCTCTATGTCTCAACAATCAAACGCACCAGCAACTGTGAAAAATACAATATTTCTCTTCCAAAATTTTCTTAGTAACCAAACAGCCCATAAATAAATTCAATATTTTCAAAAATAATATTGAAATCTTATATTTTTAGAAATTTAAAATAAAAAAAAAAGTCGTACACGGGCAAATCTAGTTATCATTATAATTTTGTGGTTGAAACAATGGAGGTTAGAAGATGGTAATTGGTAGTTTATAAAAAATGAAGGGAATGAAGGTTGTGGCAAAATATAGCACACTATGTCATTTACACCATTGGAGTACCTTGTGCCAAATTATAGAATTTGGCACTTTAGCATAAGCTAAAATAGCAATAGCACAGGTAATTTAGCTTACATCATTGGAGATGTTCTAATTGGTAATCCACAAGACCAGTCTTATCAATCGATAAATCCTCCCAGGTCATGTGGGGCCCTCGCGCGTGGAATAGGAGGAAACATGGCAAGACATCCCTACATGGGACCGTAGTAACCTCTATTCGGGTCTAAGCCCAAGACTAAAGGATAGGAAGACACGGCATGACATCCTTTCGTTTGGGACCGTAATAATCCTATCTCTAGTAGCTCTTATCACCACAATATCGCATAAATTTTCATACAAATGTTCTCCCATAATTATTTCATAAATAATGATAAGAAAATGGTTTCCAAAACACTTGTATAAAAGTGATCCTCAATATTACAACTATAAAAATTTAACCCAATGGGTTTCTAAACTGACCTATTATACTAAAAACCATATGAGGGGTATGAAAACAACATGTGTATTTGAAAATAGGGTGTAAACAGCAAACCCTAGGTTTACCCATTTTATAAAATTTCCTAAAATTAACCCAAACCATGAAAAATGCAAAATATGGTTTGTAAACATGCAAACCCACATGATTTTTTCCCAACCCATGTGTACAATGATTTACAAAAATTAATTACAAACGGTAGTTAGAATCGCAAACCCAAAGGTGTACACGCGTAGATCGGGGTGGAAATCACAAGCTTCAAGCATTATAGGGTCGGATCCAAGCTCCGGTGGCTTCGTCTCGCATTGGTGACCTCTCTTTCTCCCCCTCGTGCTCCTCTTTCTCTCCCCTTCTTCTCTCGCCTGGAACACAAATCGATTGGCCCTGATACCCTGATCGATTAGCCTTGTTGAAAATGCTCTATAATGAGCTAAAATCACCCAAATTCGTTTATGATTCTCTTATTTTCGATTGTATATTCATTACAATATTCAAGGTTTTGAATTGATGAATATTATTTGATAATTACAAATGTATATGCAACAGAGGGTCAATGAACTGCAACCAAAAATAAAATACAACAATTTGGGAGAGGGTCAAGGAACCACAAAACCCTAAATAAATAAGTAAAGGGATTGTGGAGGAGGGTCAAGGGACCACAACCCCCTAGAGTAAAAGTATACATGATCTTACCCTTGCAAACTTTACTCTTGTTTACGTATCAAAATGATTTTTGACACGTTCAAACTTTTATTTTATGCACCATACATAAAATCAAATTCACATGCAATCAAACGAAAGGAAAATGGGTGCTAGCATCCTATTGGGAAAGGGTTTGCATCTAGATGGGTGGTTATAGGTCTTCCCACTTCAAACCTATTGCACTAGGTTTTCCCTTCTATGCCACATGTTAGGGAACCAATATGCAGCCTTAGATAAGAGGAAGAAAGGCCACAAATCACATATTAAGGGCTAGCGAGATTAGGAACTAGTATACTAGGAATTCGAAACCCGAAATGAAGCAAAACAAAACTCACCTAGTATAGGTGATTATCACCTTTGCTTTGCTTAAGTTGAGGTTGATAAAGTTTGGCCTAGGCTTCCAAAAGCCCTCTTGAAGTCCTCCTTTGATGCTCCCAATGATGTTGGGATGGTGGAATGAACTAGGAGGCTCAATGCATGCATGCATGCATTACCCTATTCTAGTAAAGGAATAGGGGTTGATCCTAAATGCCTTAACTACTAATATGGGCAGAGGTTTTAGGGGATTCGATGGCTCCAATTAAGGGAGAGATTATGAAGGTTTTGAGGGAGAATTGAAGTGTGCAGGTGCGAACCACGAGTGTTGATCCTTCTAAGATAGGCAAAAACTTTGATTCACAAAAGAAAACAAAACAAGGAGTCACCACCTTATTTTAAAGGATAAGCAAACCATAAAAATAATTTTAAAATAAAAGCTTTAATTACCCAAACAAGTGACTCTAATGAACCAAAGAGAGAACTCGAAGATTAAGTTATGATGTGGGAAGGTTCTGAGAGTCATCCTATAAGTACCCACATCGCCCTAAAAAGGTCCCTTAATTTATTTGGGTTATTTCAATAACTTCATGATAAAATTTTTACCATACAAGTTAGAAACTATCCATCCATCCACACATATCCACGAACAATAATAAAAGAGATAATGGGGAAAGCAATAAAGAAAGAAAAGAAAGATTAAGAGAATAAAAGAATGAACAAGATAAAGTAAAACAAAAATAAAATAAAATAAAAAACTTAGGATACTTAGTATCTTAGAGCGGACTTGAGCTCAAGTGAACCCTTACCTACCTCACAAACAACCAAACAAGGATTAATTTAATTCCACGTAGTTTGAAAGAGAAGGGGCTATTCCTTTCATAAGGAACTACCGTAATTCTTAAGTCTTCATTTATTTAGAAAATGAAAGTTTTCGAAAATGAGAGTTTCCAAAAAAGGAATTAAAAAAAATAGGAAGTTTTTGAAAAAGAAAACTTTAGAGAAATAGAAATTTTTATAAATATGGAAACCTATGAGTTACCATAATTTATTATGAAGAAGATAGTCTAAGGGGGATAAGAAAATAATCAAAAAAGAAACATAGCATACTTTGACTTACCATCGTGCAAAACATCTCAGAAATTTCAAAAAATCACCCTATTTATGCTATAGGACAATGACCATGCTCAAATCATGTAAAAGCAATAATTAAGAGGAAAGACAAAATCCTAACATGCTCCTATATGAAATAAGCTATCTATCATGCATGAAAAAGGCTAAAAATATGCAAAGAATGAGCTACTATCATAAAAATATCATATAATAACCAAGGACTTAGATATCCATATCAATGGGTATATGGATGGTCCAAAAATACGGATATATCAGATATATCGACTAATATATCAAAAATATTGATATCGATTTAGAGATATGATGGATGTTATTAGTTATACATGGAAATTTTCATTAAAACTCTGGAAAAAACATTGATTTAGACTCAAATACACAATTTAAAATCAAAATTTGCAATTTAAATGGTACGTAAGACTATTACCTGTTGTGTAGGGTATAAAAAGTGTATCACGCTAAGAAAATAAGGATTAAAAATTTATGCAAACTCAACATCTAAATGTCAATTAAGAGTTAAGATATATATAAAGTGCCATTAGATCAAAGGCCATTGATTTAAAATTATATCTTAAGATATGTGAAAAGGTTAAACATAGTTTAAAAAAATAATAATAATAACTACAAAAAAATATAAAAAATGAGTAGGGGTCTTTTTGAAAAGGTTACAAAGCTAGAGGTAGCATTTGCAAAAATATGTAAAAACATGACCTCTTATTTAAAAAAAAGAAAAAGAAAAAAAAGAAGTAAGAAAACATTTATTTATTCTTTTAAAAGCCGTTTATAAAGTGATAAATCACTTATTTTTCATGTGAGGGCTGGACAAATGACAAGGGGCAAAGGGCTCAACACAAAAGCTATACAAAGCTTCCATGGAGATTTAGTGGTGATGACGGCAACGACACCAGCGAGGATGGTGGCAACAGCTTGTTCCGGACTTCCAGGTGTGTAAAGTGTCTTCGTTTTCTTCTTCTCCTCATACAATGGCTTCTTCTTTTCTTCTCCTTCTCCAGTAACAGATTTTCTTTTCATCTTCTCCTTCTCTAGTAACAGCTTCTTTTCTTTTTTCTTCTCCTTCTCCAGCAACGACGAGGATGATAAGGGTGGCACATCGTCTCTTCTTCTTCTTCTTCTCTGAAGTTGAATTTGGCCGATATATCTCATCGATACACTAATGTATCGACCATATCGCCTCGATAATTTGTGAAAAATTAATGGTATTCATGGAATTTTTTGATAAAAATTGAGCACCCTAGATTTGATTTAGGGACTCGGTTTGAGGCTTGATTATGTATTGAAACATTGGATCTAATAAATCGAACCACCTAGAGTTTCACTGGTTGGTCAATTAGAGTTTGAGGAGGTCTCGTTCTCTGTGTTGGGCCTTTAGAGTCGAAAGCCGTAGCCTTCGGCTTAATCTAGGGATTTTGGAATGCTTAGATCTGGGGATTAATTGATGATCAGGTCCTTTGGTTTGTCTTGGAATGAGCTGGACAAAACTCGGTTTTATGATTGCATGGAATTTGTTTGGTAAAACCCAAGCATTGGTCAGATTCCCGATTAGTCTAGCGATGGCTCGAAAAAATTGGGGTGTCTACAATTCCTAAATCATTCCTTGTTGAAAGATTATCATGATGGACAATGATAAACCACAAGACTAGCATATGTTATGCTTGCTCATTAGGAGGAGGGATAGTCTTATGTTTGGGTTTAGGTGTAATGACCCAAAATGGGGCTGTAGTTATAGTGTAAGAAAATCAATTTATAAAGCAAATGTGGTAGGTGATTTAATAAAAAAAAAAAATTTTTTAAAAATTTCTTTTGAAAACTTTTTATGAAAGTCCATCATGGTCCTGTCTTTAAATGGGACATACCAAGTTATCGACTTATATAAAAACATATAGAATACACATTTATAATATTTACAATCCATCCACATAATATTCTTAAAAATAAATAAACTATAAGTTGCATCATAGCCACATAGGTCTCATTCATTTCATACTACTATTCCCTTAATTATTATAGACCATGCATGATTTATAATTAACACATGCCGAGGTTTTAATGCCAATATTAAATGCAATGTATGACTCGAAACTATTACAATATCTAAATGAAATGCATCCATGCTGATGTCCCAAAACCTCATGTTGACTTTTATGTCTGAAAAGTTGTAATGGAAAGGTAAAGCCAGCAAGAACACACTAGAGAGTGTGAGCTATCCGCTAAGTGGGAAACATTTTCTCAAAATATACAAGGGTTTTAAAAACATAGATTTTTATATCAATCTACAATTCCTGCAAAAACCTTGTTAGTTTACAATTCAACATAAGTATATAAAACTCTGCATAAATAAAAGAATAACCCATAGAATACAAAACCATAAAGATTTATCATGATATACACGTTTTCATCAAACTTTTTCATGTAAAATGGTAAGCAATACTCAAAATTATTTATAATCCAAAATTGAGTTATTTCCGATAAATTGTATGCCAATAGAAAACCCCATTAACTTCCACAATACCATAAAATCCATTTCCGTATGCAATAGCATTTATTTGAATTCCTTAGGTGATATGTGGGGCTGAATTCCAACTCAACCTTAGCCAATAATAAACCTCTCAGATGGGCAAGCCCTTGCACGAAAAATGGACTATTTTTATTCGCTTACAATTAGGGGCAAAACAAATTGAACCCACAGGACCATAAAGGCAAAACAGATCTAACTCGACCCAGAATAACCCCAAGTGACCCTTCACTATTAAGTAAGGCATTCTATAAAGCCCACAAATCCTTTTTTATTCTTAATATTCCATTTCCACAAATCCTCAAAAACACTAGAATTAAACTATATTAATTATTTCGAAAATCTAATGAAATAATTCCTAATATTATTGTTTTTCAAACCAATTAGTAAATACCCAACCCAATTAAACACAAAATGTGACCCCCAACATTTTGTATTACACAAATACTAACCCATAGGTTTAAAAATCAACCATTTTATATCCAAAATTATGCAAGAGTTAATACAAGATAATTATTACAAATCCACATGTTATCAAAACCTTAGGTTTTCCAAAAGTTTCATTTAATTTCATGACACTAAACCCCATGCATGTTAATTATGCAAAATAGACCAAATTAATACATGTAAATCTATATGATTTATACTCAAACCCCTAGGCATCGATGGTTTATGATGAAAAAATGCACTTACCTTAGAATAGAGTGAAGGAAATGCAAATCCAAGACCATAGATACGTAGATCGAGCCAAGAAACATAAGATTCGAGTTTGCTAATGTGGGATTGGAGCTCCCGTGCTTCGTTGTACTGATGGCTCCTCCTTCAACCCTTTTCTCCCTCACACTCTCTCTTATTCTCTCTTTAGAACCATCCAAGAATGATGAAAAATAAGCGAAATATCGTGGCTTTGGAGTATATATAGAAGGAGAGCTAAAGATGTCATTTAACCCACTTAAAAATCTAATACGTGAAAATTCGTATGTTATAGTCGACAATAGGAGGGATAAAGATGTCATTTGTTAGAATTCTACATCATAAGTTGAGTTCCTTTGCCTTCTTGACTCAACACAACACCAATTCCAAACCCAGAAGCGTCATAATAGACCTTATTAAAATCTAGAAGTATCAAAACAGCGGCTTCAGCAAGGTTTTCTTCAATAGCTGAAAACTATTTTTGACCCTTTTTTTCAACAAAACATACTAGACTTTAAATAGTCAACCACATATGCTACTTGCATGCTAAAATTGAGAATAGATCTGCAATAAAACTCTTCGGCATGAAAACTCCACACATTATGAGTAGATTGGGAAGTAGGCCACTCCAAAATGGCTTCATCCTTTTGAGAATAAAATAAAACAAGAAAGCCTAAGAACAACATATAAGTTTTGAGAAAATAATAATTCCCATTAGTTTGAAAACGGATTATTACAACTATATTTGTACGAGGCTAACCCTAAGATATCAAAAGATTAAACTACCCTAATAAAACAAATGTATTTTCAAGCTATACATCTCACCCCCCTTCTCAGATTCATGATGGAAAGTCGGAGAGCATCGAGAGTTCCCTAAGTAGAAAACAAAAATAGGCTTACATATGAGTCTTGGTGAAGAAATCAACAATCTGAGCAGTGGAGGAAACGAATGGCAGATCAATAGTGCCAAGCTAAAACTGTTGACGAACAAAGTGACAATAAATCTCGATGTACTTTGTACGCTCATGGAATACATAATTATAGGCAATCTAAATGGCATTCTTATTGTCACAATAAAGAGGAATCAGAAAGGAGATAATAACACCCAAATTAGAATGAAGCCATCGCAGCCAAACAATCTCAATAGTAGTGTGCACCATAGCATGATATTCAACATCAGCTATAGAGCGAGCAACAACTGAATTGCTTCTTTCTTTTCCAAGAGAGAAGAGAATTGCCAAAAATAACACAGAAGCCATTAGTAGATGTATGATCATTAACATCACCAACCCAATCAACATTAACATGAACTTTTAAAGTCAAAGTAGAGGTAGAGGGCAGTAGTAAACTCTAGAAGAGTGTACCTCGAATATAGCAGAAAATGCACAACAAAGCAGCCCATTGAGTAGTACAAGGCGCAAAAACAAATTGAATAGCAACATGAATAGCATAAGCAATATCAGAATGGGTAGTAGTAAAATAAACCAAACAACCAACAAACTCATGATACAGTGTAGGATTATCCGGTAGAACTCTATTAGAAGTAGAGAATTTGTCATGCAACTTGATAGGTGTAGCAACAAATTTTATCATCTGTAGGTTGAGCACGATGGATAAGCTTATTCGCACACTTAGATTGTGTTAAAAGATAACTCTTTAGTGAAAAGACAACCTCAATACCCAAAAAATACCATAAAGTCCCCAAATCCTTTGTTTCAATTCCAATAAAGGATGTCTCTTCACCTCATCGATAGTAAGAGAATTAGAACCAATAATAATCATGTCATCGACATAAAATGAAGAATAACTAAACCTTGAGAGGTAGGGTAAAAGAACAAAGTCGAGTCATAAGCACTAGAATGAAAACCAATCTGAGTAATTGCTAACTGAAAGTGCTCATACCAGGCTCGGGGAGACTACTTCAAACTATAAAGGGATGGCGTAGATGATAAACATGGTCTAGAGGATGAGAAAGACCCAAAAGGGGATGCATATAAACTTCTTTTGTTAAATGGCCATTTAGAAATGAATTTTTAACAAGAAGTTGAAAAAAGGGCCACCTACGTACTGCAACAACAAAGATCAAAGTGCAAACAATAGTCATTTTAGCAACAAAGGCAAATGTCTCCTTATAGTGAACCCCATAATCTTGTGAAAATCCTTTTGCAACAAGTCTAGCTTTGTAATGTTCAAGAGATCCATCCGAGTTGGTTTTCACCTTATAAACCCATTTGCAATCAATAAGATTATTTCCTACAGGTAATGGAACCAACTTCCAACTACCAGTCTTATCAAAAGCAGCTAACTTATCTTGCATTGCATCAATCCATGGAGGATTAGTATAATCTTCTTTATAATAATGAGATTCAAAATGTATAGAAGAGAGAAAAGTGTGATAAGACGAATCAAAAATAGGTCTTAAAAAAATGGAGTCTTACAGAAGGAGTATGTATACCTAAAGGATACCAACATTCAGGGAAGGAAATGTTCAAATAATCAAAGCTTAGAACGTTGGAGGTGGTGCATATAGGCTGAGGAGGTCGTGTCTTCCTACGAGAGTAAACCAATGGAAAAGAAGGAAATTTAGAAGATTGAAAAAACATTATTTGAAAGAGGAAGAGAAGTGAAATCAAGATTAGAAACAAACTCGTCAGAAGACTCATCAATGGGAAATATATCAACATAAACAAAGTCATCTCCAAAGGCAGGTACAACTCTAAAGGGAGTAGTAAAGTAAGGAATATGTTCAAAGAAGGCACCATGACAAGATACAAATTTTTGGATATAAGATCATAACACCTATACCCTTTCTAATGAACACCATACCCCAAAAATATAAACAAAGAAAATCGAGCACTAAGCTTATTATACTCCCTTTTAGGAAGAACAAAACAAGTAGAGGTAAAATCTTACACAAGGGAATAATTGGGTATTTGACCATACAACTCTTCATAAGAACAAACTCCAATAAGAAGAGGTTTGGGCAAGCAATTAAAAAGGTAAAGAAAATTAAGAACAGTTTCACCCCAAAAGATTGAGAGAAGGAACAAATAAGGATAGAAGAAGAGTCTTAGTAGTTTCAAGGAAGTGCCAATGTTTTCTTTTAACAACACCATTTTGTTCAAGAATCCCTAAACTAGAGAACTAATTTATAGTACCAACGGCATTCAAGAACACATTGAATTCTGTCAAACAATGCTCACCATCAAGATTAGAACATAGAACTTTAATGGTTGTTGAAAATTAGGTTTGAATCATGAAATGAAAAGCATGATAGATGTGAAAGAAATTTGATTTGTATGTAATGAGATACACTCAAGAAAATTGACTGTAATCATCCATAAAAGATATAGAATGTAACGATCCACCTTTAGTGGCAAAGGGAGGTCCCCACACATCAGTGTGCACAAGATGGAGAAAGAGAAACAGACAAACTATTATTAAATGGTAATGTAGATATCTTGGCAAGTTTGCATCCTTTGCAATTTGATAAGTTAAAGAAAATTTTCCCAAATATCTAGACCAAATAAGACTTTTCAATCTTTCGCTCGACAAATGACCTAATTTAGAATGCCGAAGATAAAAAGGGAAGAATGTTGATCTAAGGAAAACGAAGACAATGCTGACAAACTACTCTCCATAGGAATATGCAAGCTCTCTAAGATATACAAATCTCTAACTTTACACCTGATCTTGATCTTAATCTGCTTCTTAGACTTCTAATCTTGAACCACACAGTTAGGGGAAGAAAATAACACATCAAATTTTGAATAAGAAAGTTGATTAATAGATAGTAAACTAATAAACAATTGAGGGATATAAAATACATTGGGAATAGATAAAGATTAGGAGGGAGAGGGAAGAACAAAACCAATAGATATAACATGCATAGGAGAACCATTAGCAATAACAATAGTAATAGGAGAAGAAGGATAAACACAATTGCTTAGTGAAGACAAATTTGGTGTCATATGATGTAAAAAACCAGAATCAAATATCCAAGAAGTGGGAGAAATACTTGAAGAATAAGTATGCAAAATTTAGTGAATCCTAGACATAGAAGCTTGAGACTGATTAACAGAAGAGGATGCAATGATAGACTATAGCTGCTCATTTATAAACTGTAAAGTAGAAGGTTATATAGTACTAGAAGCAGAAGTTTCAAGAATTAATGGAAGACGATAGGTAGGCTAAGAGAAAGATTATATTGTCGATTCCATGCTGCAAGTTTAAGACACGTGTTCTTCCAGTGTCCTTTCTGATAACAAAAGTTACACTCATCCATACCAACACGTGGTTTGGGTTTCCTAGTAAGCTGAGTGAGATGGATAGGGGGAGTAGGAAGTAGTGCAAGCTATGTAGGAGATGCCACAAATACATATTTAGAGGATGGTATTGGATGAGATAAATTAAAGCAAGTTTCCTCAGCTTTACGTTCTCGAACGGCTGCATCTACCTTAGGTAATGGAACTTGATGAAGAATACCTCACCAGAATGTTTTAAACTAATCCCAAAGGGCCATCAAAAACTGCTCAACTCGCTACCTCTCTCTAACAATCCAATAATAACAACTTGGTAAGTTCCGTCATTGCTAACTAATCCCAATAGCTGGTCATCTCAGTATAGAATTCGTGAATAGACTTGTCTTTAATTTCGTAGGCACCCCAAATAAACATCTCCAACTCATACTATTTCTCAAAATTTGATTCTAAATAAAAACATGCAGATAGTTCCAAACTTTCTTAACCTTGTCATATTTAGATAAATTTTGACCAATACTTGGCTCCACATAGTTGTGTAACTGTAGACGCCAAGAATCGAGTTACGTCTACTGTTGTGGGGTTTAAGGAAGTCGCCACCTCATTTTTAGGGAACGAGGAAACCACTAAAAGAATTTGTTTTATAAAAACAATTTTGACTCAATTTATTGGAAAATAGGTAGGTCTTGAACCCAAAAAAAAAAAAAAAAGGGGGGGGGGGGCTCGGGGGGCTAGGTTGCGAAATTGGAAGGTTTCGAGTCACGGCTTGTAGGCACTCATTTCGCTCGATAAATCGGTCTCATTTATTAATTGGCCTTAGTTAATTTCAACCATGCAATATAACTAGAAATTACGAAAATTAAAAAGAAAATCTAAGCTAAGTTGGACTTGGGCTCAAGTGGGTAGCCTACGTACTTCTTACGAAGGTCAAAGTTCATGTACTTTGAATAAACAAGTTGGGGGGAAGAGTTTCACCCTTTGTGGGACACTATTAATCTCTAATCCATAATCAAACACCTATATTGAAAAAACAACTTTCTTTGATAAAAACAACTTTGGTTTGATAAAAGAACTTGATTCAAGATCAAAGACTAATATTATCCTACGAATGATAGAACTCAATGGAGCATAGAATATCACATCAACATTTATATCATGGCATTAATATTAAACATGTTGGACATGGCCTTAGAGTTATACCTAACAAAACCGAGGTAGGGTTCTATGTGAAAACCTTGAGTTGAGATCCAAGCAGAGCTCCAATGTTTCTAACCTTTCTAGAATAGGTCGCTAATGAGAGGAGACTTTTAGAAAATTTCCCCATGCTATTGAGCCCAAGCTCTTATTAGAATGAGTCGCTAGTGAGAGGATACTTTTGGGAAATTTCTCCCCTCACTATTAAGCTCAAGTTCTTCTTAGAATGAGAAACTTGTGAGTGGATACTTTTAGGAAATTTCTCCCCCCACTCACAAACTCAAGCTCTTTAGTGCTAAAGAAAACTCTACTGAGACTTGGTGTAGAATAAAGGTGGGAAGGATCCCTGTTTATAGGTATAGGTGGGTAGAATGGATGGCTAGGATTAACTCTAGTCAGGAATGATCCAATGGCCCAAAATCAACCTCAAGAGTTGATAACTATCTCAAACTCTTCAAAAATTTGGAGGAAATCTGAATTAATTGAAGTGATAATTCCAAAATTAAGAGATAAAGAAAAAACAAGGCAGATGGGGGAAAAGGGTTGAGTGGCCATCTTTAAGGGCTAGCTTGCCAGTGATTGGCCGGTTGTCACTCTAAGGTAGCTGACCGGCCAAGTATACGTATCGGGTCCAAAATAAGTCTAAATTCAATAATTCCGGATTCAAATTGACCATGGTTCAATTCTCTATTCAAAATCACTTTAAAATACTTGAAATTAAGACACAGTTGGTCAATTAGTCACGGGCTAAGCCAAGGCGGGTCATCGAGGTCAAAAGGGCTAATAAAGATAAGACAAGGCATGCTTCTTTGTGTCTTTGTGGGCTTCAGTGGATAAATCTTTTGAGGGTATTCCTTTGTTTTTTATTATTAGGACTTGGAAGGAAATTTGTGCTTCGAAGCTTGTTAAGAGAAGAGCTGTTGGCAGTCACTTTTACCCTCCTTGAGGGGTTCTATTCTTTTCTTCTGTTTCTGTTTAGTTTTGGTTTATGGGCGGGGTCTCCTCTATTTGCTTGCTTTTTGGCTTGCTGTTTTGCTTGAGTGGGTCTTTACTGTTTCTATCACTGCTTTTTTGGCTTTTTTATTGGACTTCTTGTCCAATTTGTATTCTTCCTTGTGATTCATACAATTTTTTCTTATAAAAAAAAAAAAGAAAAAAAAAAAGGGATAAGACAAGGGTTTATATTCCAATTGAACCACAGTTGCAACCAAACTCTTTAAAAAATGATTTTAAACATTAAAACACATTAATTAAGACTTGATTGATGCAAATTAAAACGCTTTATTAATTGGGCTTAGTTAATTTCAACCATGCAATATAACTAGAAATTACGAAAAGTAAAAAGAAAATATAAGCTAGGTTGGACTTGGGCTCAACTGAGTGGCCTACGTACTTCTTATGAAGATCAAAGTCCATGTGGTTCCGATAAATAAGTTGGGGGAAGAATTTCACCCTTTGTGGGAAACTATTATTCTCCAATCCATAATCAAACACCTATATTGAAAAACCAACTTTCTTTGATAAAAACAACTTTGGTTTGATAAAAGAACTTGATTGAAGATCAAAGACTAATATTATTTACGAATGACAGAACTCAGGGGAGCATGGAATATTACATCAGAAGTTGTATCATGGCATTAATCTTAAACATGTTGGACATGGGTTGAGAGTTATACTTAACAAAATCGAGGTAGGGTTCTATGTGAAAACCTTGAGTCAAGAGTTGGGCAGAGCTCCAATGTTTCTAAGCTTTCTAGAATGGGTCGCTAATAAAAGGATACTTTTAGAAAATTTCCCCAAACTATTGAGCCTATGCTCTTTTTAGAATAAGTTGCTAATGAGAGGGTACTTTTAGGAAATTTCTCCGCTCACTATTGAACTCAAGCTCTTCTTATAATGAGAAGCTTGTGAGAGGATACTTCTAGGAAATTTCTCCCCTCATTTACAAACTCAAACTCTTCAGTGACATTAGCACTCACAAAGTGGCGATGAGAATCAGGACTGTAACAACGATAGCCTTTTTGAGTACGGGAGTACCCAAGGAAGACACATTTCCGAGCTCGAGGAGATAATTTATCTTGACCCAAATCAAGCACATGAACAAAAGCAACACAACCAAAAACCCGAGGAGTGAGGGAGAAAGGAGGTTGAGCAGGATAAACAAGAGAAAAAGGAGACTTATGATTCAAAACAGTAGAAGGCATGCGATTAATGAGATAAGAAGCAGTTAAAACAGCATCGCCCCAAAAATGTTTAGGTACCTTCATATTGAACATTAAAGTGCGAGCAATATCAAGTAAATGACGGTGTTTCCACTCAGCCACACCATTTTGCTGGGACGTGTGAGAATAACTAGTTTGATGAATAATGCCTCTATCAATGCAAAATGAATTCATAATGGTCTAGGTATACTCTAATGCATTATCAGAGCGAAAAATCTGAATACGCTTATTAAATTGAACAAGAATTTCATTATAAAATTGAAGAACAATTCTAGGCAATTCAAACCTCTCTTTCATTAAAAACAACCATTTGGGAATAATCATCAACAAAAACAACAAAATAACGAAAACCAGTCAAAGTAGCAGTTAGAGATGGATCCCAAATATCTGTATGAACCAAAGCAAATGACTCAAACTAATGATCATGATTACTACTAGGAAAAGAACTATGGTGATGCTTCCCTAGTTGACATGCCTTACACTCTAATTTAGACAAAGGACTCAATAAGGGAATAGCAGTTTTCAATTTAGCAAAAAAGGGATGACCCTAAGCGGAAGTGCTATTGAAGAGGAGAAACTATAGTAGACAAAGCAGATGAACTGAGAGACAGGGATTCACCAAGATCCAAAAGATAGAGACCGTCCTTCTTATGCCTCGAACCAAAATTCTTCTTGGTCTTGAGGTCCTGAAAAATACAAGAAGTAGGAGTGAAAAGAATTTCACACTGTAACACTTTTGTCAACTAACTCACAGAGAGTAAATTAAAGGGAAAATTTGGAATATAAAGACTAGAAGGTAAGGAGAGAGAGGTGGTGGGATGGAGAATACTTTATCCATGAAGAGGCCGAGAAGAGCCATCAGCTAACACGACATGATGATTAACATGTAAAGAAAGAAGTGCAGTGCACAAGTGCTGGATGAGAAGCTCGCCAAGTTGAGTACTGAACGTATCACGAGAACCAGAGCTAGAAGAGGCAGATCCAACAGAGGTGGGTTGTGACTGTACAATGATAGAATAATATTAAATTCATACTAGAAAACTAGAACACAAAATAGTAATAACAATTAGAATAAGCGCGTACCTACGGAAACCATAATAACATGCTAGCAACTCTTTGCAAAAGAACGCGTTAGGAAGCCGGTCTTCCTCTACTTGCTCCTCTTACTTTATGCAGCCACCAATGGGACAGGCTATTAGGGTTTTCAACTTATGGAGTGTAGAGGGACCTGGCCTATTTATAAAGAAACTTTATGGAGTGTTTCCCATTATGGACTCCTTGACTTACAAGGAATAGGCCCACACTTTATAATCCCTCATCACGGACCAAGGTGTACTAGAACCCAATTACTTGATTGATCACGCACTATATTGGGCTATACTGTATATCACATCAGGCTACATATGAACCCGCTTTTCACAATCCGAAAACTCAATCAATGTAAAGCCCATATATAAAAAGTCTAACATTCTCCTACTTGGGCTACATTGATTGTTATTTTATTTATAACAATAAAATAATACATACATATATATTTTATTTGAAAACGACTCTCAGGTTGAATTACTTAAGTGGCCACACATATATATAGTCTGAATGAAAACACCTTAGTATTCTAATATAGTCCAATAAGAATATGAACATCAAATCATGGAAGTCATTACATCATTTAGCGATATAAGACCACTCCACGGTCACAAATGCTAATATCCCTATCGACATGGATTTTAAATGATGAGTAAGTGTGACATAAAAATAGCATACTAAAAGTGATCAAAATTTTTCTAAATTCATTTTTGGTCCTCCTTATGGTTTCTCATAAAACCTCTTTATGCTTCACAAGGAAGCCTTTATGCTTCTAATCGAAGCCCACGTCTCCAATGAGACTCTTATGTCTTTACTTTATATCTCGAGATCTTTATTGATGTCACAACAATAAGATATAAGTACATGGTATACATCATATTCTCAAAATTGACATCAAACATACTTTATGTGCACAATCACAATAATATAAAACACATAGAACAAAAATTATTTTATTAATCAAAACTTAATGGGTCCTTACAAAATAAAAGAACCTCCCACTGACCAAGTACATCAAAGTCATCCACAATACCCATAGCTATAACATGTTTCTTGAAAAATTTAGGGTGAAGACCTTTGGTTAATGGATCAACAATCATTTCCTCTGTATCTATATGCTCTACTAGTGTCTGCCCTTCCTTAACTTTTTCTTTGACTATCAAATACTTAATGCCTACATGTTTAGAACCATTCAAATTTTTATTGTTCTTTGAAAAGAAAACTGCAGCACTATTATCACAAAATATGGTGATTGGTCTAGAAATGGAATCAACTACTCTGAGCCCATAAATAAAATTTCGCAACCAAACAGCTTGTATTGTAGCCCAATAACAAGCTATAAACTCTGTTTGTGTTTGCATAGTAGAAGACATCACAAGAGTTTGTTTGGCACTTTTTCAAGAAATAGCTCTTCCAGCCAAAAGAAAAACATAACCTAAGGTAGATTTAAAATCATCTCGACAACCAGCAAAATCAGAATCTGAATAACCTACTACCTCAAGTTTGTCAGACCGCTTATATGTAAGCATAACATGCTTTGTTTTCTGCAAATACCTCATACCTTTCTTTGCTGCTTGCCAATGTTCCTTACCCGGGTTGGACTGAAGCCTGCTAAGCACACTCACAATATATGCAATATCTGGCCTAGTGCAAACCTAAGCATACATCAAACTCCCAACAGCACTAGCATACGGATTTTTCTTCATTGCTTCTCTTTCCACTTCATTCCGAGGACACTAGCTCTTGTTAAGCTTATCACCTACAACAATGGGAACATCACCAGGTGCACAAGTCTTCATATTAAACTTTTTAAGGACACAATCAATATATGCCCTTTGAGAAAGACCTAAAAACCCTTGAGATCTGTCACGATGAATCTTAATACCAAGCACAAAAGGAGCCTCACCAAGATCTTTTATTCAAAATGAGAAGACAATAAATACTTGGTCTCATGAAGCAATCCCAAGTTACTGCTAGCAAGCAAAATATCATCAACATATAACACAAGAAAAATAAATTTCCTCCCACTGACCTTAAGATAAATGCACTGGTCCATAATGTTTTTAACAAAACCAAGTGATATCACTACCTCTTCAAATTTCAATTACCACTGTCGAGACGCTTGTTTGAGCCCATATATGGATTTCTTCAATTTACACCCCATACTTTCCTTGCCTTTCACTTCAAAACCCTCAGGCTGACGCATGTAAACATCTTTATGAAGATTCTCATTCAAGAAGGCTGTCTTGACATCCATTTGATGCAACTCTAGATCAAAATGAGCCACTATTGCCATAATAGTTCTGAAAGAATCCTTTGACGAAATAGGAGAAAAAGTCTCATTGTAGTCAATGCCATCTTGTTGAGTGAAACCCTTAGCTACTAATCTAGCTTTGTGTCGTTCAACCTTCCCTCTCGAATCCATCTTGGTCTTGAATACCCATTTGCACCCAATTGGTTTAACACTTGAAGGAATCTCTACTAAATCCCAAACATCGTTATGCTCCATAGACTGCATCTCATCTTCCATTGCTTCAAGCTATTTTTCTGATTCAGGACTAGCAATGGCTTAACTATATGAGAAGGGGTCAATAGGGTGGCCTATATTAAAGTCACTCTCTAACAAGTAAACAATGTAATCATCAGGCAATGCAGATCTCCTTTCTTATTGGGATTTCCTAACGGGTGCAACAACAATTGGCTCAATATGCTCTGGAGAATTTTGAGGATTAATTTGCTGAACTGGTTGTACATTTACCCTCTCAACAATTTAAAAAATAATCCTCTCTTGCACAATGGGCACAGGAACTACAATTCTTTCTGGCTCAAGAACAACTTCTCTCACTGTGGAACTCCCACTACAACCTATATCATTCTCTAAAAATTTTGCATTGATAGATTCAACAATCCTAGTGCTGCGATTAGGACAGTAAAACCTATACCCTTTAGATCTATCTAGATACCCAATGAAAAAACCTGGAGTGGATCTAGGGTCCAATTTCTTTTTAAGTGGATTATAAATTCTAATCTTAGCAAGACAACCCCAAACACGAAAGTGGGATAAGCTAGGTTTACGCCCAGTCCACAATTCAAAAGGAGTTTTGGATACAGCTTTACTAGGAATCCTATTCAAAAGATACAAGGCTGATTTAATTGCTTCCCCCAAAAGATATTTAGGCAAATTAGTTCTACTCATCATACCATCATACTCCTCATCATGTCATTAAGAGTGCGATTTCGTCTCTCAGCCACACTATTCTGCTCAGGAGTACCAAGCATGGTATATTGAGCAACAATTCCACTATCTTGTAAATATTTAGCAAAAGATCCCATATTTTGGCTAGATTCATCATATTTACCGTAGTACTCACCACCTCGATCTGATCTCACAACTTTTATTTCCTTCTCACATTGTTTTTCAACTTCCAATTTAAAATTTTTAAATTTTTCAAGAGCATCAAATTTTTCATTTATGAGGTAAACATATCCATAACGTGAGAAGTCATCAATAAAGGTTATGAAATACTTATTCCCACACAAGGTAGAAGACAAAGGTCCACTAATGTCAGTATGAATGACTTCTAAAATACCTTCACTACGTGTAGACCCTTTCCTTTTTGTTTTAGTCAATTTTCTTCTTATGCAATCTAAACAGGTATTAAAATCATCAAAATCTAGAGAAGGAAGAAAACCATCTTTTATTAATCTCTTTATCCTTGGCTTAGAAATATGACCTAAACATCTATGCCATAAGGTAAAAGAAGTTTCTTTAATTAATGGTCTTTTCTTTCCAACATTCACAACATGTAGGGATTCATTTTGAGGGGCTAAAGTCAACCTGTATAAACCATCACATAGGCAACCACAACCAACAAGTCGAGAATCATAGAATAATTGAAAATTGCTATTACCAAAATTAAAGGAAAACCCAAATTTATCAAGTCTAGAAACTAAAATTAAATTCCACCTCATGGACGGTACAAAAACAGTATCTTCCAAAATAAGAGAAAAACCAGACTCTAATGACAACCTAACAATTCCAATGAACTCGACTTCAACTTGAACTCAATTGCCTACGAATAGTTTGGCTTCATCTTTATTTGGTTTCCGTTTGCTTATGAACCCCTGTAAAGACAGTTATGTGATAGATGCTCCAGTATCAATCCACCAAGAATCTAAGGGAACATCTACTAAACTAGATTCAAAACAAACATTGGTAAAGAAATTACCTCCAGATTTGTTCTTCTTTTCTAACCAAGCTTTATACTTTGGACAATTATTCTTCCAATGGCCCGTCTTTTTGCAGAAGCGACACTGATCCTTACTGATGTTAGGTTTAGGACCTGGAGGATGGTGGGATTGACCAATGTTCTTGTAGTGCTGATTGGGGTTATGAGCATTATGGTTGTTAAAGTTAGGTCTCTGATTGTTGTGGAAAGGTCCCTTATTTGGTCGTGGCTGATAGATAGCATTCGCACTCTGAACATTGTCATGATGGATTCTCTCTTCTTCTTAGGCACACATAGAAATAAGCTCATTCAAATCCCATTTATCTCGCTGGGCATTATAGGCAACTTTAAGTTGGCTAAATGGAGGGGAAAGTGTATTAAGGGCATGCTAAACAAGAAAAGGTTCAGCTATAGGCACTTTTAGGGCTTCTAGCTTAGATGCAATATTGATCATTTTCATAATATGTTCCCTAACCCCACATTGATTATCATATTTCATATTCATGTGTTTATCCATTAGGTCTCCAATTTTAGCTTTATCAGATTCCAGGAATCGTTTCCCAATCGCAGCAAAGAATTGTCAAGCACTATCACTATGAGGAACAACACCTAAAATAGAATCAGATATGGACCTTTTAATAATTTTTAGACTCAACTTGTTAGCCCACACCCATTTTTCATAATATGCCTTTTATTCTATAGTGCTACTATCAGTGGGTTTGGTAGGCTCTGGGTCAAGAGCTATGTCTAGGTCCATTAAACCAAGTGCAATCTCAACATCCCGTTTCCATCTCCCATAGTTATTTCCAGTCAAAGTTTCAATTGCAGACATTTGGCTAATAATAGCAGAGGAATTGAAAACTGTAGAAACAATTCACAAACAAAAAATTATAAATCATCCAAACAAAATGCATGCAATTAAAATAATGGATGATTAATATGAGTCTTATACGGCAAGAGCTCTGGGTGCATCATGATAAACTCTTCTTTGGGCAGAGAATACGACATGCTAATAGGTGCTCTCCAAATCCTTTATCATGAGGCTGATTAACCAAAACTACACAGATTTTCGAAAAGTCCATCACCTTTAGGCAGAAAGTATCATCTAAATCTATGCAATCCTATTAGTCACCCCATGCCATCCTTGAATTGACACACACAATAACCCCCTTTGAGCAATCCTATCCCGCAATACATTGAATGAGAAATTATGTCAACTTCCACGAATGGGCCACTTTGGCAGCTACCACCCACTTTGGCAAATGGCATTCTCCAAACTAGGATAGTCTTTATGTCCATTCAAAATCTCAACCACAAGTTTCTTTATTTGCATACTAAAATTTCTTTATATGTGATTTGAGAATAATTCTACATTTTTATTTGTTTATTTATGCTATCTAGGGAGAGTATATACTTCCACAAAATAATAATGAGTAAATAAATAAATAAAAATGTAACAACAATTAAATAATAGTTCTTTAAAAAAAATGGTCCAACTATTTTTTTAATTGTTTAAAACAAAACCAAATGGAAAAGTCAGAAAACACTTTTTTTTTTTTTGATAACTAATTTAGGGTGCGTAGGACCCACTGTAAAAAGGCTTGTCAAAAATCAAGGTTTGAGTCCATACGTGTCTGGCTGAGATGTGGACTAAGTGCATCAGTTTTTTTTTTTTTTTTTTTTTTTTGACAAGCCAAAAACCGTGGCCTAGTGGCGTTGAGTGCTTCCTTAGATATTTGAAGGGTTCTTGGAATAACTGTACAAGCCAAAACTGTGCAATGAGAGCCTACTTATAGGCTTGGTGTGGAGTGCTGCAAAAGGCACTAATATGTAGTACAATATGTACTACAAGAAAATAAGTGCTAAAATCTATACATAATTTTCTATTATAACAGCATGTGCTTTTCCAAAACAAGCAAAATTCCTTTATGGGTTTTATAGGGAGATGGTTGCGTCAGATTTTTGGCTGAATAAACTAATCGGCAGCAAGCAAGGGTTCTGGGAAAAGAAACCCTCATTCTTTTGCAGCAATTATTATTATGATTATGATTATTATTATTATTATTTATACGAACATGTGTATTTCAAATAAAGACACCATACAAAACATGAATATTCAATCATTGGTTCTAGTCCTAGCATGATGGCTCTGATACCACTTGATAGAATAATATTAAATTCATACTAGAAAACTAGAATCACAAAATAGTAATAACAATTAGAATAAGCGTGTACCTGTGGAAGCCATAATAACATGTTAGGAAGCCATAATAATATGCTAGCAACTCTCTACAAAAGAATACGTTAGGAGGTCGGTCTTCCTCTACTTGCTCCTCTAACTTTATGCAGCCACTAATGGGACAGGCTACTAGGGTTTTCAACTTATGGAGTGTAGAGGGACCTAGCCTATTTATAAAGAAACTTTATGGAGTCTTTCCCATTATGGACTCCTTGACTTACAAGGAATAGGCCCACACTTTATAATCCCTCGTCATGGACCAAGGTGCACTAGAGCCCAATTACTTAATTGATCCTGCACTATATTGGGCTGTACCGTACATCACATCAGGCTACATATCAACTCGTTTTTCGCAATCCAAAAACTCAATCAATGTAAAGCCCACATAAATAAAAAGTCTAACATACCATTCTTTGAGACTGTGCTACACCATCACTGACTTGATTCACATAATTTGGCTTACCATATTTCTGAAAGCAATAAGGTTTAGTGTGATTTGTACCCCCACAATAATTGCACTTCCTATCACCACGTCCACCAACGCGACCACCACCACTACAAAAACCACCACGAAAATTACGGCCACCACGGAAACCACCACGAAATCCTCCACGGCCTCCACTGTTAGAGACCAACGCAGTAATCTCTGAAGAAGTAACAATGGAGCTAATCAAGAGAGAAGGTTAGCCTAGGGAAGAACGCAATAGTCGGGAATAGGCATTAGCAGCCGTGTGCAAGGTCTAACTCGCAAGGATCTGATCTTTAAAGCCACAAAGATCAAAGTCCAAACTAGACAATAAACTAGCAATCATAAACTCCTCCCATTGCTTCTTCTGTTGCTCTAAATCAGTGGTAAAAGGCCTATGCTGCAATAATTGTTCCCACAAATTCTTAAGTGAGCTATAATACTCAGCTGAAGATTTCCCAGACTATTTTGGTGATGAAAATTTTCTCATAGAGCTCATACACACGAGAAACATTACTCTAATGAGAAAATAAATCTGCAATTGAGTCCCAAATTTTCTTGGAGGAGTCACAAAATTCAACTGTGGTAGCAATATTGGGATCCATACTATGCCATAACAATCCCATAACAGCGGAGTCCTCACAAATCCAATCTTCATAAGTTGGATCACTAGCACTAGGAGGATTCTCAGTCAAATACTTCAACTTTCGATGTGCACGTAAATAAACTCTAACTGCACGTGCCCAAGCCATGTACTTCAGACCATTCAACTTTCTCGAAGTGATAGATTTAGGCAAATCATTGTTAACATTAAAAATGGGGAGTTTTTCTTCAGTCTTAGTGCTACATTTCTCTTCTGCCATCTCAAACACAAGGTTCAAACAACAAAAATAGATCTAATACTAAACCAACAGACCCTTAAATCAGTCAAAGAAGCAGTAATAGACTGGAGAAAAGGCAAACCTCCCAAAACACTTGAGAAATCCACAAGAAGATCAACAAACTGATGAAAAGGCACATAAACAGCCCTCTTTACACAGTAAGATGAATTAGAGCAAGGCTACAACCACCATACCAAAGCAGCAAAAGCAGGAAACCATGAAAACAGAGACCAAACTTCAAGAAAGAACATAGCCGACCCTTCAAATCATATAAAAAAACAACCGATTGTGATCCAAACATCAAAACAACACCAAAGGCACTCAAGGATC
The DNA here is from genome assembly GCA_039720395.1 of Liquidambar formosana. NCBI lineage: Eukaryota > Viridiplantae > Streptophyta > Magnoliopsida > Saxifragales > Altingiaceae > Liquidambar > Liquidambar formosana. The sequence continues at coordinate 24,164,578 of CM077823.1, forward strand.
ACCTAGTCGGCACCCATAGAGACTACCTCAAGCAACAAAGTTGATCCAAAGTCCCAAAAACTGGAGTTTTTAAAAATCACACTAAAATCTGGAAAAATGGAAGAAAAATTCAAAAACCATACCAAACGACCTTGGATCGCAATGAAACTTCACCAAAAATTTTCCCTAGGTGAGTCGACCAGATTGAGGGGAAAAACTCACCTTGCTGACGTCATATGCTGACGTCAGTCGATCTGTGTTGATGATTTCTTGCTGTGCTCCTCTTCTATTCTTCGGATTTGTCACACAAGGATCGATTAGGAGGCTCTGATACCAAGTTGAGTTGTAATCTAGGGTTTAGGTTAGATATGAGAGAAAGAAAGAGAGAAGAAGATGGAGAAGAAAGTAAAATTCTTGTTATACCAACCTATAATACCTAGAAGGGGGTTGAATAGGTATTCTTATTAAACTTACCTAATTTTAATTTTGTTGCAAAGAATCTCTATCAACGCAATTAAATCAATTGCATAGCAAGCATGAAAACACATGAAATTGACACGAGATTTTTGCGTGGAAAACCTTAGTTGGGAAAAACCACGGGACCTAGTCCAGTTGAAGCAAATCCACTATGAACTTAATGAGTACAAGACACGCTTATAGACCACAAAGACTCATGCAGTTGTTTTCACTCCCTCGATCAAGCACAATCGATCTCCGTCTGCACAGCTTTGGTCGCAACCAACCTTTTCATAGTGATTCCTTCAATCACGAACTCGCAATCTCAATCACCGTTGCAACAAACTCACAATCATCCAAGGATGTGAAAAAGTGTGTGGTTTGAAGGTCTCTAGAGCAGGTATGTGAAAACCTAGGTTAAAGTGCTTTAGAGAGGTTTTGAGAAGATGAGCTTTAGAAAACCTATTTGGGAAAGGCTTGCTTCACCCTCTCAATGATAAAAGACTCTATATATATAGTCTAAGAAACCCCAAATGGCTGAGCCACATTTTTGTATTAAAAAGGTAAGTTTTAAAACACTTAAAATTAGTCTTTTATGAACCTCGATCGATCTGGGTCCATGCTCGATCGATCCGGGTTGGCAGAAGCAAAACTGACGTTTTTGGAGCAGCATGGATTGATCGCCTAGACCACAAATCAATCGCTCTAGGGAGAGGAAAACATGTATTTCTAAAATACCACGGATCGATTGCCCTAAGCAGAGGAAAAATAGCTATATTTAAAATGCCTCGGATCGATTGTCCTCGGCCTAGGATCGATCGCCCCTTGCCTGAAAAACTTCAGAAGCTGAGCAATCTTTTTCAAAACCATTTTTATAAATACAGAAATATTGAAAATGATTTGAAATGATGTTTTAAACATTAAAACCCAAGCTTCTATAGTCACTTACCTTTCTTAGGAACAATTGTGAGTCGAAGTCTTGAACTCCACGCTTTGTCTCAACTTTGCAGCTTTGCCAATTTTCAAGACACTAGACTACTATCACACCATTGACATGGAATTTGCCAACACAAAAAGCATAGACTTTACAATCTCCCCCTTTGGCAATTCTGTGACAAAACCAACCTAAATCTCAACATAAGATATAAGACCTATTCCCAAACCACCAAACTGAACAAGTCCTAAACTCACTATGAGAAGTACAACTCAATAAGAGAAAAAAAAACAAACATAAGACAAGAACCAACTACTCAGACTTTCACTCAACTTCAGTGCTCAACCTGTGATCTGCAAACATGAGATAAACAAAACCAAGCATAATATCATAGGAAGCAAAGAAGAAAACCACAATAAACATATAACACCAGCAGGTATATAAGCCAGATATAAACAGAACATAAATCACTCTCCCCCTTTTTGTCAAGAATTGTCAAAGCAAGGATGAACAGATAGAGAGGAATAAGCAGGTGAGAATCAGAGAAACAAAACAATAAGCCACAAAATGCCATAACTAAATGGCTAGCCACCATAAGCCCCTAAAGTCTTTCCAAAAAGAGCTAAAAGAACACAAAGAAGAAGACCTTGAAGCTACTGGCCACCACCATGACCACAAAGAGCTAACGGAGGTAGAAGACCATCACAAGTAGCCAAGTGAGCCTCAATCTGAGCCATCCGATCACACACCTCAGACAAAACATCCATAATCCGAGTGAACTGATCAGCAGTAAGAGGCACAAGAGCTGGAGCAGGAGTAGGAGGAGCAACAAGAGGGGGCATAGTGGAGGTAGACGAATCAGGAGCAAGGCGAGCTTGTTTCCCTTTACGTTGCCCCAAACTTTGCTTCAAGGTAACATTAGAGATGGCATACTGCTGGTCACAAAATTGAATATCTGTAGGTACCCCCTTGGAAAGCAAAAAATTAGAGATCAATACTCCAAAAGGCAACCCAATCGATGTAGAAGTCACTTGAGAGGCCTGGTAAACGAGCTTGACAATCAAGGAGGCCAAATCGATAGAGCTACCAACACCCATCGCATATAAAAACTTAGTATGCTCGACAGGTACCTCTGACTGGTGAGTAGTCAGTAGAATGGTATTGCACACAACCTTATAAAGAACTTGATAGTTGTCCGTCATGAAACTAGCACGAAGTACACCCTTCATTGCAATCGGTCGGACCGCACAAAGGTGCATAAACATCAGAGATCGGTGGAGTCTGAGATAGGGTATCAAACGAAATGCTAGGAGAGTTAACCCATCTCAAACCAAGAAATCGTGCAACTGTATAAACAAAAAACTCAAGATCAACACCCAAAACATTGGAATGCAGCCGCCACTCACCAATATCCTAATCATAAAAGTTAGCATAGAAAATCTGAACCAACCGGGGATAAATATGGCCCTCCAAGTTCAGAATAGGGCGCTAATGACGATATTGAAATTGCCGATTGACAAACCCATTGGCGATCCCATCAAAGTCCACAACCCGCTCGCATAACACTTTTCGATGAGAAAAATGAGAAAAATAGGACTGCTTGGAGTTAAGAGCACTCCACCACGACATAACCACCTCAAGACCCATTACCATGGTGGCAAGAACATCAGTCCCAAGCATCGCATCGCGGGGTAAATCAGAATCACTCTCAACCATAGGAGAAGAGGTAGGATCCGCTTCACTATAAGAATTAGAAGCGGAACTCTAGGATGGTGTAGGGGAACGAGGCATACGCTTATTCTTGTCGTTTCCTATAGGAGTGGCCTTGCCTTTGCCTTTGTCTTGAGCTTTGTTTGAGACTGTGGCCTAGCCCCAACCCCGACCACGGCCTATACCATCAGACTCGGAAATCACAATGCCCTTGGCCCAGCCACGGCCACGGCCACGCCTAGAGCCTCCAGCCATCAGCACACAGACTAGCATAAGCCCTAACTCAATCAACATGGTATACAACAGAAAGAATAAGACATAGCAACAGATACACCCAAAGCCTGGCCTAACCCTTGCCAAAAGGCAACTGCACACACCTAGCATAAAACAGCAAAGAACCCAGTAGCAGCAGGAGGGAAGGAAAAAACAAACCAACAAAACACCCACAAAAGTCTCCATAGGCAAAGGAGAGATCCCAAAGTAGCACAGGGAAAGGAGAATCAACAGGCCAATAGAAACCACACACAGGCAAGCTACACACAGTACTACGGCAAAATCCACCTCAATCACCACTGACACCATGGGCCAAAATGAGAATCCACAACTCTAGGAGAACATCACAGGCACAAAACACAACACAGGGAATCCAAGAGCCAAATTGCAAAATAGTCCAACAATGCCAAGGACCCAATAGCCAATCAAAGCACAAAAGATAGGCCTACACTGTTATAGGCAAATACCAGGGCCAACTAGGGCAAATACCAAAGCAAGTCTCCCAAACATAGGCTGAACATGGGAAATCACAAACCCAAAGTGAAATCGAATGCCAGATCACAATGATCGCTACGAAAAAATGGAGAAATCTAATACCAAGGCACAAAAATAACCAAAAAAAAAAAAAAAAATGCAGTCCAAAGCCAAGTAGCCAAATACCCACTATACGTACCACTGGGAATGGAAAAGAAGACGCAAAGAGACCAAATACCCAGCATACACTGTCCAAACATGCACAAGAAGCACACAAGCATGAGATGCGAACAGAGAAAGAAACGAAGTGCAAACAATAAGGACCAACCCGCAAGGCACCAACTGAAGACCAAGGGCTTCACCGGCGGCAAGGACGAACTGATGGGAATCCGAGAACACTAAATGTCACACCCTCAAACCCAAAAGACTGGATTTGGCTACATGATTGTCACAAATCACAAAGGTTTACGCCACACAAAGGCCAAACCACTTAACAATATCAACTTGTAAAAAAGTTGTCTCCAATAATCCATCCACAATAAAATTCAAGCCATAGCATAATTAAAGTCTCAACAATTAATTGAAATAACTAGATAAATCCATATCCATCAAGGTAAATTGTCACCTCCAATAACCTACTACAATGTCCACTGAAATAATAAACTAATTATTCTAACTACTAAAATAAAAGTTCTAATTAAACTAGCAGATTAAGCCATCGACACCCTAGCTCTTCGTATGCGAAAGCTACTCACATCAAGCTATTCATCTGTGGGGAAAAATATAAGGGGTGAGTATAGCACTCAGTAAGAAAACATTACACAATATATACAAAAAGAGGTCAAGCATATTCACACGATTGATTTAAAAAAACGCGAGTAACAAAATGCATAGAGTTTCACAATAAATCATTTCTTTCAATTCGATAGGCATATAAACTTTTAGAAGTAATTCTCTTACTTTTAATTCAATAAACAAGGACACTGAAACACTTTTGATAACAATTCATTCGATAAATCACTTTACAATCACTGATCGATAATACAAATCAATAAAACATTAGTTCATACAAGTACTTCCTGTAGCTAGACTCACATTCAATAGGCGCCCATCATCGTGGGACTTTACACTGCATCAGTACTGATGACCAACAGTATTAGAATCCCCTACTGGCACGGACCAATTTTCCAACAGTATTAGAATCCCCTGCTGGGACGAACCAATAATCTAACTAGAGTTCACACTTATATAAAAAACATTTGGCAAATATCTTTCACAAGTAAAATGGATTCAAACACATATGTAAAACAATTTCAATAAATGACTATTTTTGTTTGACCCACATTACATAAGGAATAAACACTTTGATAATGAAACGATTTTGAAAACAATTGTCCATAACTCATCGGCTCATAAAGGAGGAATAAAAATCATATTTATTTTTATTTAATCAAAGAGGGTGGTACATTGTGCAAGTTCCCTTACCTCAAGTCAAACCTTCAATAATCCAAGCGATCAAACTCCTAATAATCCCAATGCTACTCAGAACCTAAAATCAATAATATTATTTATCAATAAATCATACTCATACTAAAAGATCTCTTCAACTAAATAGTGCGTTAATGGTTTAACGTCTAATTCTCATGGCCTTATAATGCTTACTACATTTAATATAATTAATATATATACTAACGTGGCATTAAAATAGACTCATGTTAAATTATAAATTGATAGGTTTAAATTACTTTTTAACACAGCAAAGTTACCAGTCAATCCGAGAGAAGTTGATCGTCAACAGATGTGAAGTTGACAGTCAGAATGTAGTAAAACAACAGCAGATTTCTGTATTAACTTCCTATGCTAATTATAAATTAATAGATTTGAATCACTTTTGACCCAAGCAGATTTCTGTATTAACTTCCTATGCTAATTAAAAATTAATAGATTTAAATCACTTTTGACCCAATCCATCGAATCAAGCCTGTAAAATTAGCTAAAATATGTCCAACCCAAACTATGAAATTCTAATATATATATCTTAATTGCATAGATACATAAATCTTAGTATGGACATTCATCCACTGGATCAATAACCCAACTTCCCTAATTCTCCTCCACTGACATGGCTTGATGCATAAATTATAAATTGACAGGTTTAAATTACTTTTTAACACAGCAAAGTTACCAGTCAATCCGAGAGACGTTGATTGTCAACAGATGTGAAGTTGATAGTCAGAATGTAGTAAAACAGCAGCAGATTTCTGTATTAACTTCCTATGCTACCCAAGGAAAAAGCGGAAGTTCACTTATTGATTTTCCCTCAAAATCAGTTCCTAAATCTGTGGGAGAGATTTTTGTGGAACGGTGTATGGTAGGGTTTGAGAAATTTTGTGGTGGTGGACATGGGAAGTGGTTGTGGAAGTGGTGGAAACCACCATTTTTGCCTTTCCTTGTTACCCAAACCCAAAAAAAGAGATTTTTGGTGGTTGGATGATCTTGTGCAGCAGTTATGGAGGGGTTTTTGAGTGGTGGTGATGATGGTTTAGTGGCTGTAGAAGTGATAGAGATGGAGGATTGGATTAGAGAAGAAAATCTTGGTAACATAGTAAAGTTACCAGTCAACAGATGGTAAGTTACCTATAAACAGACACGAAGTTGGCAGTCGATTCGTACAAAACATCATCAGCCCTTTTCTTTTTCCTTCTCTCTTGCTTTCTTTTCTTTTTTCTCTCTTTATATTGTTTTCAGTCAAAAGAATATAAATCCTCCCTAAAGGTTTCTTAGATAGGGTGCAAGTTAATCCTAACCTAATTAGGATTACCTTTAAAGTTAGTGTTTGATTAGGATACGAACACTATCACTCATTGATTAGAAAACAATCACCTTGTTTGGCTACAAAGTTTAACGTGATCGAGGTTAATCCTAAATTAACTCGTACGTTTAAATCTAACTAAAGGCAATCAATTTTTTAGTTAATTAATTACACCTAAGAAAAATTCAGGGTTTTACACTAAATGCAGAAGAACAGCAGGAAGAGGCACCGGAAATGGAGTTTCACGGCAAAGGAAGATGCCGGAAAAGTCTAGGGCTCCGATGGAGGGTGTCAGGGTGAGAGAAGATGAATAGGAAATGGGGGAAAATGGGTTTCAAACCCAAGTAAGGAAAATGGGTAATGAAATAACCCAAACCCGACAGGAAGAAAATGGATACCCAAAAAGAATGGGCTGTAAGCCTAATTAAAGATAGTGGATAAACATAACCCAAGCCTGGAACCAAAAAAAAAAAACTGGGTAAACAGCCCAAATCCAAGAAAGAAAGAGAATGGTGATCCAAACCAAAAAAACAAAATACAACAAACTCCCCCTAAACACAAAAACACCCAAAAAAAAAAAAAAATGAAACTCCCCCTAAATAAAATAATATAAACTCCCCCTAAAAAAAATTAAAAGAAAATAAACTCCCCAAAAAAAAAAAAAAAAAAAATGCAAACTTCCCTTAAAACATGACAAAAAAAAAATGAAGTAGCACTTCAAGCCAAGAATTGATATTCCAAAATATAAGATAAGCACTTAACTTTGAGACACATAAGCCATGATATGAAATTGTGCATCAAAACCAGTAACAATTTATCAATAAAGTCTTGCAACGGAGGCGCAATTAGGAGAATATGGCAAGAAAATTTACATGCCAAGTGTATGAAATGCACTACCAATGCCAAGGGGTTAATGAACTAAAACCAGGCATGATAATTTATGATTCGCAATTCAAAGAAATTTGGAAAAAGAGTCAAACCATGTTAAATACGAAAACATTGCTTTTCACCCTTTTTGAGTTGTTTCTTTTTCTTTTGCTATAAGCTGTGGGAATTATTTTGTAGGTATCAAGTGTTCATACCTTTCCCATATTCCTTTTGTATATATCTTTTTGTATTAAAGCTCAACATCAATATATATATATATATATTTTCAATATGATGGCTTTCACACGATCACGCGGCCAACCCTCTCCATAAATTACCTCACGTTAGCTTCGGACAACGCGAAGGTAGTCCTTTTCATGAGACATAGGGATATGCATAACATATATGTCATTCAAATTCACTAATCCCTAGTAATATTAAGGCAAAGATTAACAAGACATAGTGTTAGCCTAAAAACCCCAAAAGCATAGAATAGTGGTGAGTGTAAAGTGTGAGCATGTAAACCACTAAAATATTTCACTAACCATGCGTAAGAGAATAGGACGAAATATCAAATTAATTAACTTGACAACATCCACTCAATATAATAATCAAGGAATAAACAATCTCAAAAGTTAGTGCAAATCATATATAACAGACAACCATCAAAACAAGAAGTGCAAGAACTCATATTAAAATCATTTTGGGTTTTTTTTTTTTTTTTTAAATGATACCAAAAAAAAATAAGAGACAAAAAAAAAAAAAAAACTCACACGAAAGCAATAAATCCTAAACTATCCCATATGCCCAGAATAAGATAGAACTAGAAGGAACAAACTGGGATATGGTGAGACAAGCACACAAATTCAATCAACCGAGCAGACACTAATAGATTTCCGAAGGAATTCAAACCTAAGGGAATCTAGAGGTTTAGTGAAAAGATTCGCCAACGGACTCTCAGTAGGAACAAACTCTAATGAAATCACCTTTTCCTCAACTAAGTCGTGAATAAAGTGATGATGAATATCAATGTGTTTTGTCCTAGAGTGTTGAATAGGATTTTTAGAGATATTGATGGCACTTGTATTATCACAATGAACAACCATAGTGCGCTGCTCAATTCCATAGTCAAGTAACATTTACTTCATCCACATGAGTTGAGTGCAGTAACTTCCAGCTGCTATATACTTGGCTTCAGTAGTAGATAAAGATATACAATTCTATTTCTTACTAAGCCAAGATACTAAACAATTACCCACATAAAAACAGCCACCAGTAGTACTCTTCTTATCATCCACATTTCCGGCCCAGTTGGCATCGGAATATCCATCAACTTCAGAATTCGTATCAAATGAATACCAAAGGCCAAACTCAAGTGTACCACTCATATATTTGATGATACGCTTCACTGCTTCCACAAGAGACTTCTTTGGAGCAGCCTGATAGCGAGCACATGCACCCACACTAAGTAAAATATCAGGACGACTGGCAGTCAAGTACAACAAGCTACCAATCATACTTCTATATATAGTGTGATCTACATTCTCACCTGAAACATCCTTACTAAGCTTCAATGTAGTACTCATAGGAGTACAAACATGCTTAGCATTCTCTAAACCGAACTTCTTCACCAAATCCTTAGCATACTTGCTTTGAGATATAAAAATCACATCACTAAGTTGCTTAACCTAAAGACCTAAGAAGTAATTCAGCTCACCCACCATACTCATTTTAAACTCTCTTTTCATCTCATCAGCAAATTTATGAGCAAGTGGGTCAGACATGGAATCAAATACTTTATCATCCACATAGATCTGTGCAATGACAATCACATTCCCAACCTTCCTAATGAATAAGGTCCTATCTACTCCCCCTCTTGAAAATCCTCTAGCTAACAAATTGTTAGTTAAACGTTCATACCAAGCACGAGGAGCTTGTTTCAAACTATACAAAGCCTTTTACAATCTAAGCACATGGTTAGGGTGATGTGGATCTTCAAATCCCTTGGGTTGTTCCATGTAGACTTCCTCTTGAAGAATGCCATTCAGAAAGGCACTCTTCACATCCATTTGATATAGGATAAACCTAAGGTAGCAAGTTATGGCAAGAAGAAGACGAATGGACTCAAGCCTAGCTACAAGAGCAAATGTCTCATCAAAGTCAATGCCTTCTACCCGAGTGTAGCCCTGAGCAACTAACCTAGCCTTATTTCTAACAATGGTACCACTTTCATCAGATTTATTCTTAAAGATCCACTTGGTACCAATGATATTAACCTTTTAGGCCTAGGCACAAGATACCACACATCATTCCTAACAAATTAACTGAGCTCTTCATGCATGACAGCAATCCAATACTCATCCTTTGGAGCTTCAATCACATTTTTCGACTCTATGGTGGAAATATAGCACAGATGATTAACCTCGTTCCTCACCTGTCTATGGGTCTTCATCCTATCAGTGACTTCACCTATAACAAGACTAGATGGATGATTAAGCTTGACCCTAGCCGATGGTTCTAGAATAGATGGTGGCTCTTGGGAGGTAGGAACTATCTCACTAACAGGAATAGAATCATTCTTTTCTGAAGTGGAAGAGGGTGAATCCTCAGACTCAACAATAAGCTCATCCTTATCCTCTTCTATGGACTCAACATTCACAGGATCAGCGGAAGCATCATCTATGATGACATTTATAGACTCCATGACAGTAGACGTCCTAAGATTATAAACCCTATACGCCTTACTGTTAATAAAATAGCTTAAGTAGATACCCTCATCACTTCTAGAATCAAACTTTCCTAAGCTCTCTCTATCACGGAGGATGTAACACTTACTCCCAAACACATGAAAGTACTTAAGATTAGGCTTCTTCCCTTTCCATAGCTCATAAGCAGTCTGTCTAGTCCAAGGTCTCAGATAGACCCCATTTATGGTATGACAAGCTGTATTGACAGCTTCTCCCCAAAATCTCTTTGGCAAATTCTTGCCATGAAGCATCACAGGAGCCATCTCCTGAATAACCCTATTTTTTCTTTCAACAACTCCATTCATCTGAGGGGTTTTGGGAGGTGAAAACTCATGCATAATGCTAAGCTCATCACAATAGGCCTCAAACTTGGAATAATCGAACTCACAACCATAATCACTCCTTATCCGACTTATAAGATACCCTTTCTCATTTTGAACACGCTGGCATATAGTTTTGAAACTTCCAAATGCTTCAGTCTTATCTCTCAACAAAGCAATCTAAGTGTATCTAGAAAAATCATCAACCACCACAAGGATATGCTTTCTACCATGTATGGTTTTTGTCCTAGAGGGACCCATGAGATCTATGTGAATTAGCTCAAGACACCTAGTGGTAACAATCTCATTTATCTTCCTATGAGAACACCTAATCTGCTTCCCTTGCTGACAAGGACCACAAACACTTTTAAAGGACTTACCTAGTTTAGGCACACTTCTAACACACTCTCTTCTAATAAGACAAGTAAGATCCTTATAGTTCAAGTGTCCCAATCTACGATGCCACAACTCAGTATCATCAACTCTAGCATTGTTGCAGACTATGTTAGATGTAGGAGAAATACCATAATAGTTATCATTAGTCCGAACACCTTCTATGACACATACACCCTTATCATGAAGAATGGAACATTTGTTACGAGTGAATTGGACGGAGTTGTGTTCATTACACATTTGGCTAATACTGAGAAGATTGACCTTAAGTCCCTTTTGCGAACAACACATTATCAAGCTTAGGGAAACCTAGAGCAGTGATAGTACCCTTACCAACTACTTAAGACTTCTTTCTATCTCCAAAAGTCACAGTACTTCTATCACAGTCCTTATAAAAAGCAAACAAGGACTTGTCTCTAATCATGTGCCTAGAACATCCACTGTCTAGGTGCCACATGGTAGAACTATGAGTTCTAAGAGCAGTATGAACCACAAGGCACTTAGGGTCATTCTTGACAATCCACTTAGTCTTCACTTTAGGGGTGTTGACTTTTGTGGAAGAATTGACTCTATTAACCCTAAAGTTGTTTCTCCTAGACACATTAGAAGAGGTATTAAAACCTCTATGAGCCATCTGTCTCATATTAGAAACTTCTAAACCCAACCTCTAGAGACACTCACCAACACTATCCATACTCAAGACAGGATTTCTAGAGGTCTTAGACATTCTATCTCTAAGTTAGAAGCAATTGGGTCAAATATGACCAACCTCACCACAATGATGACAAACAGGAGGAGTCTTAGGTGATGGTCTATCTCAAGCATAAGGAATCTCATAGTCATTAGACCTATTCACTTGCCCATAATAATGCTCTTCTACCCTCCTAGGTTGACTTTTCTTAAGGATAGGATATTTAGGTCTAATGTGACCTTTATTCCCACAATGGACACAAGTAGGGACACGCTTTGGAGGAACAATAGGTGGAGGAGTAACAAACTTAACAACAGAAGACTCTTGAGCCTTAACAAACTGAGTTTTAGATGAGCTAGGTGTGACCCTATCATTCACAAACCCTAAACCTCGTCTGTCACTAAAACTCTATCCTACACCTAACAGCTTATCTAAGGTCTCCTTTCCTTTAAACAACTTTTCTAGGTCAACTACCTTAGAATCTAAGTTTTTCTCAAGACTCACAACTCTTAGCTCAAGACATTTCCTAGACTCAGATAACTCAAGCTTCTCCTTCTCCGGTCGAACAATCTCTGTAGAGAGATGTCCGTTCTGAGTCTTCAATTGACTGACACAAGCATTAGCTTTAGTCAACTCCAGCTTTAAGCATTCAATCTCCTTCTCATAAGTTTTAGCTTTAATGTAGAGAGATTTTCTAAACTTCTTGGTTTTCAAACGCTCTTCAAATAACTTATCATGAGCCACTTGAAGATCTTCATCTTCATCAGACAAACACATGTGCTCAGAACTCTCAGTAACCACATCAACCTCATCTAACTCCTCTTGACTTAGAATCTTACTAGTACACTTAGAAGTCTCTCCAATGTCTATGTGAATAGAAGTGAAGGCCATAAAATTTGACTCATCTTCTTCACCATGTGAGCTTTCCTCAGAACTAGACTCATGCTCACTATCACTCAGGGTAGCATTATACCTTTTATCTTTTCCCTGACTAGTATTGTTGGAGTTTTTCTTCCTAGTATTGGCGCACTCAGGAGCAATGTGGCTAAAACCATGACATTCATAGCACTAAGCCCCTTGGGGCTTCCTATTGCTAGATCTTTCCCCATAAGCACTAGACTAGGATTGGGACCTATCACTATCCCTTATATTTCTACCTGAGCTAGACCCATTGCCTTTGTAAAACCCTGAACCATTACTTCTGTTAGAACTAGAACCTCTATTCCTATTAAAACTAGAACCACCATTTCTGCTAGAACTAGAACGATTATTATTCCTAGAGTTAGAGGAACTATTTCCTGGAGGTCTAAACAACTTTCTAAACTTCTTCACAAAGTAAGCAATATCCTCATCACAGACTTCAGAAGTAGAGTTAGACCCAAAGTCAAGTTTACTAGGCTCCTCAATTATGGTTTTCAAAGCTATTCCTTTATTTTTAGGCTCTTTCTTACAAAATTTCATCTCATAGTTTTGAATTTCACCAACTAAATCTTCCTTTTTCATGGTGTTAAGATCTTTATTATCTTCCATGGAAGTAATCTTAGGAAGAAACCTGAGAGGTAATGACCTAAGAATTTTCCTATTAAGAGTAGCATCAAACAACACAACACCTAAGGAAAATCTAGAGTTAACAATGTCACTCAGCCTAGCATTAAAATCATCAAACACTTCATCTTCTTTCGTAGTTTCTTTTTTATACATAGAAGTAAGCATTTAAATTTTTGTATTTTTCATAGATATGGTTCCTTCATGAGTTTTCTTAAGGATATTCCAAGCTTCTTTTGCATATTCATAATGAACTACCCTTCGAAATTCATCTCGGGATATTCCACTGAAAATGGCATTGATTCCTTTGGAATTCCATTTAAGTTCTTCATAATCTTCTTTAGTCCATTGAACCCTAGGCTTGTCAACAGATACACCTTCCACAACCACCTTGGGTGGAGTGTATCCATCAATCACAGCTAGCCACACTCTTTCATCAATTGATTTGAGATAGGCTCGTATGAGAGCTTTCCAGTACCCATAGTCTTTACCATTAAAGAATGGTATTAAAGGTTTTACCGGATCCATATTACCGGAAAACAAAAACAAAGATCAACACTTAGGCTATTAAACCTTAAAGAGTGAACCTCGCTCTGATACTAATTGAAATTCTGGTTATACCAACCTATAATACTTAGAAGGGGGGTTGAATAGGTATTCTTACTAAACTTACCTAATTTTAATTTTGTTGCAAAGAATCTCTATCAACACAATTAAATCAATCGCGTAGCAAGCATGAAAACACATGAAATTGACACGAGATTTTTATGTGGAAAACCCTAGATGGGAAAAACCATGGGACCTAGTCCAATTGAAGTAAATCCACTAGGAACTTAATGAGTACAAGACACATGTACAGACCACAAAGACTCATGCAGTTGTCTTCACTCCCATGATCAAGCACGATCGATCTCCGTCTTCACGGCTTTGGTCGCAACCAACCTTTTCACAACGATTCCTTTAATCACGAACTCGCAATGTCGATTACCGTCGCAACGGACTCACAATCATCCAAGGATGTGAAAAAGTGTGTGGTTTGAAGGTCTCTAGAGCATGTATGTGAAAACCTAGGTTAAAGTGCTCTAGAAAGGTTTTAAAAAGATGAGCATTAGAAAACCTATTTGGAAGAGGCTTGCTTCACCCTCTCAATGATGAAAGACTATATATATATATAGTTTAAGAAACCCCAAGTGGCTGAGCCACGTTTTTGTATTAAAAAGGTAAGTTTCAAAACACTTAAAATCAGTTTTTTATGAACCCCGATCAATCTGGGTCCATGCCCGATCGATCTGGGTTGGCAGAAGAAAATCTGGTGTTTCTAGAGCAGCATGGATCGATCGCCCTAGACCATGGATTGATCACTCTAGGCAGAGGAAAACATGCATTTCTAAAATACCTCGGATCGATCACCCTAGGCAGAGGAAAAACACCTATATTTAAGATGCCTTGGATCGATCGCCCTCAGCTTAGGATCGATCACCCTTGCTTGAAAAACTTCAAAAGCTAAGCAATCTTTTTCAAAACCATTTTTATAAATACAGAAATATTGAAAATGTTTTGAAATGATGTTTTAAACATTAAAACCCAGGGCTTCTATAGTCACTTACCTTTCCGAAGAACAATTGTGAGTCGAAGTCTTGTACTCCATGCTTTATCTCAACTTTGCAGCTTTACCAATCTTCAAGACACAAGACCACTATCACACCATTGACATGGAATTTGCCAATACAAAAAACATGGACTTTACAGAAAGGTTTAGGGTTTATTCAATAACCCTTCACCTTCTAACATATTATTTATATATGAGACAAATAAGTCAAGTACAAAACTACCCTTCAGGAAAAATAAAGGAAATAAAAATAATGACTCTAACATTTAGGAAAACACTACCGAGACTTATTGTAGAATGAAGGTGGGAAGGACCCCTATTTATAGCTGAAGGTGGGGAGAGTGGATGGCTAGGATTGACTCTAGCTAGCAATGATCCAATGGCCTAAAATCAACCTCAAGATTTGATATCTATCTCAAACTTTTCAAAAATTCGGAGAAAATCCTAATTAATTGAAGTGATAATTCCAAAATTAAGAGATAAAGCCAAAACAAGGTGGATGGGGGAAAAAGGCCAAGTGGCCATCTTTAATGGCCAGCCTGCCAGTGATTGGTGGCCAATTGGCACTCTAAGGTGGCCGAACGGCCACTAATAGGTCCATTTGGCCACTTTTGCTTACTTATCCTCCAAGTATGGGTATCAGATCCAAATTCGATGATTTCGGATTCAAAATAACAATAGTTCAATTCTCTATTCAAAATAACTTTAAAACACTTGAAATTAAGACACAATTGGTCAATTAGTCATGGGCTAAGCCAAGGCGGTTCACCAGGGTCAAAAGGGCTAATAAGAATAAGACAAGAGTTTATATTCCAATTGAACCACAGTTGCAACCAAAATCTTTAGAAAATAATTTTAGACATTAAAACACATTAGTTAAGACTTAATTGATACAAATGAAGTATTAAATTGAACCAATGGGATTGAATTGGAAAGCAATTTTAGGGAGGACCAATGAATGGGATCAAATTAGGCCCACTATAGATCCTTCTTAACCAAATCACATCCAATCCTAACCAAACTTTGAGGTAAGCCAATAAATAACATCCTAAAGACTTTGGATCCTCTTGGGACAAATTTGGTGGGAATTGGAAACCGAACAAAAGTTGTGCAAGTGAAATCATGAAAATGCCTTTTAAGTTGCAAAAGTTACTATTAGCTATCAAACCTCAACCAAAATGAACCACAGAACATACCATGGATTATTTGTCATGTTTAGAGTCTAACCCCAAATATAGGACACCAAATTGATGTGAAAATGCACATGTGATAATACATGAGAGATAGAGAGGTGTGAATAGGGGTATGAAAATGGGGTGTCTACAGTAACCCTGTGCAAACCTATGCATTCTCCATTTCCCATTTTGCAATTGCTTTGTCAAAACCATCAATATAACCCCAATGACTTTTACCAACTAAAAATTCTTCATAATATTAGACCAGTAAGTGTAATTATTACCATTCAATCTAATGCTAATGGTCTGCATTTTATCATATGCCATGATGTGCAATAAATATATAATGGAGGTCCATAAATCAACAAAGCAGACAAAGACTTCAATAATAAAGCTTGTGATTGGATTGGGAGGAAGTTCAAATCTAGAGATATACTCAGACTACTTCACTCAATAGATGCTTCATGATGGGTAGAATGGGTTTGCTGGTGTGATGGGTTATGGGTTTGCCAGTGGAATGGCTTGTGGTGGTTCAATGGGTCTTAATTGGTGGTGCGATGGGTTTTTGGTGGTGCAAAGAGTTTGTATGATAGTGAACGAGTAGGTTTGTTGGTGGTCCGATTGATTCGACTGGGGCGATTTAGGGCTTGAAGATAACAGGTGCAATTGGGTTATGAAAGAGCGATGTGCGAGGTCTAGGGCCCGTGATATGATTGAGATAAGAGAGACTAGGTGTGACTTTACATGGAGATCAATGAAGGGTTTCTAGGTTGGGGAGAACTGCAATAATTTGGTGGTATAATACCAGAATTCTTGATTGGGATAAGACGCAACGATCAAACGTGAGAGAGAGGTGTTTCACTTGTGCAACTGTGTTACTAACGCAAGAATGGTGCAATCCAGAAGGGGAGGCGATTGTGTTATGAGTGCCGTATGTTGGGATTCACAATAAAATTTTAAATAAAAAATCACTATAAAAAATAATAATGAAATAATGTTACCGTAAAAGCGAAGTGGTGGGTTGAGGCATGGGTATCTCGCTTTCTTTAAGACAATTCATGCTTCTGCGGAAGCTAATCCGATGCAGCAGGTTCACTAGCACGTCGTCCCCAAGATATAACATCCAGTCACTTACACTGTAGACTCTATAAATCTGCACTATTCGAAGAGCAAAAAGCTCCACTAAAATACACCATTTCTTCACCCGTATAAAATAGTATGCATGTAAAGAACACTTAGAAAAAGTATGTGTATTTGTTATATCTCTAGGCTATCTATATTTCTTAGACCCCTTAACCACTTCTTACCAACAAAGAAGAAATATATATAAAATTTTGTGTAACATACTTGCCTCATAATATCCCAACAAGTATAATAGCCATTCTAACACTAGTACACACATAAGTAATATAATAAAGTATATTAAAAAGTATTTGTAATTCATGCAATTACAAAGGTTTAAATAGCCATAACTCCATATGAATTGTAAAACCAACGGTCAAAATAATAATATATCAAAATATATTATTTTTATTAAAATACTTCAACACCGTGTCCTAACCATGCAACTTGAGAGTACGCTAACGGACCACAAGAGGTAGGGTGGAGAGGAGTCACCATCCGATTAAGTTTTCAAGGACCCACTAACCCCTAGCAGGGTCTAACTTGTCATAACTAGAGATTGTTTTTCCTAGGTTCGGAGTTAGGGTATGTGTGAACCCCAGAAAACGGCCCACAAGGTTTTGCAAAAATATGGGAAAGACAACAAACGAAAAAGAGTCGCCACCTCATTTTTAAGGAAAAGAGGAAAACCATAAAAATATTTTATTTTCAAAACCACATGACTCCATTAAAGGAGAAGCAAAGTCTTTGAAACCAGAAAATTGGATTCGGGGGCTAAGTTACGACATGGGAAGATTCAGGGCAAAGCCCATAGGCACCCACATTGCTCGAGTTGGTCTCTTAATTTGATTGGGCTAATTTAAGATCTTTTTCACTCAACATATCATCATATATCATCACAAGACAGCATGCACAATATATATCCCATCCATCTATCTTATCCATCCATAATCAAACAAAGAAAATAAAATAAAACAGAAAAAAGAAAAGAAAAGAAAAACCTAGGATATTTGGATCCTAGAACGGACTTGAGCCTCAAAAAGAGCGCCTACGTACCATGTAGCGAAATACATGGATCAAAGTCCACGTAGTTCGAAAAGAATAGGCTTAAATCCTAATAGAGAGTTATGGTAAACCTTAGGTTTCCTTCCATAGCGGCTTTCAAAGACAAATGATTCTCAATCAAAATTCAGTAAAAGATATAAACTCTTTTTGAAAAAGGGGTGGAAAGAACCCTAGAATTTACCATATCCCTCTATTAGAGAATAACCCTAGGAGGGAGAAGAGAAAAGAAAGAAAAGTAAAGAAAAGTGAATTAGGGCACTTCATACCCTATTTGCCTGAGCGCAATAGCTCCAAACATTAGCAATTTCAAGCAATAACAGCCCTATTTGCAATAGGACAATTATTGTACCTGTTTGCACCCTTACAAGTGCACAAAACCATGTAAGAAGAACAATACAGTAATTTGGACAGAATCATAACAAGGTCTAAAATCATCCATTTATCATGCAAACAACAAGAATAATAAATAACTAAGGACCCCAACTCAATCCTACATGCAATGACCTATCCTATATGCATGAAAACCTATGAAAAACATGCTAACAATCATGAGAGACCCCAATAACATCGAAAAACATGATAGCAAAACCTATTCTAACCAAAAAGATAATATTTTATGTAACACATGAAAATAGGACTTCCTACGGCGAGCTTTCTTAAGCAAAACTATCCTAAGATAATTTCACGTAAAAAAGTCACCATGGGGATGCAATCATCATATCCTACGTAAAATATATATATATTAGAACACAATAGAAGCGATTTCATACTTAAACACATCACAGAAAGCTCTCATGCAAAACCCTACTTAACAAAAAGGATAATTATCCTTAGAAAAGGATAATATCTCCAAAAACCCTATGAAATCCTCTATATGAATGCAAACCTAGCATGATTCAACTACATGTAGCATATATGAAGTGACTATGATGAGAAACAACTCAAAAAGTTAAGCTAAGCATGCTGTATGAAACTTGTGCGAATTTAGGGTTATCGAAACCCTAATTTCACAACTATGCATTAAAACTTATGAGACGACTCTAACACATGCTCAAATCATCATGAATATCATTCATATCATATATATTAACTAACAGGAGCATCAACTCATGACAATAATCACAGCAACCTAGACATGTGAACTATGCATGATTTAAGAAGATAAAAAGAGTAACGCTTTCCAATCCTTAGTAAACCAGGGATTATCAAGCATATAAAGCCACAAATCATCTCAAAATCATTCATAACATATCATAAAAACATTGAATTATCCTAACATGTGGAGTTACATCATGCACTAGAACAATTATAGAAGAAGAAGAAAGAGAAGGAGAAAACCTATATTCAGCATTCAAAAGAAGTGTTTACCTCTTGTAGAACCTTCCTTGCCTTCAAACTCTTTGTTCCCTTGCTTGCTTAGGGTTGAAGAGCCTCCTCTTGATGTCCTTCTAGCTCTCCAAACTTGTAGCTCCCTCTCTCTCTAAGTGTAAAGTGCAATTAACCTCCCTTTATGTGCTGAATATCATGTCCTTTATATAGAGAACTGACCCCTAAACCAATTGTTAAGATTAATTCATTAAATAATGATCCTAGGGCTATTAGAGACTCTCTTGGTGCTCAAACAACTCAAATTTACTCAATCATAGAAGGAAACAAGTTGCAAGGGCGGAGGAAACCGTCAAAAGAGGGAAGGAAGAGTCAGAAACCCAATTGAGGATGGATTCCTTGGGTGACCATCTAGGCCTGGTTGGTTAGCCGTCTAGCCGTCTGGGCCTAGATGGCTGACCATCCAGCCCCGGACGGTTACCCGAGGGTCCCTCCTATTCCGCTTCGGTTTTGACTCCTAATCGCTTTAGAAGTCCTAAAAGGGTCAAATTAAGTCCGATTTTGACGAAATAAAAGCCAAAACGACCGTGTTTCGAAGGGGGACACATTTTTAGACATTTAGGACAAAAATCCTTAACCATGGTTGCATGGTTAGGTTTTACAAAGGTAGTTAACCATGGTGTCTCACCGTTGCTAAGCTTGGGTTTGTACACAAGGTCAAACCAAATGCTTTCCCAATCGAAATTCAACCTTTTTAAACATATCTAGGATGTAAATAAAGCCCGATCGAAGTTAAATGAGAGAAAATTGAGTGGGTTTTGTGAGTCAATTTGAGCAAACCAAGAAATAGTCTTTTAGCCAACCCGAACCGTTATGAGCCGAATTGATTTTAAACTATTAGTTCATGAAATTGAGCCTATATATAGACTCTATATAACCATATGAACTCAAGGAAATGACTCGGGATTCATTCCAAAGTCAAATGGAAAATATACAGCTTAAAAGACGATTATGCCCTTAAAGTCGCAAAAGTTCTTATTGACTATCGAAATGAACTCCAAATCACTTCAAAATTCATACATATGATATTCAATGCCATAGAAACTCAATGCAAAAAACTAGATTAAAAAAGAACTCAAAATCCTACATGAAATGATATACCCTAGTTAAGGTGACAAAAATGGGGTGTGACAGTATGCTGTTAGGAAGGTGTTAGGGACCCAACAATGCCCTCCACACATATTTGTTGGCTTTAATTAGTAAGGACTTTAATTAGGTTCGCAATTAACATAAATGAGGATCATGCAAAATCACACATATAATAATAATCAAGAAAATACTTTAATACAAAGAATCAATTTAAATAAAGAATTAACCTAGACAAGGACACAATAACAAAAAGTAATAAAATAAATAAATAAAGAAATAATTAAACAAATAAGAGAGTAAAGTAGGTTAGAAAATAATCTAATTAAAGAACTAACAATAAAATGGCAAACATATATAAAGGAATAAGAAAATAGGCAAAAAAGGGAATAAACTAAAGAAGGGAACAACTTAAAAAATTAATGTAAACAAAGAAACAAATAAGATATGAGACTAATCTAAACGAAGAAACAAATAAAAAGGAAAATACAAATAAAAAGGAAGTCAATAAAGTAAATAAGGGAAAGAATAATCATGGTAACTAGAAATATGGAGAAAGTAAAGGAACAACTAAATATAGAAGCAAGAATCATGGAGATTAATTAATAAAGAATTTACTTAACGTGGAAGCATGGATTATGGTAATGAACAAATATGGATGCAAATGCATGGAAGGAAAATGATACAAACTAACCTAATGTGTGTACGCACCTTTGAATTATGCATAAGCACATCTCTTGATGAATTCAAAACCTAATCTAACATGTAAGAAATAACAATAAAATAAAATAAAAACCCTAGCAACATGTAAAAGAAATAAAAAGTATGCTAACCATAAAATACTCCCTCCGTTTCATAATAAGTGTCCCCTTTGAAAAAACACGTTTTTTTAATAAAACCTTTTTAAATGCTTTCACATCAATGCATATATTTTGAAATTCCAATTTTGCCCTCAAATTTGTAAAACATTAGAAAAAGAAAGAAAATCTTTTTAAGGGTATTTTAGGAAATGAGTAAAAAAGGTCCGTTGACTTTTGAAATGGGATACTTATTTTGAAACATCCCAAAAAGGAAAGTAGGACACTTATTATGAAACAGAGGGAGTATGCATATGACAAAAATAAGCAAAATAAGGATAATAAAAATATTAAAATAAGACTACTAATGAAATTACAAAAATAAGATAAACAAAAGAAAACAAATAAAATGGATGTAACATGACACAAATTAAATAGACTAAAAAAATACAACGATTATAACTACTATAACCTATCATGCGATATATGTTATTCACAGAATAAGAAAAAATAGGAGACAAGAATATAAAAATAATAATAATAATAATAATAAAAATGAAACTCCCTCCATCCCACAAAGATTGGCCAACTTTAACAAAACCTGCAGTTTAAGAAAAGCCATCATTACATTGACTTATCATTTATTAAACTTCATCTTCCAAAATTACCCTTTCCTACTTGGTATTGGGTTTTGTGTTGAGAGTAATAGTTGAAATAACAAAGGGTAGTATAGGAAAGTTCAGAAAATTTATGATTTGACTTTTCAAAATGGACAAACATTTTGAGACAGAAAAAGTAACCAAAATGGCCTATGTTTGTGGGACGGAGTAGTAAAATAGGCATAGACTAGACTATGACGCAAGGAGAAATGAATAATATATAAAAAATAAGAATCCTAAGACATATATTAATATAAATAAAAAAACTAAAAAACAAATCAGATAAAAGTATTCACATGCATACATGTATAGAGAAGTGCATATGACTTCTAAATTATGCATACGCACATACAAACTATATAACAAATTCATTAAAGCAAGCGAAAATAAATAAAAATAAATATATCTTACTTAGTGTACACTCAAATTCTACCACAACTTGAATCCAATAGGTAGTATTCTAGAGATGATTTAAATCCATACAGTTCATCCATCAAGAGTTCAAATCAAAGGATATTAAAATCTAAATAAAAAGTGAACAAATTCTTTACTCAAATGGACCGAGAAGAAAGCACGAAGTTTGACGGTTAACTAAATCCCTTACGTTTGATATTGTTGATGATGAAACCTTGTTAGAGCCTCATTCCCCAGTCTCAATTATTATAGCAATAGGTTTATGGTATCCTCTCATTCCCTCTCTTTTGGATTTCTTTAGGTTTCTTTCAAAAGTGGCTACCAGCAGATCCCTTTCTAGACTGTAAAAAGATCTATTTATATCTGACAACTAAAGTTCCTAGAACCCTATGTTCTTGCAGCCCACAAAAAGAATATGTTGAAAATATCCTAAGAGCCCAAAAGGAAAGGAATTTATAAAAATCTCATAATTTGATAATATGTGCATACACACACCAAAAGTATGCGTATGCACAAATGGGATGTGCATACATGCTTTAGCAGATTAAACTTAATTAAAATGTGATTTAATATTCTTTACCATTCACCTAGCCCTAGCTATGATCATATCCACTCATCAAAGATTATCCAGCTTAGCCTCAAATAATTGTCGAAGATCATCATTGGGACCTAGGACCCAAATGACGAACAATACAAAATGGGGTGTTAACATGGAATGCTTCTAATCCAACTGATTTGTTAATGGTGCTGTAGGACCGAGTACTAACCATTTCTGTCACACCCCAAACCTAAAAGGTTGGATTTGGCAACATGATTGTCACAACTCATATAGGTCTACGCCTCACATAGGCCAAACCACTTAACAATATTAACCTGTAATATAGTTGTCTCCAATAATCTATCCACAATAAAATTCAATTATAGCATAACTAAAGTCTCAACAATTAAATAAAATAACTAGATAAATCCACACCCATCAAAGTAAATTATTTCCTCCAATAACCTACTACAACGTCCACTGAAATAATAAACTAATTCTTCTAGCTAATAAAATAAATTTTCTAACTAAACTAGCAGATCAAGCCATTGACACCCTAGCTCTTCGTATGCAGAAGCCACTCACATCAAGCTATTCATTTGTGGGGAAAAATATAAGGAGTGAGTATAAAGTTCAACAAGAAAACATTACACAATATATACAAGAAGAGGTTAAGCATATTCGCATAATTGATTTAAAAACATGAGTAACAAAACTATAGAGTTTCACAATAAATCATTAGACGAAGGTGATAGTCCATTAGACGAAAGTGAAGACGAAACAACCCTTGAAGCAATCAAAGCCTTCTAACTCTATGAAATGATTTCAATTCTCTTTTTCTATCTCTATCGTTTTCAGTTAAAAGAAATAACTTCTCTTATAAGGTCTTATATAGGGCACAACTTAATCCTAAGCTATTTAGGTTTACTTTCAATATTAATGTTTGGTTACGTAGTTATCTAATCCGTAATTATATCTAATCCCAATAATTATAGTGAATAGTAAAATTAACTAATAAATTAAATTAACCGTAACGTGTTAAATATATAACTAATTAAATAAATAGATTTACATCAATGCAGGGCATTACATTCTCCCCTCCTTAAAAAAAAGTGTAGTTCACTAAACTTAGTGTACCTTAATCTGCAAATAGGTGGGGGCATTTCCTCATCATATCTTCCTCGGTCTCCTAAGTAGCTTCTTCCACTTCATGGTTTCTCCAAAGCACTTTAACTAATTTCACAGACTTATTTTGGAGCACCTTCACTTCCCTATCCAAAATTTGCACTAGTTGTTCTTTATATGATAGGTCTTCTTGAATTTGAATAGGCTCATACTCCAAAATGTGGGACGGGTTCGATACATATTTCCGTAAAACTAAAACGTGGAAAACATCATGTACCCATAATAACTCAGGTGGCAATGCAACTCTATAGGCCAAAGGACCAACCGTCTCTAATATATCAAAAGGGCCAATATATCTTGGACTCAACTTGCCCTTCTTACCAAACATCATTACACTTTTCATTGGGGATATTTTCAAGAAAACATGATCACCAACCTCAAACTTCAAATCTCGCCTACTACTGTCAGTTGTCGACTTTGAGCCGCTTTAAGTCTTTCTCAAATTTGAGTGACCTTGTCTGAAGTCACCTGTATTAACTCACTCAGGGCCAATAAGCTTCCGCTCTCCAACTTCATCCCAGCAAATAGGCGATCTACACTTCCTTCCATACAATGCCTCATAAAGCACCATGCCAATACTAGAATGATAACTGTTGTTATAAGCAAACTCCACCAAAGGCAAATGAGTATCCCAACTACGCTTTAAGTCCAGTGCACAAGCTCTAAGCATATCTTCCAAAGTCTGAATAGTCCGTTCTAATTGACCGTTTGTCTGAGGATGGAAAGCAATACTGAAATTCAACTTAGTCCCTAAAGCAATGTGTAGGCTCTCCCAAAACCATACTGTAAAGTGGGGGTCTCTATCAGACACTATTGACACTGGCACTCCATGGTACTTCACTATCTCATTAATGTAAAGCTCAGCCAAATCTACTAACGAACAAGTTTTCTTAATTGCTAAAAAGTGTACTGACTATGTTAATCTGTCCACTATCACCCAAATCTCATTATTACCTCGCGGTGTACTAGGAAATCCGGTCCCAAAATCCATAGTTATGTGTTCCCACTTCCACTCAGGAATGTCAAAGGGTTTTAGTAACCCAGCAGGCCTCTGATGTTCACTTGTTGGCACACCAAGCATTCTGATACAAACTGAGCAACCTCCCTCTTCATATTATTCCACCAATACAAATCCCGCAAATCTCTATACATTTTCGTTCCTCCTGGATGCACTGTGTATTTCGAACAATGAGCTTTTCTCAAAATTTCCTTCTTCAACTCAGGGTTGTTTGGAACACAAAGTCATATCTAAGAACACCATCTTCCTGAATTGCAAAATCGAGTTTATTACCCTTATTCACTTCTTCCATGATACTAACTAATTGAAGATCACTACTTTGAGAAGTTTTAATCCTCTCTATTAAGGTTGGTTGTACTCTAAGTGTAGCTAGAATTATACCAGACTCTTGCACTAGAATAGTGGCTCTCAAATTCCTTAACTCTTTAAGTAAATATCGCTACCCAACTGCTAAAGCCACTATACGTCCCTTCGCTTTTCTACTCAAGGCGTCAACTACCACATTGGCTTTACCAGGATGGTACTGAATGGTGCAATCATAATCTTTCATCAGCTTAATCCATCGCCTCTTTATGAGGTTCAACTCCTTATGAGAAAACAAATATTTCAAACTCTTATGGTCCATGTAAATCTCACAAGTTTCCTTATAAAGATGGTGTCTCCAAATTTTTAAAGCAAAAATCACAGCTGCTAGTTCTAGGTCATGAGTGGGGTATTTCTTTTCATATGGTTTGAGTTGTCTATAAGCATATGCTATCACCTTCCCATGTTGCGTTAGGACACAAACAAGTCCCTTATGAGACGCATCGCTATATACTACAAATCCACCTGAACTTGACAGAATAGTCAACACTGGGGCACTCACTAACCGATCCTTCAAATCTTGAAAACTTTGCTCGCACTCTTTAGCCCATTCAAATTTCACCGTCTTCTAAGTCAATTTGGTTAATGGAATGGTAATCTTTGAGAATCCCTTAATGAACATCCTATAGTAACCTACAAAGCCTAGAAAGCTCCGCACTTCAGTTACACTAATAGGGGGACTCCAATTAACCACTGCTTCCACCTTCATAGGATCCACTGAAATACCATCTTTCAAAATGATGTGCCCAAGAAAGGACACTCTGTCTACTGGTAAAAAAAAGAAAGGACACTCTCTGTCTAGCCAGAATTCACACTTCTTCAACTTAGCAAACAATTTCTTCTCTCTCAAAGTCTGTAAAACTATGCTCAAGTGTCGCTCGTGCTCCTCTAAACTCTTAGAGTACACTAAAATATCATCAATGAAGACAACTACAAACTGATCCAAATAAGGCTTGAACACCCTATTCATTAAGTCTATGAACGCCGCAGGTGCATTAGTCAACCCAAATGGCATAACTAAGAACTCATAATGCCCATATCTAGTATGAAAAGCTATTTTAGACACATCTTCCCCCTTAACCTTCAATTGATGGTACCCAGATCTCAAATCAATCTTGGAAAAGATTTGGGCACCCTGCAACTGATTAAACAAGTCATCTATCCGTGGCAAAGGATGCTTATTTTTCACAATAGCTTTATTCAACTCTTGATAATCAATGCACAACCTCATGCTCCTATCTTTCTTCTTCACAAATAAAACCGGTGCGCCCCAAGGAGATACACTAGGTCGGATGAAGCCCTTGTCAAGGAGCTCCTACAACTGCATTTTGAATTCCTTAAGCTCAACTAGTCCCACACGATAGGCAGCTTTGGAAATAGGTGCAATGCCAGGCAATACATCAATGGTGAACTCGATAATTATGTAAATAGTAAAATTAACTAATAAATTAAATTAACCATAACGTGTTGAATATATAACTAATTAAATAAATAGATTTACGTAAATGTGGGGCATTACAATTTCACCTAAAACCAATTGGTATTAGGGAAGGCGCCCTCAAATCTTTTTAAAGGGCAGTGCAGTAGCCAAGCACTACGGTTTGAGTGATCCAACTAGCATGACACTAGGCCTAGCCCTGCATCCCTGCAGTCTAGGCCAACAATCACACCCTCCCTAGTGTATGCTCGCACTATCCCGGGATTCGAACCTGTGACCTTGCTCTAATACCAATTGTAGGACCGAGTGCTAACCATTTCACCTAAAACCAATTAGTATTAAGGAAGGTGCCCTCAAATCTTTTTAAAGGGCAACGCAACAGCTAAGTACCACAGTTCAAGTGATTGCAACTAGCATGACGCTGACCCTAATCCTACATCACTGCAGTCTAGGCCAATAGGTGCAATCAGGCTTGTGAGAAAGGGTTCGACTCATTGATGCTTCATGTAGGAGGGGCTCTAATACCATGTAAGTTTTGCAAAAACAATAACTCTCATTAGTTTGCAAACAAATGATTACAACTATATTTGTACAAGGCTAACACTAAGATAACAAATGGCTAAACTACCCTAATAAAATAAATGTATTCATAAACTATACATCTCACACACCAAACTCTCCAACATGAGCCCAGACTTAGCATAGAGTTTCTATTTTCTTAGTGCTTCCAATTTTTTCTGAAATTGTCTCTTGTGCCCTTTTGAATCCTTACTATGAAATACATTGGATTTGAAATGATAAATAATTACAAAAAACAAATTATGAATGACAAGTCCATAGTAAAGTAATACTGGAGCACAAAAATTATGGACAACAAAAATTTAATGCGATTTTCGACAGTAAGGATTCTTTTCAATGATAGTCATAGTATTATGGCTGAAATCTTTTTTGTTGTGACCAAGATGTCCCTCAAGGCTGCTTCCATATTTTGAAATGTTTGTTTGCTTTAGTGAACCATCTGGTACACACATATTGTCACTAAAGAAAGAAACATCATCATACATAAGAAAATCCTTTTTTGGTCTATGTAATAGATTGTTTGCCCAAGCATAGCTTAAATCTATACCACTATTCTAGAGATACTGATGTCAACCTCTCCACTTAATTAGATACTTAAAATATTTTGAATTCCAAAACTTTCTCATGTTTGTTCTCTAAATAAATTTCAAAAGCCAAAATTTTTTCAAAAGCCAAAATTTCATCAAGTTATTTTTCAAATAAGACATAAGAAGAAACCTATGATTACAAGGAATTGAAATTGTACGATTAATACTGATAAAATCATAGTGCTCTAATTCTTCAATCATTGGAACATCAACTTGTTGATCATTAACTAAATAAAGATCACTCTCCGTCTTATGGTTGGAAGAAATTGGAGTGATTTGCGATATAACTTTTTCAATCCAAATGAAGTTAAAATACTATACCGAGTCTACTCTTCAACATTAAAATATCAACCCATAGTTCATTGACCAAATCAAAATTACCCTCTGAAAAACTTTGGTCATATGAATCATAGGTTATGCTCTTGCCATGACAATCCACACCTTCAACCACTATTGGCTTACAATTATTATCGAAGCATTCGTCAACATTAGATGTACTTTCATCAAAGATGAGGAGAATTAAAATCAACTACTACTTCATCTATAATTCTATCCAACTTATAAGAAGGATTTTCAAAAGATTCTTCAATAAATTCAAAGAAATTACCTTCCTTTTCTTCATCTCCATTGTAAACACTCACAACCAAATAAATAATAAATAACTCATTGTGATCATCCCAAGTGATCTCATCGCCTTCATCATCATCATAATTTTCATATACATACTAAAAATCTTGGAACATAATACACCCACATTTGCTAGGAGAAATCGAACCATGTTCCCGAACACACATCTTTCATTTTGGCCACTCAATTCTGTGACAATTGAAATTACTATTTTATGGCCGAAATAAGTTGTTGTTCTAGCTGAAATAATGTTTCTCCGCATACTCAATTCATATTTGACGACGCCTAAGTGTTTGGGACGTTATTTCTGCTTCTGATAACTGTACGACTCCATAAAATTATTTTGAATATAACCTTTTGGAAAAAATCTCTTCTTCAATTCTTTTTTCATCTTTTACGAAGTTGTTATTTGCTTTTCCTAACAATTCTAAAAAAATTTAAATTGCTTCCACCAAATCAATGCATGGTTCTTCAACTTGGTAGTTGTGAATACGCTATATCTACTGCATATAGCACTCAATTACGAGTCCAAGGACATAGGTTAAGCGAAAGAGACCCAAGGAACTTTGTCGGTTGTTGTTACTAGCCCCGCGAAGCTACTACTAGAATTGTCGCTCTACTGTGAATCTGACCTCCGTGTATGCTCCTCAATGTCGTGAAAGCCGCAGGGATTGCTACTAGAGTCCTCTCACGTAATCCACGCTTCCAAGTCCACTAGGCAACAATGCTGATCCTAGAGAGAGAAACTACTGGAGGCTGTTGTGTGTTATAGCCTCCATCACTAAGAGAGACTCTCTATATATATGTGCTTCTATTTAAGTCCAAACCCTAGCAAGACTTTGTTTCCAAGTATAATTAGGAAACCTTAGGTAAATAGGATACTTAACCATTTGGGTCCAGCACCCACACATGGGCGGACCATGGGCTCGGGTTACAGCCCAATGACCCATATATTAACATCTCCCACTCGCCCACGTAGGGTGATTTATCTCCATAATTTCTCTATCTCCCAACATTCATCTCCTTATACAAGAAATGGAGCATGCGACCTCACGAGAAGAACATACAACTATAGGAATGTAAATATTAAGTATCACCAAACTAACAAGAATGCATCACTCGAAGGCATCTCGCATATGCCCCAGACAATCTATAAAACACCGAATAAGCACTTTCTAATCCTTTATATAAACATAAATGCAGTGCTATATCCCACATATGTAATGTACTCATATCTCATATCATAACAAAATACGATATAGACGCTGCACAGCTAATGAGTCACAAAACATGGTGTAGTATCAAATCATCTTCCCTAGGCCCTCCTGCCAATTCAATTCAACTCAACCGCTTTCCTAGACATGCCCCCATAAGACCGAATTGTTTCCTGGCCATTGGAAAACACGCTAAAGTAGTGTCATCAAGCATCTTCTTCATGACATAGTCTCATGTCAAAAAAGGCATAAAGTTGGACCATAGTGATCCATGTGGCTCACACAGTGATGAAGTAGGGATCCATTCATCACTCCTACCATCGGTTGACATAAAGCACATATAATATGAAATGTATACTGTGGCGTTTAACTCATAAACATGAGCATGTCATTATAAGTAAAAGCAAAAAGAATGCCATACGAATCTTAGTCCAGTCACTACTCAAGTGATTGACCTGAGTTTTCTAGCCCAATCACTCTTTCAGTGCCTATCTGAAATCTCACATTCGGCTATGAAGCGGGCTACATAGAGTTTGTGGAAAAATCTCCATGATCGATCTAATAGAGATCTCATCTTAGCTCAATCTAAGGCAACATATAATATAGCAACTATATATCTTGCTTGCCAACTAAGCGCCAAAGATATAAATGTCTCATCTTGCTCGCTAACTCAGTGCCAAGGTGAATCACTGGTGTGAGTGGGTCGACTTCAAGCCCGGTGACATTACAAAGATGTGTGTACAAATGATATAAATAACCCATGAACTAAAACAAAAGGAATGCATATCATATCTCAATAATAATAATAATGTCAATCACAACTGAAATATTTAAACATATCAAATCGTACATAATCCTATACTCCTCATGTGAGAGAGGAAAACATCTCTAGCAATAGGCTTAGTCAAAGGATCAGCCACCATGCTGCCAGTGGAGATATGCCTCAGGGAAACTTCCCCACGCGCAACCATATCTCGAATAAAGTGAAACCTAATGTCAATGTGTTTGGATCTACCATGGTATTTGGGATCCTTCATATAGGCTAAGGCTGACATACTATCTGAATATACGACTTCTTCTGCATGAGCTGTAATGCCTAGACTCTGTAGGAACCTCCTAACCAAAATTACTTTCTGAACAGCTGCTGAACATGCTATGTACTCTGACTCCATTGTGGAAAGGGCTACGCAAGTTTGCTTCTTGTTACACCAAGAAATGGCTCCACCTCTAAGGATAAAAGCATAACCCAAGGTAGACTTGCGTCCTAACTTCTCACTAGCCCAATCTGCATCACTATAACCCCTTAGTCTCAAGTCTCCACCATGGTAACAAAGGACGAGGTCGGCTGTTCCACATAGGTATCGAAAGATTCTTTTCACTGCTTTCCAATGCGTCTAGGGCCACTTTGAAATCGGTTGACAATACTAACTGCATAACTGATATCTGGACGCATACACATCATCGCGTACATCAGACTCCCTATTGCAGATGCATATGGCGTAGTGGACATATGATTCTTTTCCTATTCAATCTTAGGACAATGGTCTATGGATAAGGCACAGTTCTTTTCCATTGGAATGTTAATGGGTTTGGAATTATGCATGCGAAAACGTTCAATAATCTTTCTAATGTAAGTCTCTTGAGACAAACCGAGAAGCTTCTTAGAACGATCTCTAATAATCTTAACTCCCATCACATGATTTGCTTCACCCATGTCCTTCATCTCAAAAGTAGAGGACAACCACTTCTTAGTGGCGACTATGGACTCTATATTATTCCCAGCAAGAAGGATGTTGTCAACATACAAAGAAAGGAGAAGGATTTTCCCATTAGATCGTTTCAAATATACGCAATGGTCTTGTTCAATCATCTCAAAATCCACAAAGGTAATAGAATCATGAAATCTAAAATACCACTTCCTAGATAACTGCTTGAGGCCATAGATAGAATGTTTGAGACGGCACACTTTGCGCTCTAGTCCCTTGACCTCAAAACCCACAGGTTGATCCATATAGATCTCTTCGTCTAGTTCTCCATTAAAAAATGCAGTCTTAACATCCATTTGGAAAAGTTCCAAATCCAACTGTGCGACAATAACTTGAATAAGGCGAATAGATGCAAACTTCACCACTAGGGAGAATGTATCTTCATAGTCAATACCCTCACGTTGGGTATAGCCTTTTGCAACAAGGAGTGCCTTATACTTGTCGATTGAACCATCTGCCTTGCCGTTTAATTTTCAAGACTCGCTTATTTCCAATGGTCTTATGCCCAAGCGGAAGATCAACCAACTCCCAGACCTTATTCTTGTCCATAGAGCTCATCTCATCCTTCATAGCAATTATCCACTCATCTCTAGCATAAGAAGAAAGCACTTCCTTATAAGAAGCTGGCTCATCATCTTCTCTAAGACCACATAGGAAGATATCCCTTTCAATCTCAAAATGACGATGAGGAATATTTCCTCATTTACTCTTATGCACTTGGGAATTTTGGTGGTCTTGCCGGCGCAAAAGATCAACCAACTCCCAGACCTTATTCTTGTCCATAGAACTCTTCTCATCTTTCATAGCAATTATCCACTCATCTCTAGCATGAGAAGAAAGCGCTTCCTTATAAGAAGCCGGCTCATCATCTTCTCTAGGACCATATAGGAAGATATCCCTCTCAATCTCAAAACGACGAGGACGAATATTTCCTCATTTATTCCTGCGCATTTGGGAATCTTGGTGGTCTTGCGGGACAATTTCCTACAAAACACCTTATGGGACACTCCCACTGGGTTAAAGTTCACTCCTATCTTCAGCGACTACAGGATGAGAAACTACTTCCCCACCCTTGCTCGAAAATGGTAAGATGTCTTCACTTTCCTCTATCTCATAAAGGTCAATATCCTTTTTAGTGTCGACTATGCTAGGAAAATCGTTCTCTATGAAATCAACATTGCGAGACTCTATTTCAGTCATTCCTCCATTAGGGTGTTCACCATACATTACATAACCTTTCGAGCTATCGAAATATCAGATAAAAACATGTTTTCTAGCTCTAGGGTCTAATTTCTCATACTTATAGGAAGTACTGTGAACAAAACCCACTAAACCCCAAGGGCGCTAATGCTCTAAATTAGTCTTTTTGCCATGCCACAGCTCATACGGGGTTGAGAAAACTGACTGAGAAGGCACTCTATTTAACATGTAGGTAGTAGTCATAGGAGCATCCCCCCAAAAGGATATAGGGAGATTAACCTACGCCATCATCGATCTAGTCATATCTAGAAGTGTTCTATTCCTCCTCTCCGCCATGGCATCTTGCTGCGGGGTATCAGGAATAGTGAGTTGTCTACGTATCCCCTTTTCCTCGCACAATTCCTTAAATTGATTGGAAAGATATTCGCATCCTCGATCAAGTCCTTAGAACTTTCAAGCTCCTATCTATTTGATTCTCAACCTCTGCTACAAAACGTTTGAAATAATTCAAAACTTCATATCAATGAGCGATCAGATGAACATAACCATATCGCGTGTAATCATCAATAAAAGTGAGGAAATAAGATGCACCGTGACATGCTTTAACATTCATAGGTCTGCAAATGTCTAAGTGAATTAATTCTAATGGTTGAGTAGCTCTTCTAGCCTTACCAAAAAGCTTTCTACATGCTTTCCTAGCTAAATAAGGCTTGGGCAAGTCAACCTTAGCAAGTGGGCCCAAGAGACCCACTTGAGCTAATCTAGTCATCCTATCACATCCTATATGTCCAAGTCTAGCATGCCAAATCATAGAATCTATATTCTTATTAGCATTAGTAGTATAGGATAAAGAGTAAACAGAATCATCCAAATTAACTTTATAGAAATTATTTGATAATAAACCATGTCCAAAAACAATTCCTCCTAAAAGAATATCCAAACCATAACCATTGAAATTAAAAGAATATCCATCATCTAATAGTGCTAAAACAGAAAGTAGATTATACTGTATCCTAGGCACATATAACACATCGTGTAGAAGTAAAGTGCGCCTTGTGCGCAAATGAAGCTGATAAGAACCAACTCCAAGAACTTCTTCATTAGTGCTGTTTCCCATGTAAACTTTATATGTGCCAGATGGAACGCGGTGATAATCTACACATCCTACTCGATCTCGCGCTACGTGTTTGGTTGCTCCTGTGTCTACAATCCAATCAGGGAGAGAATGAGTGACTAAAACATAAGAACATACAAAAATGGAGAGAGTCTTAGGTGTAGTGGATACCTGCTTCTGCTCAGTGCACTCACTGGCGAAGTGACCCATCTTATTACAATTGTAGCACCTCACTTTGGATATATCTTTCTTCCCACCACGCTTGCCACGGCACTTGAATTTGTTATTGCCAACCCCTTTAGGCACATTATTGCTAGCTTCTCTAGGTGTATTATTACCAGCCCCTTTGAGCGCATTTCTGCCTGCCCCACCCTACCCTGCTTGTACTATTTCCCTTGTCCATTGTGCCTGGGCATATTTTCTTGGCACTTGCCACTCTAAGTGATAAGGGTAGCAGCTCGGGTTGCTTCTAGGTGCTTTGCCTCAAGCTCATAATGACGCAAGATATCCTGGAAGTTCTTAATGTTCTCATTGTGCGTTATAATCTGTTTCATGTGCACCCATGAATCAGGCAGGGATCGGATAACAGCTTGCACCTGTTACTCATCAGTGAGATCATTCACAGCAGCCTTAAGGTCTTGAATCATACTAGACATCATCTTAAATGTTCAGTCATCGAGTGCTTGGGTTCTTTTCTATACATCTCGAACTTCAAAATAGACTCCTAAGTCTAGTAGTAGATGTACCACCAAAGGTAATTTTTAGTTATTCCCACATTTCTTTGGCAGTTGGGTAGCTCAACATGGTATACTGCGCACAACGATCTTTCTTAAACCAAGTCTAGTAGGTTTATACCCTACAGCGAAATTCTCTCACTGGTGTCCCGTCCTGAAGTTGTGGGGCATCCATAGAGGTGGTCAAGGTATCAATCAGATCCATTTCATTTAGGAGGTATAGGTGATCTTCCTATGCTATATGTCATAATTGGTCCCAACTAATTTGCCAGCCTGACTAAGTTCAACAGCTAGGTTCTTGGTTGCCATCACTACATTGAAGAATTGCGCAAGGGTTGACATTATTATCCACATATCCATTATTTATTCAGAAAACTCGATTGAAAAAAACATTATCCCTCTCTACAAATCAAAATCGAAAAGTATTACTATTGCTCATAATCATTTCCCAATTGTGTAGGTTATGAGTACATTTTCCAATCGTTTTTCAAACAAATACGCATATTATCCACAGTATTATAACGATAATAATGATAACATGCTCTACATAAACACATGGATTCCCATATGGAATTATTTAGTAAATATTAGAGCCTATGCTAAGAAAATTCCATATGCATGATGTGTGTCGCAAAAACACATCCACTTGCATAATTCCTCTAAAATAATACATGAATAAATACATTACATTCCCAAAAATCCTAATACAATGGATCTACTGCAATGAATAAATAAATGAGGATGCTGCGCCACACATTATGCCTCAAGAAATAATCTTACACACAGAAAGCAAACAAAACACAAGTTCTACTCATATTTTACCAAAAATCCATCCATTTAATCCTACAACTAACATGCTAATACATATCAAGCAAATTGGTCTATTAAATGGATGGTTGGGCCATGCTCAAACACATAAGGAGCATGCCAAAGGGTCTCATAAGGTGGGTAAAACGTTGGCAGCAATCTAATTGCGTAACGTAATAAGAATAATTAATTAAACAAATTAATTAATTTAATTACCACATGTAATAAAGTGATGCATTGATAAACCACGTCGTGTGACTCCCTCGTGACACAAAAATACTCCCATTTGGTCTCAAAAACAAAATTATAGCCTCTGGAAATTTTAATTTTGTTTTTTGCGATAAAGAAAAAATGCTCAAAATTGATAAAATAAAAAATCCAGAAGCTATGGTGGGAGGTGCAGCACACCACAATGTAGAATAAGCCCTAAAAATAATTCTCAAATTTTCCAGCAAGCCAAACACCCCCTCACGCACCCCTACGCACGTGAGTGGGGTGGTTTTATAGTGATTTGCTTAATTTTTAATTAAATAAATATTTTCTGGTAATTATAAAATAATTTAAAAATTACCATAAAATTAGAGATAAAGTTTTATGAACTTAGGAAAAAAGGGCATGCAAATCAGAGTTATATAGCCTCCACATTCTCTCTCACTCTCTAGTAGGCAAGAGTGGGCGTTACTGAGAAAACATTGTTCATCTTCTTCCATAAGCCAAAATCGAAGCAGTTTCAAATGGTCATGGGGCCAACTTCGCGGGCTCATAACTTTTATATATGATATCAGATTTACTCAAATTTTATGTCTACGCAAATCCCTCACGACGTAGTTTAACAACATACCGAATGCATCAAAAATTAGCCCAAAGTTTTGGAAAAACCACAAATTCCAAAACTAAAGTTTGTGTTTTCTCTCAAAATACATGTCTGTTTTTCACGAAATTTTATGATTGTGTTCCTCACACATAGGAGAACACGTCCACATAAAAATTTTGGGTTAAAAACCACTTTTGAAAAACGTTTTTAAACGACCCATAAATTGTATTTTAGAGAGAAAATGCAAACCACGCGACCATAGGGCGAACCAACAACCATAGGCTTTGATACCAATGTAAATACGCTATATCTATTGTATATAGCACTCAATAACGGGTCCAAGGACACACCTTAAGCGGAAGAGACCCGAGGAACTTTGTCGGTCGTTATTACAAGGCCCGCATAGCCACTGCTCGAATGGTTGCTCCTCTACTGCGAATCTAACTTCCATGTATGCTCCTCAACGTCATCAAAGCCATAGGGATCGCTACTAGAGTACTCCCACGTAATCCACGCTTCCAAGTCCACTAGGTAACAATGGTGATCCTAGAAAGAAAATACTAGAGAGAGAAACTACTGGAGGTTGCTATGTGTGTTGTAGTCTCCATCACTAAGAGAGACTCCCTATATATATGTGCTCCTATTTAAGTCCAAACCCTAGCAGGACTTTGTTTCCAAGTACAGTTAGGAAACCTCATGTAAATAGGACACTTAAGTACTTGGGTCCAACACCCACACGTGGGCAAACTATGGGTTCGAGTCACGACCCAATGACCCATATATTAACAGTAGTAATAATCTTCACCTTTATTTCTTCTAGTACCTCATTAAAGTAAAACACGTGTTCAACAAAATTGAGTCAATCAATAAATTCATCCGGCTGAACCATCTTTAAACTCCCAACAACATCAACCTTCAAATCAACATCATAAGATAGTTGATTTTGATTAGGCTCATATAAATTCTCCCTTTCGCCCAACTCACCCTGTAAATGATAAGAAGGTGTGGATGCCGGAAATCAACTCGGGGGAATCAAGTTTCTGTTCTACTTTTAAAAGAATTTCAAAAAGCAAAGAGTCGCCACCTCATTTTTAGGGTACGAGGAAATTACTAAAAGATTTGTTTTATAAAAACAAATTTGACTCCATTAATGGAAAATAGGCAACTCTTGAACCAAAAACAAGGATTCGGGGGCTAGGTTACGAAATGGGAAGGTTCTGAGTCACGGCCCATAGGCACCCATTGCGCCCGATAAATCGGTCTCATTTATTGATTAGGCCTAATTAATTTCAACCATGCAATAACAAAAAACTATGAAAATTAGAAGATAAAAACTAAGCTAAGTTGGACTTGGGCTCAAGTGAGCGGCTTACATACTTCTGATGATGATCAAAGTCTACATAGTTCGAACAACCATGTTAGGGGGAAGAATTTCATTCCTCGTGGGACTCTATTAGAATCCAATTCATAATCAAACACTTGTTTTTCAAAAACAAGTCACTTCAAAAGAAACAACTTTGGTTTGAAAACTTGTTTGATTTAGGATCAAAACTCTAATATAATCCTATGAATAATAAAACTCATAGGAGCATGCATCATCACATAAATAACTACATCATGGCAATGGAGTTTAGAGATTATACCTAACAGAACTGAGGCAGAGTTCTGTTTGCAACCTCGGGGTTTTGAAGTCGAAAATTTGACAGAGCTTCGACGCCTTCAAGCTTTAAGATGGCCTCAAGATGGCCTCAGGGGAGGGAGTCACAAGTCGGATACAGCTTCTGCGCCTTTAAGCTCTAGAACGGGTCGCAAGCTAAAGGGTACTAATAGGAATGTTCCCCACTAACTATTGAGCCCAAGAACTTTTTAGAATGAGTCTCAAGCAAAGGGATACTAATAGGAATGTTCACACCACACTCAAGAACTCAAGCTCTTCATTTGCTTAGGAAAACACCACTAAGACTTGCTTAGGAAAACACCACTAAGACTTGATGGAGAATGAAGGAAGGGAGGAACCCTATTTATAGTAAAAGGTGGGTGGAATGAATGGCCAAGATTAGATCTAGCTAGGGATGATCAAAGGGCTCTAAAAAAACTCTCAAGATCTGGTTCCTATTTCAAACACTTCAAAAATTTGGAGGAAATTCCAATTCTAGCAAGAGAAGGAGTCTAGAAAGGTCAAACTAGGGTAAAGCTCCGTCAAAGGGCAACGGGCACCCTTGATGGCCGTTTGGGCACCTTGGGTGGCCGTTTGGCCTTCCTTGGTGGCCATATGGCCACCAGTAGCCTTTTTAGTGCACTTTTGCCTTCTTTTGTGCATCTTTATCCCTTTATGCTATGTATTTGGCGCATTTTAAGTCCAAATTCATTGATTTTGGATTTAAAACGACCATGGCTCAATTATCTACTTAAAATCTGATTAAAACACTTCTAATTGAGCCACACTTGGTCAATTAATCAAGGGTTAAGCCCATATGGCTCATAGAGATCAATTAAGGCTTACCAGGGCAACATTAGGATTTGAACCCTAATGAAGTCGTAGTTGCAATCAAACTCTCCCAAAAATAATTCCAAGCATTAATACACCTTAATTAAGACCCAATTGGTATAAATGAGGCATTAATTGGACTCAATTGGATTAAATTAAGAAGTAATTATAAGAAGGACCGACGAAAGAAGTCAAACAAGATTTCATTGTATGATTCAAAGAGCAATTTGCCACATAGTTCAAAATCAAAAGATTATGCCATGTGATTTAAAGAAAGTGAGACTTGTTATATGATTTGGAATCAACAAAATTTCACTATATGATTCAAAAGCAATTCGCCATATAGTTCAAAGTCAACAAGATTAAGCTATATGGTTCAAAAGAAGATGTTTGTCATATGATTCGGAATCAACATGATTTCATCATATGATTCACAAGAAATTCGCCATATAGTTCAAAATCAACAAGATTCAGCTATATGGTTCAAAAGAAGATGTTTGTCATATGATTCAGAATCAACATGATTTCATCATATGATTCATAAGTGATTTGCTACATAGTTCAAAATCAACAAGATTATGCTATATAGTGCAAGAATCAAAGAAGGAATTCACCATATAGTTTGGAATCAACAAGATTTCACTATATGGTCCAAGAATCAAAGGATAGGATTTTGCTATGGAGGCCGAAATCGACAAGATTTTGTCCTATAGTCCAAAAATCAAAGAAGGATTCTACCATATAGTTTGGAATCAATAAGATTTCACTATATGGTCTAAAAACCGAAATGAAAACAATCATAAACATTTCTCTGAACAGATTTATTAAAGTTACAACATCTATGGGGATGACTTTCGAGCCTTAAGATAGAAAAGGTGGCACGCATGCCTGAAATAGGGTTGAGTCCTAAGATAAACAGTTGAAACACTTTCAATGGAGCACTTGGGCCTTGAACCTAGATTAAAAGGCACAATAGGCCTTAAAACTAAATTGAATGAGGCACTCGAGCCTTAAGAGGACATGTAAAAGCTCTCAAGCCTTGAGGTTAAATCATGTGGGCCGACAAGCTCAGACATAGATATGCAAAAGCTCAGGCTTTAAGACTAAATGAAATAGGCTCATGGCCTTAGAAACATGTCAAGGCCCTCAAGCCTTGAGACTGAATGGTGACTACTCATTGAGGGAGCATAGTAGACCTAGACTTAGTAGGACCTAGCAAAAGGTACAACCCTTTCAGGACGAATGAAAAGTCAACAACTCTCAACGAAAATTTACCACTTTTCTATGGAAAACATTTCTAGGGTCACCTAAATAGACCTAGTGCGATCATAGAGCCTTTTTTCTAAAATCATTTTCTTTAATTATGGACGTGCTTTATTATAAATTGATGTGCTTTTAAGAGGCCTGGATCGGACCCGTTGTTCTTTCAGAGCATGGAGACAAAATGGACACTTTCTTTTTCCTTATTTTCTTTTCGAACACCCTAAATTTTGCCGAGATTGCCCTTTCGGGTTTTCAACCTAGCGGGTTGCCCTAATTTTTACCTAGGCTGCCCTTTCGGGTTCTCGACCTAGCAGGCTTTTCTTTTCTCTTCATTTTTTTTTTTTGCTTACTACTACAAGCCTTTCAAATCTTGAGAATGTAGAACCTTGGAAGAATTCAATTCAAGTCCCATACCCCTACTCTAAATTGAATAATTCGAGCCTTTCTGATCTTGAGAATGCTTCAACATTAGAGGAATTCAATTCATGAAGTCTCATACCCCTATTCTTCATTGAGCCATTCAGATATTTCAATCAAATAAGCCCAATCATTCCCTTAAAGATCACTGCTACACTTTTTCTGTCATTAAATCTATAACAAAAGTTTGAGTTGAAGGACGTGGTGAGGTCATACAAATGAGACATTTTTTTTTTTAATGGGATTGGATGGGATCACAATAATCAAGGATTCTTTAAAGGGTAAGGTCAATGACCAATAAAGACATAGGATTAAAACAAAACACAAAGAGAAACATGGGACAATCATCAAGACACAATAGTGGAATAATCATATCAACTTTCTTAGTGGCATGTTATATCTCCTAAGAGATTTATGGATGAAACTATTCCCTTTCAATCCAGTCACAAAGAATCACCTTCAATAATCAGTCACATGCAAAGCCCTTCTTTATTCTTTTCTCTTTCTTTTTTTTTTTTTAGACCACACCCAAAGTGACTTTATGGGCTACCTACGTATCCCCACTTAATCCTTAAAAGAAACACACATTTAAAAAACTTATCTTTTGCAGGGAATCAGGTCTTCGTAGTTCAAACATTTTTTTTTTATATTTAAAAAAAGCCCTAACTTTTTCCTAGGCCACCTTTTCAGGTTTTCAACCTAGCGGGCTAGGACTCTACACATGCCAAATATTTTTATTGATATAGGAACCACCCTAATTTGATCTTCAATTCTCCTTCCAAGTCATTAGCTGATGCTCTAACCTCATTGATCACAAAGTATTTCTTCAACAATTCTCTATTAATCTTCTTTCACATTCTTGATCACTTTTCCACTCAAACATTTTTTGTCTCTTTTTTTTTTTTTTTTATTTCTTTTTTATCTTTTTCTTTTTTTTGCTAGATGGGCTAATTTTCTCAAAAGTCTAATTTTGAATTGTTCAATGCTCAACTTCTTGATCTTCAAAGGCTTCAAAGTCTTTCTTCAATGGCCTGGTGAGTTCTTTTATCTTCATTTGGGAGGGTAGTCCCTAAGCTAACCATTCCAGACTTATCATTGTTTCCAAATTAATTGGTCATAGTTCATCCATTATGCCTCTAAAATTTATGTTCATGCCACTTTGATCATTGATTGATTGATGAGAAAATATGAATGGAAAGACAAATGAATATTTGGAATCAAGTCATTTTATTGAAAGACTGAGGAATTAAAATGAAAAACCAAACTAACAATGACAAGGACTCACAAATTAAATGGACTATAAACTAGAAAGAAAATGGACCGATCCTAACCCAAACTTTTCATCATAAATGTTCATGGTGGAATCGGTGCAGCAGTAAACCCTAAATAGAATGTAGAATCACTACCTTCTTCAACTATTCTGAGACTTTGCCAGAAGCCCTAGGCTTAGCAATGATCTCCTTGTCAATGAGGTTTTGGATGGTATGCTTCAGTCTCAAACAATTACCCGTTCAATGCCCTTTGCTTTGGTGGAAGTCACAAAACTCATACTCATTATATGAACGAGGTAAAAAAGTAGGTGGTGGTTTTGGGATCAAGGGCTCCAGAACACCTTTTGCCTTTAATATGTCAAAGGCTTGTTCTAAAGGCATGTGAAGATTATCAAACTGGTGACGAGCCTTAGTAGATTAAAAATGTTGTTGAGAGATAACATTATTGACATCAGCTGTAGCTTTTCTGTTGGAGTGTGGTTCTTCAATTTTAATAGTTCCATCGATGATTGCATCTTCCACTTGGTTCCAGCTCTAATCAAAGTTTTGAAGTTCGGGAAATAATTAGCAAGCAGATGCTTGTGGTAAACTGGTAAAAGGTTATTTACCACCATTTAGATCTGTTACTCTTCATTAAGCCTTATAGTCATTTGGGATGCCTTAAGTCTCCACCTAGTGATGAAAGCAGGGAAGGTCTCATTTCGCTCCTGTTTAGTGGTCTCCAAATCCCTATAGGTAACATCGACTTCAGTGTTGTACTTGTAATGATTAGAGAATTCTATACAAACATCTTCCCAAGACTGGATTCGAGATTCATCCAACGATAAAAACCAACAGACAGCAGATCTAGATAAAGACTCATGAAACATTTGGGCCAAAAGCTCATCTGTAGCTCCTCTTGGGTGCAGAGCCCTGGTATATGTTTTCAAATGGGTCTTAGGGCAGCCCGCACCATCAAACTTTTCAAGCTCTGGCATTTTAAACTAGGTTAGTATACGAGCTTGAGGGAAAATAGACAGGGTATAGATATCAATCAAATCATCTGACTTGAGAATATTCTTGAGGGATTTCTCCATGGCTTCAATTCTAGAAGCTAGCAATTTCTGATCCTCGGGTACGGGCAAATTAGGTTTAGAGGTGGTAACATTTGGTTCCAAGGTGATATTAGGCCAATCATCCAGGTTAATGGGGTGATTCTGGGTATTCTGTGGCATGGCTTGGGTATTTTGTGGTGGAGCTTGGATAGTTTGTGGAATGGTTTGGGTGTTTTGAGGAATAGGTTTGGCATTGTGTGGAATGGGTTGGGCATTTTGTGGAATAGGTTTGGCATTTTGTGGAATGGGTTGGGCATTTTGTAGAATAGGTTGGGTATGGAT
Organism: Liquidambar formosana; assembly: GCA_039720395.1. Taxonomy (NCBI): domain Eukaryota; kingdom Viridiplantae; phylum Streptophyta; class Magnoliopsida; order Saxifragales; family Altingiaceae; genus Liquidambar; species Liquidambar formosana. The sequence continues at coordinate 24,207,891 of CM077823.1, forward strand.
TACTCGAGCATGAACCACTTCCTAAGCCATCCTCAATGCCTCATCAGATTTCAGAGATACTTATTGTAACATAGTCATCATCTCATGCAAGAGCTGGTTCACATTCTCAGGTGCAACCACTTCTTTAGAGGAGGTCGATGCAGGTACTGATGGGTTTATTTCTGACATATTTCTAACTGAATGGTTCACTCTGACTAGTCTTCTTGTATGATCTTGAATCCAAGCCAGTCCTCTGACAGAACATATTTTCTTTTAGGCCCAATCCAAAATTTTATTTTAAATTAAGGCCCATGATTGCTCCAAATCTAATGGAGTTGACCCTAAGTACCATACCCCTAGTTGAACACTCTATTTTGACCAACTAATCCTAAGTACCTAGACGGACAACATAACGGTATCTCACGGGTACCATCAATACATTGTAGCTAGGTCTGACACAGCATACCCCTAGTTACACATAACATCCTAAAAACAAAAGTGACTTGACATACCGAGGTTGTAGGACTGGTTAACCCTACTTTCCTAAATAGACAGCACAACCATGTGTGAACCCTGGAAATTGGGCCCACAAGGGATTGAAAGAAAATGGATTTGAAAAAGAAAAAGGAAAGGAGTCGCCACCTTATTTTTTAAAGGAAACAAGGAAAACCCTAAAAATCAAGTTGTTTTAGGAAAACAATTTGAATGACTCCATAAAAAAAGGAAAGGCAAAAACCAATCTTTTGAAAACCAAAGAAATCGGGGATTCGGAGGCTAAGTTATGACATGGGAAGGTTCTAGGCAAAGCCTATAGGCACCCATGTCACCCTTTCGGTCTCTCAGTTCATTTGGGCTAAATCAAGATCTTTCCATACAAAAATTAGCAAGTATATCATCACAAGAATTGCATGCATATCATATATTTCATTCATCCATCCATGCATAATAAGCACATAAAAACAGAAAAAGAAAAAGAAGAAAAGAAAACAAAAATAAACCTAGGATGCTTGGATCCTAGAACGGACTTGAGCCTCACGAAGAGCGCCTACGTACCATGCAGCGAAATACATGGATCAAAGTCCACGTAGTTCGATTAGAATTAGGGTTGAATCCTAATATAAACCTATGGTAAAAACCCTAGGTTTCCTTATTTGAATCAAAAGAGTTGAATATGATAGAAAGTTTGATTTTAGGAAAGAAATCCACAAAATGGAAACTTTAATAAAAACCAGAATTTTATTTATGAAGGAAACCTTTGATTAAACCATAGGATCATATTAAAAATTAACCTTAGATAGGGAGAAGAGAAGGGATAAGGAAGAAAGGTGAATTGGGGCACCTTCACACCCACTTACCTGAGCGCAATTAGCTCCAAGCATTAGCTATTTCAGACCTGAGCAGCCCTATTTGCCATAGGACAAATACCACACCTATTTGCACCCTTACAAGTGCTCAAAACCATGCGAAAACACTAACATGCAAATCTGGACAGAATAGTATTGTGACCTAAAATCATCTACTAAGCATGCCAATAGCAAAAACAGCGAACAATAATAAGTCCTAACATATTCCTAGAACCATATCATGCATAAAAACCCTAAAACATACTAACATGCATGCAAAACTATCATGTTTACTCCATATGAAAAACATATACAGCAAACACGAAGAAAAACCAATAAAAAAGTCTACTTTATCATGCTATATGAAAACAAACACGAAACAATGACTCTAAAACCCTAAACTCACAAATATGCTTAAAAACTCACAAGACATACTTTAATCATGCTAAAACCAAACTAAACAGAAATTATATCATGCATATTAACTAACTAAAGCAATATAACATGATGAAAATCCTAACTCTAACATGCAATGACACTAATCCTAGCACAAGGACAAACAGGAGCACAAGAATCATAACTATGCATTGAAACATAAAGGACAGCCCTAAAGCATGCTAAACAGTAGATAAACAATAGATATTCCATGTATATTAACTAGCTAGAGTGTTAATACATGATAAAAAGGCTACCTTTAACATGCAATAAGCCTAACCCATATGAAAACCTAGTTTAAGCTTGAATAGAGAAGGAGAATACCTTATTCTCTCTCAAACACTCAAGTATTAATGCATAAAGTGGCTCCCCTTGTGTTTGTAATTGTTCGTGGCTCCTCAGGTCTTTAGAGTGAATCAAACCAACACGAATCCTCCTCTTTGTCAAAGTGGTATCACAGCAAAGAGATCAAAACTCACTCAACTTTGAAAAGAAATAGAAAACAAAAAGAGAACAAGAGAAAAGAAAAGTGATTTTCGTCACTTTGCAGCAGCAGCAACTTCAATCGCGTTTTTGGGTATGAAAACGTTGGATTTGGACAAAGCTTGTGAAATACAAAGTTGTAGAGAATTGAATTATCTTTCTAACAAGACCAATTTCATCAAATTCTGACTTCGGATGAAAAAGTTATGATTAAAATACGACTGCTGGTTTTCAGAAAATCTGCTGCTGAATTATGACGAATTTCACTCCCTCCAAACCCTCTTCTCCTCCCCCTTTTTTAAAGACATTAAGAGAGTATTTATAGCTGAAATCTAGAGTTTCCTTTTCCTTCCTGGACTAGGTTTCCTTGGAGAATAATCAAAAGGTATTTTATAATGATAAAAGACTTCTAATCTGAATAGGAAAAGGAAATTGTCTTTTATAAAAATTGGGAGACTGACCGCTAACACGCATGCACATGTATCGTATGTGCATACACACACTCATCACATACGTACACGTGTTAGTGTCATGATAAAAATGGCTAATTTAATAAAATAATTTTCTTTTCATTTTAACCAAAAATCTCATGCTATGATTCGCACTAATTCTTCAAGGATAATCCGTAAATAACCACACTAAACTCATCATCAGGCCATATCAAAATTGAACTTCATGAAACACTTTTGAGGGTAAAATGATGACTAATGAAAGTCAATTTGAAAAGATTTGGTTGGTAATTGTGAGTCAATTAGAGCTAACCCAAGGAAGGGTCAATTAACCAACTTGAACTACATCGAGCCATTTTAATCCCGGGCCATTGACTTACCAAATTGAACCTAGAAATACCTCATATGCATCCATATGAACTCCAATTGACAATTTGGAGATCATTCCAAGGTCAAATGAAAAGTTTGGGACTTAAAAGACGATTATGCCCCTCAAGTCACAAAAGCTCTTATTATCCCTCAAGATCAACTCCAATTTGAACCAAAATTCATATCCATTGTCCTTGTGACTCTAGAAAACTAATGCAAGTGACTAGACTCAAAAACAAAACAAAAACATGCATGAAATGATGAGCCCTAGTAAGGTGGTGCAAAAATGGGGTGTGACACCATGCATTAATCAAAAATTAAGAAAATTAAAAGATAAAAACTAAACTACGTTGGACTTGGGCTCAAGTAAGCGGCCTACGTACTTCTGATGAAGATCAAAGTCTACGTAGTTCGAACAGCCATGTTGAGGGGAAGAGTTTCACTCCTCATAGCATTTTATTAGAATCCAATCCATAATTAAACACTTGTTTTTGAAAAACAACTCACTTGAAAAGAAACAAATTTTATTTGAAAACTTGTTTGACTTAGGATCAAAACCCTAATATAATCCTATGAGTAATAAAACTCATGGGGGCATGCATCATTACATAAGCAACTACATCATGGCAATGGAGTTTGGAGATTATACCTGACAAAACTAAGGCAGAGTTTTCTTTGCAACCTCGGGGTTTTTAAGTTGAAAGTTGGGCAGAGCTTCGACGCTTTCTAAGCTTCAATGATGGCCTCAAGGGAAGGACTCGTAAGTCGGGCAAAGCTTCTGCACCTTTAAGCTCTAGAATGGGTCAAAAGCTAGAGGGTACTAATAAGGAATGTTCCACATTAACTATTGACCCAAGATTTTCTTTAGAATGAGTCTCAACTGAAGGGATACTAATAGGAATGTTCACCCCACACTCAAGAACTCAAGCTCTTCATTTGCTTAGGAATACTCTACTAAGACTTCGTGAAGAATGAATGAAGGGAGGACCTATTTATAGTGAAAGATTGGTGGAATGAATGGCCAAGATTGGATCTAGCTAGGGATGATCCAAGGGCTCTAAAACACTCTCAAGAGCTGGTTCCTATCTCAAACACTTCAAAAATCCAGAGGAAATTCGAATTCTAACAAGAAAAGGAGTCTATTGGGCTCAAACTAGGGTAAAAAACGCATCAGTGGCCAACGGGCACTTTGGGTGGCCATTTGGCCTTCCTTTAGTGGCCATTTGGCCTCTCTTGGTGGCCATATGGCCACCAGTAGCCTTTTTGGTGCATTTTTGCCTTCTTTTGTGCATTTAACTCCATCAAAGGCCAACCGGGCACCCTTGGTGGCCATTTGGGCACCATAGGTGGCCATACAGCCAGCACTAGCCCATTTAGTGCGTTTTTGAGCTCTTTTGTGCACTTTTTCCCTTTTATGCTATGTATTTTACCCATTTTGAGTCTAAATTCATTGATTTTGGACTTAAAACGACCATGGCTCAATTCTCTACTTAAAATCTGATTAAAACAATCCTAATTAAGCCACACTTGGTCAATTAATCAAGGGTTAAGCCCATATGTCTCATAGAGATCAATTAAGACTAACCAGAAAAACATTAGGGTTTGAACCCTAATGGAGTCCTAGTTGCAATCAAACTCTCCCAAAAATAATTCCAGGCATTAATACACCTTAGTGAAGACCCAATTGACATTAATAAAGTATTAATTGGACTCAATTGGATCAAATTAAGAAACAATTATAAGAAGGGCCGACGAACGAGGTCAAACTGAGCCTACTTTGGACTATCCTTAAGCAAATCATCTCCAAACTTAACCAAATTTTAGACCAAGCCTATAAATGACATCCTAAGGTCATTAGGATCATCTTGGGATGAATTTGGTGAGAATTGGATGTTAAATAAGAATTATGCAAGTGAATTGACATAAATGCCCTCCAAGTCACAAAAGTTCTTATTAGTTATCAAGACTTAACCAAATTGAACCCCGGAAGATACCATGGATTCTTTGGGATGTATAGAGCTTAACTAAAAAGATTTGGTGCCAAAATAATATAATTCTCTACATGTGATAATGCTCCTAAGGTGGAAAGGTGTGGAATTAAGGGATGAAAATAGGGTGTCTACAGTGCCAAATTCTATGGTGCGCTCACACAAAGGGTGGAAAGCAACTACTTAACCCATGAGATCATCCTAATTTTTATGCCAAAGTTCTACTGGTTCTCATGCAAACTAAGGCATCCTAACCACACGCCAGATTAACTGGTGCACTCAATGTGAGATAGGGAAAAACATGGATATACTATGTGCCAATTCTATGGATCCCTCACATAACTTGGGAGACAAATCCACCAAATCCACGATCATCTTGCTTACATGCCAAAACTGTGGACCTCATATAAGACAAGACATCCTGACCACATGCCAACTGAGTAGAAGCGCCCGATGTGAGACAGGGAAACAAAATTTTTTTGTGTGCCAAATTCTATGGTGCGCTCACACAAGGTGGGAAAAATGACTACTTAACCCATAAAACTCAATTTCTTTAGTACTCAAGAAGGAGAACCATTGTTTCAAAATATCACTTAGCCAAAGTTTTTCAAAGATTTTTTTCCCATATTTTTTCAAATATTTTTTCAAATATTTTAAGAAGATTCTTTTTAAATATTATTGCAAATGTTTTTAAAAGATTTTTCGAACAATATTTCAAATGTTTTAAAAGATTTTCTTTTTAAACCTTATTTCAAATATTTTCTTAAAAGATTTTTCAAACATTATTTCAAATTTTTTTTAAAAAAGATTTTTCAAACATTACTTCAAATGATTTTCAAATGCCTTAAACTTTTATTTATTTATTTATTTTTAAATGCCTTAAACTTTTTCTAAGTTTTTCAAAATAATGTTTCTTTTCTTGATGTGGGAAAAGCAACTGCTTAGCCCATAAGGTCATCCTAATTTGTATTGCCAAAGTTCTATTGGTACTCATACAAACTAAGGCATCCTAACCACGCACCAGATTAACTAGTGTACTCAATGTGAGATAGGGAAAGACATGGATATACTATGTGCCAATTCTATAGAGCTCTCACATAGCTTGGAAGACGAATCTACCAAACCCATGATCCATCTTGCTTACATGCCAAAACTTTGGACCTCATGTAAGACAATGCATCCTGACCACACGCCAAATGAATTGGAAGCGCCCAATGTGAGACAAGGAAACAAAAATTTCTAATGTGTGCCAAATTCTATGGTGCGCTCCCACAAAGATGGGGAAAGCAACTACTTAACCCCTGGATAATGGATATACTATGTGCTAATTCTATGGAGCCCTCACATAGCATGGGAGACGAATCCACACATAGCTTGGGAGACGAATCCACCAAATCCATGATCATCTTGCTTACATGCCAAAACTTTGGATCTCATGTAAGACAAGGCATCCTGACCACACGCCAAATGAATTTAAAACGCTCGATATCAGACAGGGAAACAAAAATTTCTAATGTGTGCCAAATTCTATGGTGCGCTCACACAAAGATAGGTAAAGCAACTACTTAACCCTTGGATAATGGATATACTATGTGCCAATTCTATGGAGCCCTCACATAGCTTAGGAAATAAATCCACCAAATCCATGATCATCTTGCTTACATGCCAAAACTTTGGACCTCATGTAAAACAAGGCATCCTGACCACACGGCAAATGAATCGGAAGCGGCTGATGTGAGACAGGGAAACAAAAATTTCTAATGTGTGCCAAATTCTATGGTGTGCTCACACAAAGATAGGTAAAGCAACTACTTAACCCTTGGATAATGGATATACTATGTGCCAATTCTATAGAGCCCTCACATAGCTTAGGAAATAAATCCACCAAATCCATGATCATCTTGCTTACATGCCAAAACTTTGGACCTCATGTAAGACAAGGCATCCTGACCACACGCCAAATGAATTGGAAGCGCCCGATGTGAGACAGGGAAATAAAAATTTCTAATGTGTGACAAATTCTATGGTGCGCTCACACAAAGTGGGAAAAGTGACTACCTAACCCATTGATTCACTTCAATTATCTTTTCTTTTATTGATTACCCCGTGTCCTATTAGCATGCCAACTAAGTTGGTGTACTTAATGCAAAATAGGGAAAACAAGACTTAAAAATGTACCAATCTTTGGTAAATTCCTCATGATTGTGAATAAAGTGACTACTTAATTCACAAAAACCCAAAATTTCTTTTAAAACCTTGCAATTCATTCAAGAAAGGGGGCATTATTTCCAAATATCACTTAGTAAAGTATCGCTTCAAATATTTAAAACATTATTTCAAATGTTTTAAAAGGATTGATTAAAACATCATTTCAAATTTAAAAGTTTTTAATCATTATTTCTTAATGATTAAAAAGAGATTTCAATCATTACTTCTTAATGATTTCCAAAAACATGCTTTTCTCATATTTTTTTTTTAAGAAAAGTTTTCTTAAAGCATTCTTTCCAATGCTTCTTTCTTTTCCAAAAACCTTTTTTTTTTTCAAAGAAAATCACTTGAGCATTATTTCAAATGCTTTTAAAAAAAATCAATTCTAATTTTTATTTTTCCCAAAGACCTCTTTTTCTTTTTCAAAGAAAATCACCTTGAGCATTATTTTAAATGCTTTTAAATCAAAAACATCATTTTCAATGTTTTTTTCTTTAGAAAAGCATATGTTTATATACTTTTTGAAAATTTCATTTTCCAAAAATTCTTTTTTTTCTCTTTCAAAAGCCTTTATAGAAAACCATTTTTCTAAGGAACATCATTTCAAATTCCTTAAACTTTTTTTTAAAAAAAAAACAAAACATTATTTCCAATGTTTTAAATCCTTTTAAACATTATCTTTAATGCTTTTAAACCTTCAAAGCAATAAACTTTTTCTAAGTTTTTCCAAGAATAATGCCTTCTTTCTTCAGCATTTTTCAAGCAACCCTTTTTCTTTTTTTTCTCATGCATTTTCCATGCTTCAAAACTTTTTCAAGACTTTTTTTATTTTTTCTGAATTTTCTCTGATTTTCTATGCTTTTTTAATGCCAAAAAGTCCTAACAAGGATGCCAAAAATGAGCTATAAAAGGGGTAAGTGGCCAAATGGCCACTCTTGGTGGCCGTTTGGACACTTTGGGTGGCCATTTGGCCCACCAAGGTGGCCAGCTGGCCAGCAGTGGGGTTTTCAAGCCCTTTTCTCCTTTTAAGACTTACATGTGATCATTTCATATACCCCAAGCCCCCACACGAATTTGAGAGCCTCTCTTTCTAGAATTCCAACTCAAAACCCATTTCCAACTTCTTTAAATCACTAAATTTGATTTCCCAAATCCTAGAATTCAACTAAATTGGATTATTTAAACTTAAAGAAAGACATTCAAGCTTCAAGAATCAACTAATTGGAGGATTCATGCTCCACCAAAACCCAACATCAACAACAAGCTTTTACAAACTTTTCAATTCTTATCAATGGCTTCCTTTTCATCTACTAATGAAGGAAAGTTCCCTTACATCATAGTCAAGAAGTATAAGCCACCAACCAAAAAGAAAAAGAATTGAACAATCAACTGTTATGCTTTCATTGATATTCCATGTTATGTAATTTTTTGAACAATGATAACCCAATCCAGAGCTTATGCATGTATTAGGAGCATGTAAACTTGTATCTAAACATTATTTAGACACTTTTTGATATGAATTTGGAGTCCTAATGCTCATAAAAATCACTTATGAACATTTGCATACTCACCAAGCTTCATTGGAATTTCATTTCTCCACTTATTTCTAAACTTTCTAAATCACTAGGATTGACTCACAAATCCTAAGACAAAATTGAAGCATTCAAGCCCCAAGATGATATGTAAGGGCTCTCAGCCCCAGAGTACATTACATTAGCCCACGGGCTTGGTAAGTCTCTTAGCCTTGAGACTAAACAAAGTTGATCCTCAAACCTTGAGGTAGGTTTACATAAGGCATTCAGGCCTTGAAACTAAATGATGACAGCTCAATGAGGGAAATTAGTAAACCTAGACCCAACAAGACTTAACAAAATGTGTACTACTCTATAAATGCATAAGAGGGGAAAGGCCAACAGTGGCTTTCAATCAAGATTCACCATTTTTTTCTATGGAAAGCATTAGGGTCACCTAAACAAATCTAGTACAATCATAGAGCCTTTTCTTAAAACCATTTTCTTTAGTTATGAACACACCTTATTAGAAAAATATGTACTTTTAAGAGGCTTGGATTGAACCTGTTGTTCTTTCAGAGCATGAAGATAAAATGGATACTTTCTTTTTCCCTCCTTTCCTTTTTCTTTTCAAAAACCCTAACTTTTGCCTAGATTGCCCTTTTGGGTCTTCAACCTAGCGAGTTGCCCTAAATTTTGCCTAGGCTGCCCTTCTGGGTTTTCAACCTTGCGGGCTTTTTCTTTTCTCTTCATTTCTTTTCCTTTTCTTTTCTTTTCTTTTCCTTTTTTTTTTTTTTTTTTTTTTTTTTTTTTTTGGCCACAAGCTATTCAAATCTTGAAACTATTTTAACCATGGAAGAATTCAATTCATGAAATCTTATAGCCCCATTCTTCATTGAGTCATTCAGATATTTCTACCGAATAGGACAAATCATTTCCTCAGAAATTAATGCTACCCCTTTTTCTATCATGAAATATGTGATGAGAATTTTGGTTAAAGGAGATGGTAAGGTGTTACAAATGAGGCATTTTGTTTAACCATGGGATTGAATGGGATCACAACAATCAAGACTTCTTTAGAGGGCAAGGTCAATAACTAATAAAGACACGGGATCAAAACTAAACACAAAGAGAACCATGGGAGAATCAATGATGAGGGACTCTTTTTCTTTCTTTCTTTCTTCTGTTTTTATTTTTTATTTTTTTTGAATCAACAAGACAAAAAGTAACAAAAGATAGTAGAAAAATCATATCAACTTTCTTAGTGGCATGTTAAATCTCTTAAGAGGCTTACAAATGAAACTATTTCCTTTCAACTTGGTCACAAAAAATCACCTTCAATGATCAATCACATGCAAAGCCCCTTTTTTTTCTTTCTTTTTTTTTTCTTTTTTTTTTTTTCTTTTAGACCACACCCAAAGTGACTTTATGGGCTGCCTACGTATCCCCACTTAATCCTTGAAAGAAACATACACGTCTGAGAAGCTTATCTTTTGTAGGGAATCAGGTCTTCGTAGTTCAAACACAATTTTCTTTTCTTTTTTTTTTTTTTTTTTGGAAAGCCCTAACTTTTGCCTAGGCCGCCTTTTCATGTTTTTAACCTAGCGAGCTAGGACTTTGCACATGTCAAAGATTTTTATTGATATAGGGACCACCCTAATTTGATCTTCAATTCTCCTTTCGGGTTATGAACTGATGCTCTAACCTCTTTGAGCACAAAGTATTTCTTCAACAATTCTCTATCAATCTTCTTCAACATTCTTGATTATTCTACCATCACTTTTCCACTCAAAACATTTTTTTGGATTTTTTTTTTCATCTCTTTTTTCTTTTTCTTTTTCGCTACATGAGCTAAACTTCTCGAAAGTCTGATTTTGAATTGTTCAATGCTCAACTTCTTGATCTTCAAAGGCTTCAAAGTCTTTATTCAATGGCATGATGAGTTCTCTATCTTCATTCAGGAGGGTGGTCCCTAAGCTAATCATTTCAGGCTTATCATTGTTTCCAAATTAATTGGTCATAGTTCAATCATTATGCCTCTAAAGTTTATTTTCATGCCACTTTGATCATTAATTGATTGATAAGAAGAATAAAAAGACAAATGAATACATGAAATTCATCATTTTATTAAAAGAAAGAGACATTACATTGAGATTAAAGGATGAAGAGAATGATAGACCAACTAACTAGTGGACTCAAAAGCAAAAGACCTACAAATTTCGGAAAAAAAAAAAAAAAAATGAACTAGACCCAAACCCAATAGAAGATAACCAAACTTTTCATCCTAGATAGTCATAGTAGAATCAATGTAGCCGCAAACACAAAGCGGAATGTGGATTCACTGTCTTCTTCAACTGTTCTGGGGCTTCATTGGGGTCTTTCGGCTCATCAATGGTTTTCTCATCAATGAGGTCTTGGGTTGCGTGTTTCAGCTTTAAACAATCATTAGTTCGATCTCCCCTACTTTGATGGAATTTGTAAAATTCATCTTCCTTGAACCAACGAGGTAATGGGCTTGGTGGTGGCATAGGATCAAGAGGTTGGAGAAAGCCTGCTGTCTTCAACCATTCATAGGTTCATTCCAAAGACATGTATAGTTTGGAAAACTGGCGATGAGCCTTGGTAGATTGGAAAGGCTGTTGAAAGATAACATTATTGACACTAATTGTGGTTTTTCGATTGGAATTGAATAATAAAGGGTGGTTAATGGGCTTGAGAAAGGTGATTACCCCTTGATCAATAAATTCTTCAATCTCATGTCGCAATCTGATGCATTGATCGGTGCTATGTCTATTGCCGTAGTGGAAATCACAGTACTCATTTCCTTTAAATCGACAAGGCAAAGGATTGGGTAATGGTGCCGAATCGAGCGGTTCAAGTACACCCTTTGCCTTCAACTTCTCAAAGGCATGGCTCAATGGCATATAAAGCTCAGTGAATTGACGAGGACATTTATTAGCCATTTGAACCTGGCGAACCATCTTTTCAAAGGTCTTAGTCTTGAAGGCATTAGCTTGTGGCTTAAGAAACTGTGGTAACTTGGGCCTAACAACCTCAGCAGTGGGCTTTAGGCTGTCATCCATTTCATTGGGTTGGGCTTGTGGAGTTGTTTGAACAATCTCCAGGACATGGATCAACATTTGTAAAGCTGTGCAGATCATTTTCTTGATGTCTTCCAAACTAGTGTTATCATTCCTAGGCCATCTTAATCAATGAAGTGGATGTAAACAACTGTATGGTGGATTCCACTCGGACTTCAACTCAAAAAGCTATCACAGATTCAATCCATCCCCTGACAAGAACACATTCCCTATTTAGGCTTTGTCCAAAAATCTTTTTTTTTTTTTCAATTTTAACAAAAGGCTTATGACTGCCCTAAATCTGATTAGATTGACCTTAGATGGCGCACTCCTAGTTGGACACTTTTTAACTGAATTCCATAACATTGAAGATAGGACGACATACATGGGACCAACTGATCCTAAGTACCTAGACAGACAACATAACGGTATCTCACGAGTACCATCAATACTTTGTAGCTAGGTCTGATTAAGCATACTCCTAGGTACACAAGACATCCTAAAAACAAGGGTAAGTTGACATACCAAGGTTGTAGGACTAGTTAACCCTACTTTCCTAAGTGGATGGCACAACGGAATACCATGGACACATAGACAAAGGTTAAACCTAAACTTGAAATACCCCTAGTTGGATGGTCATCCTTTAAGGGTACAAAAACATACTAGGGACATGGAAACAAATAACCCCCTAAGTTGTAATGCGAGGATCAATCATAGAGAATTAGACAACATAACGACCCGACAGATTCTCAATCAAAGGTCCATGACTATTTTGACATGTATGAAATCTGACACAATATGACCTTAGTTAGATAACCCATCCATTAGTATGCCTTGTGGGGCATTGGGTGGGTGGACATACTAGGGTCATTGGATCGCGTTATACCTTGTTCATTCAATCACATAACATGTATAATAACAAGCAGCACAATAGCATGGTTTTGACATTATAGCAAAGTGAGCAAAATGTGTCCCTATTCTACATAAATTTGGGGGGTTGAAAGGTTCCCCAATTGCTAGAGAGGTTTTATACCTAGTCACATGTGAATTATGGAATTCATGTGGGTTGAGTAGTACGACCTACTCATATGATATTCCTGAACAGTGAGCCATTCAGTACGAGACAATTGGAGTTGATAGGTACACCATCAAAGGTCTAGTGTAGCCGATTATTAGCAAGGATACATCGATGCAAATATGCAATGCAAAAGAGTGATAGTGATCGATTGATTAACAATGAAATTGATTAAGCCCAATAAATAAATTTGAGTTTAGCCCTCAATGTCCCTAGTGTAGTCATCAAATTGTGGACTCCAGAAATCGACTCAGGGAATCGAGTTTCTGTTCCACTCTTTAAAGAATTTCAAAAAGCAAGGAGTCGCCACCTCATTTTTAAGGTATGAGGAAACCACTAAAAGATTTATTTTATAAAAACAAATTTAACTCCATTAATGGAAAATAGGCAAGTCTTGAACCAAAAACAAGGATTCAAGGGCTAGGTTACGAAATGGGAAGGTTCTGAGCCACGGCCCATAGGCACCTATTTCGCTTGATAAATCGGTCTCATTTATTGATTGGGCTTAATTAATTTCAACCATGCAATAACTAAAAACTACGAAAATTAGAAGATAAAAACTAAGCTAAGTTGGACTTGGGCTCAAGTGAGCGGCTTACGTACTTGTGACGAAAATCAAAGTCCACGTAGTTCGAACAACCATGTTAGGGGCAAGAGTTTCACTCGTCGTAGGACTCTATTAGAATAATAGAATCCAATCCATAATCAAACACTTGTTTTTGAAAACAACTCACTTCAAAAGAAACAACTTTGGTTTGAAAAATTGTTTGATTTAGAATCAAAACCAGTAATATAATCCTATAAATAATAAAACTCGTAGGAGCATGCATCATCACATAAACAACTACATGATGGCAATGGAGTTTAGAAATTATACCTAGCAAAACTGAGGCAGAGTTCTATTTGCAACCTCGTGGTTTTGAAGTCGAAAATTGGGCAGAGCTTCGACGCCTTCAAGCTTTAAGATGGCCTCAGAGGAAAGAGTCACAAGTCGGGCAGAGCTTCCGCACCTTCAAGCTCTAGAATGGGTCGCAAGCTAGAAGGTACTAATAGGAATGTTCCCCACTAACTATTGAGCCCAAGCTCTTCTTAGAATGAATCTCAAGCAAAGGGATACTAATAGGAATGTTCACCCCACACTCAAGAACTTAAGCTCTTCATCTTCTTAGAATGAATCCACTAACTATTCTGCATCTTTATCCCTTTATGCTATGTATTTGGCCCATTTTAAGTCCAAATTCATTGATTTTGGATTTAAAATGACCATGGCTCAATTCTCTACTTAAAATCTGATTAAAACACTTCTAATTGAGCCATAATTGGTCAATTAATCAAGGGTTAAGCCCATATGGCTCATAGAGATCATCAATTAAGGCTTACCGGGGCAACATTAGGGTTTGAAACCTAATGAAGTCCTAGTTGCAATCAAACTCTCCCAAAAATAATTCCTAGCATTAATACACCCTAATTAAGACCCAATTGGTATTAATGGAGCATTAATTGGACTCAATTGGATCAAATTAAGAAGCAATTATAAAAAGGACCAACGAAGGGAGTCAAACCAAGCCTACTTTGGACCATCCTTAAGCAAATCATCTCCAAACTTAACCAAATTTTAAACTAAGCCTATAAATGACATCCTAAGGTCATTAGGATCATCCCGGGATGAATTTGATGAGAATTGGATGTTAAATAAGAATTATGCAAGTGAAATGACATAAATGCCCTCCAAGTCGCAAAAGTTCTTATTAGCTATCAAGATTTAACCAAATTGAACCCTAGAAGTTACTATAGATTCTTTGGGATGTATAGAGCCTAACTAAAAAGATTTGGTGCCAAAATGATGCAATTTGCTACATGTGATAATGCCCCTAAGGTGGAAAGGTCAAATATTAGGGGATGAAAATGGGGTGTCTACAGAAGGGTTGACATCTTCCTCCAAAATAAGACTTCGTTATCGCTATTCAGAGTTTCAACACCTGATAGACGCTGTGAACCATGGGTGTTAAACCCTCTTTTTAAATTAATCAAAAGTAGATTTATTTTTGGTTCACACAAAAAAAAAAAAACAATGAAAACTAGGAGTCGCCACCTCATTTTTAAGGAACAATAAAAACCATGAAAACAATTTTACTTTTAAAACCATAGTGACTCCAATTTTAGGAAAAGCAAGGTCTTTGAACCAAAGAAAAGGATTCGAGGGTTAAGTTACGATGTGGGTAGGTTCTGAGAAACATTCCATAGGCACCCACATCGCCACAAGTTGGTCTCCTAATCTAATTGGGCTAATTTAATTCCTTTATCACTGAATTGTCACCATGCATAAAGAAAAGACAACACATATGGTAATGAAACATTCATGCAAATAAGCCATCAATCATAAAAAAATAAAGAAAAGAATAATAAGATAATGAAGCCAAAGCAATAAGGAAACAAAATAAAGAACAAAACAAAGAAGGATAAACAACACAAAAAGAAAAGAAAAGAAAGCCTAGGATACTTAGTATCCTAGGGTGGACTTGAACTCAAGTGAGCGCCTACGTACCTCACAAACAAACAAGCAAGGATCAAAGTTCACATAGGTTGAATGGAGGGCTATTCCCCTCATAAAGAACTACAATAATTTGCAAATTTCTATTTTTTTCAAAAAGGAAAGTTTTAGAAAAGGAAAGCTTTAGAAAAAGGGAAGTTCCAATGAAAAAGGAAACTTTTAGAAAATGGAAGCTTTAGTAAATGGGAAACTTTTAACAAAAATGAAACTTTCAGAAAAATGGAACTTTATGAAATAGGAAACTTCTAATAATAGGAAGTTTGATAAAAAGGAAACTTTTAGGAAAAAGAGAAACTTTAGTAAAAGGGAATTTTATGAATTAGGAAACCTTTAATAAAAGAGAATTTTTTATGAAATAGGAAATTCACAAACTACCATAATTCTATATGAGAGATATAGCCCAAAGGGAGAGGGGGAAGACTCTAGGTTAATTGATCTCCAATTAACCTAAAATTAAGCATGCAATAGTCATCACATCACAATCATATCATCACATCAAAGCAATAACAAATAAAGGGAAAATCAACCCTAGACATGCTAAGAGGCTATCATCATGCAAAAGACAACAAAACTAGGGTTAAACATGCTCAAAAACCATCAAAGGCAAATCTGGATAGAATGTATAACATCCTAAAATCACCTAAATTCATGCAAAAAGAATGAATCAAACGACTAATAAAACCCTAATGCATTTTTTTCCATCTTTATCTCTAAAATTTCACAATCTTCCTCTCTAGAATTGGCCAAGCTAACCTAGGGTTTGTAGTAGGTCCTATTTATAGACACCCCAATTTTCCCAGGCCACCTCTTGACAATTCAATGATCCACTTAACAATAAACTTTGACTAGACAAGTGATGAAAAATGGTGAAACTAATTTTCACCCACCTACTTCTCAATCAAATTCGATAAACCAATCATCAACCGAGCCCTTTCTAAATCAACAAGTCAGTCCCCAAGGCATCTCCAGATGACTCGTCCTCTGAATCCAACATTCCAATTCATGATCAGACCTTTTTAAACCACCAATAAAATCCTTAGATTAAATCTAAGAAATCCAATTTCGAGATCCAACGGCCCAACTGCACGAATTGGATTCCCTTAGAACCCTAATCGACTCGCGAAGAAACTATGGGTGGATTTCCAAATCCAACGGTCTGATTGATTCATGATTGAACCTTTCCAGGCTTCAAATTGAATCCCCAAAACAACTTTATGGTATTCAATTCTTGGAAGAGTCCAAACACAGACCGATCCGCTCAAAACCCTAAAATTAGTCCCTTAAAGTAACTTTGGGTAGACCAATTTGCAGATCTAATAGATCAATTCATAAACAAACCTTTCCAAACTATTAATTAAATCTTTAGTTCAGATTTAGGGTGTTCGAGTTCTAAGATCAATGGTCCAGTTACGGACCAAAGACTCCCAAACCATAATTATCCCTTAAACCAAACTTTAGGTGACCCAATATTTTAAACCATTCCTCCGGTGGACAATCCAACCATTGGATTCCAATTTCAATCCTCCTAGACCGTTGGATTTCAATTTCAAGCCTCCTAGAACCATGGGGAATCAACCAATCGAGATTCTGAGAACGAAACCCTAGCAATCAAAAATCGTAATCAACACCCCGATTAGTGCGATAATTGTGATTAAGGGTGGAAATCAAGTTTTAAGAGGCATCACCCGATACTTTACTGGGAAATTGAAATTTCAATCATCATTCAAAACCAACACTCGAAAATCATCAAACTAACATGCGATCGAAACTGGGTGATCGAATAGTCAAGGAAAGGATGTACCATGTAGCCTACCCCACTAAATCGGCCTCAAAGGGTCAAATATAGAACACATATCAAGGAAACACAAATGCCAAAGCAAATTATGTTTGATTTTAACCACAACATTCACCTGTTGGAGAATTGCATGTTGTAGTTTAAAAAAAAAAAAAAATTAGGCTCACACCTATCTGACAAGCATAAGCTCATATATGCAATTTGTCTTGAGGAAACTCACTCCTATCTAACAAGTGTGAAGGCGTGAGCTCACAGTTGTTAGATAGGAGTGAGTTTATTTTGCGCTTTGGATCATTTTACCCCGATCGAATGGAGTATTTCCAATTCAAATATTTTTCTAAATACCCTCCAAACCCCCTACTTCCAAAAATACCCTCCCATTTTACCATTTTGCCCCAAAAAGTTTCCCAAAAAACCTATAAATACCCTACCCCTATTCATTTTCATGTATTCATGAACTCTTATGCATTGAATTCTCCCTCATTCTATGCAATTTATGCACAACTTACTTCCATCAATTCTAAGACTAAACACCCCCCAAAAATCCCATAACCTTAGGGCTTTAATAGCATTTAGGGTCAAAATCCCCCAATCCACTCAAAAATCCCTCAACTTAGCATAGGATAATATATTCATTAAACCATCAATCCTAACCCCAATCCATTCCATTATTCAAGCATCATTTGGGGCATCAAAGGGAGACTTGAGGAAGGCTTTTGGAAGCTTCCAATCATCACAAGGCAATAGTGATAATCATCTACACTAGGTAAGTAATTCCTTCAACTCAATTTCGGTTTTCCAATTCTTAGCATTATAACTATAGCTCTTGCAACCCCCTACTTTTGATTAGCAGACCTTATCCCTCTCCTACAAGGTTTCATATTAGCTCCCTAACATGTGTCACGGAGGGGATAATCCTAGTGCAAAGAATTTGAGGGTAGAAGACTCGATACCCACCTTTTAAATGCCAAATTAAAACCCCATCACCACTAGGTCGCTAGCACCTATTTTCATTCTTTTTTATTAAATGTGAGTTTGATCTTTTGTGTGACGGTTGAAATGAAAATTGAATGTGTCAAAAATCGATTTGATACATAAACAAAATCAAAGTTGGCTAGGTTAAGGTCATGTACGCATGCATATTGTTTATACTAATCTTTTCTTGTTTTCTTGTTAGTAAATATAACTCAAACATAATAATCCCTATGCTATGGAGTCCAAGATTTAAATTAAGATCCCCTATGCTTGGAGAATATCAAGGACAATGATCAAAATAATTAAAATGGTTGCTAATTCCACTAACTTTGCTAACTACTAGCACTTTACTTTTATCGTGGGAAGTCATTGTGGTCCCTTGATCCTCCATTTGATCTTCTTGTAATTTTATTTATTTTGGTTGTGGTCCCTAGGCCTTCCTTTTCATTTTGATGTAATTTATTTTTGGCCGCGGTCCCTTGACCCACCTTTTGTGTACTTATACTTACGATTATCCAAATGATATTTATTGCATCACATCAATTCAAAACCTTGCCAAGGTTGATATTGTTTATTTATCTTTTCGAATTTTTGACACATTTAATCTTTGATTCCATACACGTGTTGTTGATTCATCTATCATACGTGCTAATCAATTAGAATTAAGTGACAGCCACCATGGTGTGGTTATGATTTGAAACCCAAGAGTTGCAAATCTGCCCACAACATGGCAGCTTACTATCACCAAGTTGGTTCGAATTGTTCACCCTTTATTTTATGTTGGGAAATTCCACCAAAAATCCAGATCCCTCCCCAAAGTCCCTATTTTATGCGGTAAAAACAGAAAATTTTCAAAAATTCATTTGGTATCACTTCCGATGTGTTGTTCCAAATGTGTTCAAATCTGGACAGATTCTGTCCATCCCCCTTTTTGTGCTTCAAAACCCTGTTCAAGATGCATGAAAAATTCTACAAAAATTTAGGAATGCCTTATGAGTCTTAAGGAATCCGACCAAAGGAAATTTCTTAGAAAAATATCTGACTTTCAAATTGTTCAAAGCACAGAAGCTGCCTCCAAAAAGGGCAGTCTGTTTTCATGGCTTTCAAAATCCCTTTTCTTTAACTTGGAAAATTCCACAAAACTTCTCAGTTGGTTTTGAATGTACGTGTCCCCAGCATTTCCACAAGAGGGAATAAATTTTAAAAATAATTTGAACCTCTGTTCAGCCACTTTTCCATAACTAGTTTTCCAAAAAGCACCCTGTTTTTCGATGTTCCATTTTAGTTTCTCAAAGTCTTGCCTAAACAATTTTTGTCAAAGTGTTGAATCCTTCAAAACATGGGATTACATCATTAACTTCGTTCCCGAATATTGTTTGAAAATAGAATGATCTCTTTTCTCACCAAATAGGTTTTCACAATTTGCTTGTCCCAAGAATTTATAAGTGATCCTCAAAATCAATTAAATAAATCAAGGTTAATTTAGGCATCCATTACAAAATTCAAGCCATCTTTTGGAAACTTTTCAAGAGCTAACTCATGAAATCTATTCCAAAAGCTCACTCCCGGTTATGCAAAATGGCCAACTCTGGAGGAGTTGTTTTCAAAAGAATTTTCAACAAAACATTTCCAATGGTATACCCTCGTAAGAATTCCTAAATTTCTCAAGAATATGCCCAAATGGAGATATAATTGCGAAATTTATTTTCCAAGTAACCATTTTCAAAGACGGTAAATTCTAAATCATCAATTTCAAATGGGGATAACATACTTTTGTTTAACAAGATAAATCTGATGTTCAAAAAATGCAATTTCAAAGCCATGAATACACTTGGTAGTATTCTTGGAGAAGGCAATTCCATTTGTTTTGAGCTTGGGAATCATAAGACACCATTCCTATTTCCTCATGGAACGAACCTATTTGCCACATACTCTTCAACATTACAAAAATAAGATGCTTCCTTTTATTTAGAAGTGTTCAAAACGCATTTTCCTTAAAATAAAAAGGAAACTTTTGTCTTCAAAAGGGATTAAATGTTTTTCAAAAGGCATCCCATTCATTCTTACAATCATATATTGCCTTCAAAATATACGTGTCCAAAAAGTCTTCGAGTT
Source organism: Liquidambar formosana (assembly GCA_039720395.1). NCBI lineage: Eukaryota > Viridiplantae > Streptophyta > Magnoliopsida > Saxifragales > Altingiaceae > Liquidambar > Liquidambar formosana. Next base: position 24,228,247 of record CM077823.1, read on the forward strand.
CTCAAGTTACTTAAATCCAAGATCAAGATACACCTAGATATAATTCATTGAAAATCGAATAACATTGTTCCCATTTCCATCCTTTCGAACTCATTTTTATCACTAAAAATAGGGTACTTTGTTGATTGGGAACTGACCAAGTTGAAATAAAACACTCATTTTTTTTAAAAGATAAGGTGAATTTATGGTCTTCAGAAGATGTTTTACACGACCATTTCTTAAATAAACCCTAAAGGCACACTTTCAAGCATTCTCGCAACTAAACTCCAATTTAGTGCCTTTAAGGACTTCTTTTGAATTACTTCCTTTCAAGCACACCAATCTATTCACTACCCTTCCAAAAGGGGTATTTCACGTCAATTTCTCCCAACTAAAATCTCATGCTGTAACAATGAATTTTTCTGCATTATAGAATGCCCACATTATTTATTTCACGCAAAATCATTTTTTTCTAAATTTTATTTTTATGCCCCATAATTTCTTGGTCACCAAGATTTGCTAAAAATGGCCTTAATTTTGACATCTCATGCTCCCAATGATAAAATTCAACATCATAATATTTTTCTAGATTTTTCTTAGTTTTTATAATTATAGTTTAATTATCTTAATTAATCCCATTTTTCATTAATAATAATCAAAATGTGTTCATTAGTGTTAAATATAGTTTATGGATGCTATATAGACCAGTTGAATTTAGAGGAAACGGTAAGACAGGCCACTAACATGCATGTCATGAACTAACTTGTTCTTTTGAAATTGCACTTTTGTGAACATCAAAAGTCCGGAGGGGACTTTCCAAACGGTTCATATTAGGGTTTTTGGAAGTTGCCACCTTATTTTTAAGGAATAAGGAAACCATGTAAAGATTTAACTTTATAAAACCATTTTGACTCCATTTTGGAAAGCAGGCCAACCTTCAACCAAAATTATGGATTTGGAGGCTAGGTTACGAAGTGGGAAGGTTTCTAACCGCAACTCGTAGGCACCCATTTTACACTAGTTGATCTCATCTTATTGTTTGGGCTTATTTAATTTCAAACATGCATATCATAACTAAAACTAGGGAAAAGATACAATAAAATTTAATTTAAATTGGACTTGGGCTCAAGTGAGCACCTACTACCTCTTACAAAGATCAAAGCCCACATAGTCCATTCAAACAATGGGGGGAAGGGTTTCACCCTTTGTGGGAGATGATTAATCTCTAATATATAATCAAACACTTATTTTGAAAGAGATAGTTTGTAAAAAACAACTTTTATGTAGAAAGCATGCTCAATTCAAGATCTAAAACTAATGTTCCCCAGCAAGTGATGAAACCTAGGGGATGGAGCATGCAATATCACACAAACATTTATTTCATGGCATCACCATTATCATGCAAGGAGAGTTGATAATTGTAACTCATAGAACTGAGGAAGGGTTCTTTTTTATCTCCACGTGCTAGCATTCTAGCAAAGGTTCTACCAAGATTGTTCTTGATCGCTCCTTTACAGATGGACACTTGAGCTTTCTAGGCTGAGTGGTTCACTTGAGAGGACGCCATTGGTTGTTTCCCTCTCTAGCTTAGTAAATCAAACTCTTCTATAGAATGATTTGCTAGTGTGAGAGGGATAGGAGGGGTGTCGCTCTCACCAACAACTCAAACTCTTCTAATGCTTTAGAAAACTCAACTGATATTTGGTGTGGAATGGGTGAGGGGATGACCTCTATTTATAGGTTGTCATGATCCAAAATTACTGAGTTATGATTAAGGTTAATAAAATAGGATTAATTTAATAAAACATTTGATTTTAGGACAAATTAAAATTTAACTTTTCCAAAGAAAACATGTTTGAGGTCCCAATGTGGATGGTAATACAATAATTTCAAATCGTTATTTTCACAACAATCTGGCATGACCCTTGTGAAACATGGGCTAGCTAAGTAAAAATGTAACCTGTTTAATATAGCAATCAAATCTATTACACTCACCGACATATGGTATCATTGCATACCACATATTCCACATGGTTTCCCCTAGATACAAATTATTAAGATCTAAATAAGTAAACATACAATCCCCATAATATCAAATTTACATCCCAACCAATACAATTACATCATTACTAATACAATAGTATATCATTCTCTACTACAAAACCTTATATTGATTCCATGGAATACATCATGAACTAAATGAAAGAAATCTCATGCATAGCACCATCAAATTATTGCATCTCGAAGCAATATCATTATCTCTAGGAAACTTGCAAAACTATAGGGGGTGAGCTAACATTCAATAGGTTACATGTTTTTACAAAGTCTATCAAGGTTTAAAAATCATAAGATACTCATACATACTGGTATACACCATATGAGAATATCAAAGTTCAATTCTATACCAAAAGACTCACCTCAAAACCAAGGTGTAAATCCAGAATCATTCCATATTACTCGATTTCCATAAAACTATATAGAAATATCTTCGTAAATCCCATAAGTCAATTTAATAAATAACGACCAATAAAATATAAGTTATATACCCATAACTTAATGCAAATGAATGCCATATATGTGACTATATGTTTAGTTTAAAAAATCCATCCATTAACTAATCTCCCCTAAAGGGGCCTTTACGTGCGGAATATGGGGAATGGCCCACCTAATGAGGACAACATAGCAAGACATCTAAAGACTGCAATAGCCTCAAATTCTGGACAACACAATAGTAAACCAAGACTATGGAGGGGAAAACACAACAAGACGTCCGAAAACCGCAATATTCCTAGTTCCAATAGCCCTCAACTTTACCAAGTTGAGGAGTAAGAGCACTCCTAAGTGGTTCGTACAAGTGGTCATATACTCATCTCGCCTTCTTATCTTCTTTCCTTTCCTCTCTCTTGAACTTACTTACCTAAAAGTGGGTTTTATGGGGCTGTTTTGCCTCTTTAACTGTCATATTTATATATGTTTTCTAGCCTAAGACAGGTGTCCTTCATGCAAAAATGAGTTAGCCATGTGTTCTAATAAATGGGCTCATTTTACTACAACTAATGTAAGAGCAAGTCCACAATGTATAGGGCCCAATATAAAATTAAAGCCCAAAATTACATAACGTTTAGGCCCTCGTTAATTGGTTTCTAAAACATATTTATAAAATATAAATATTCAATAATGCTAAATCTCACCAACGCTTGGAGCACCTTGTTGCTGCTAAGAGTCATAATTGGCTGGAGACACAGTGTTGTTATAAGCAGGTCTGGGTGGAGCATGCACTAGGTTTTGTGGTTGACATCGAGGCTTAATAGCCATTTCAGGTCAAACATCCCTCCAATCATGCTTATATATATGCCACCAAAAATCCAAAGACTCTAAATAACACTTTTTTTAAAAAAAATAAAAGAGTTTGAGCATCAAAGAGAAGCCTAACATCCCAACTATGTTGGCACCCTAGACCCTCCTAATCATGTGCATCAAAGCTCTAGATATTATTTAGAAAAGAAAAAGGAATACAAATAATAGATGAAAGAAAAAAGAAACTCTAGTCTTGGTGACTTATAATGTTACAATCTTGCTCACAATGAATATAAAGCCTAAAGAAGTCGAAATCTATAAGAAGGAAGAGAGAACATGTCATGAAAGATGAAAGAAACTAAATCTTTAGAAGAAGCCCACCACCATTGAAAACTAGAAAATTGAAGTCCCAAGTTAGCACATTTGTCCGCAGCAGCATTGCTTTCACTATATATGTGACTAAATTGGATTTTCATGTACTGCATATAATGCAAACAATTAAGCCATCTAGTCCATAAATCCCATGGAGGAGCAAACTCTTTATTCTTGAGACACGATATTACAGCACTTGAATCACACTCCAACCAAATATACCTCCACCCATTGATCCAAGCTTGTTCAATGCCAATTATCACTGCTAATAATTCAGCATAAAAAGAATTATGAGTGCCTATATTCACAGAAAAAGCACCTTTAACGAAACCCCTACAATTCCTGAAAACACCTCCTATTACAGTTGGCCTTGGATTGCCCTTAACAAGGCCATCCATATTAAGTTTAAGCCATTTAGGAGACGGAGGGAACCATCTGACTTCAATAATAGATGAAGCTCGTCATGGAACACCAGTAATAGATTTAAGGCCAGGGCAGAGGGATGAGCATTTATAACTTTTGCAGTAAGAAGAAACACTCCACTTGAACCTAGCTTTCATAAAAAGACTCTAGGGAGACTGAGGAGTAACAATATCCCAACAGTAACCAATTTTATTGCAGATAAATTGCTAGACCAAATAAAATTTCTTAACCAAAGTTGCAATTGATTTAACAATGAAGAAAGCCAAGCATACACATGGATTACCCATACATGAGGTCATCCAACAAATCAAGGGATTAACTACGCTAATCATATATTAAGCCGTAATAATCCCTATTGAGAAAACAAATCCTTACACTCTTGTTCCTAAGAGAAATTTTTTCTCTGAGGTATTCTCTATCTTGAGTTATATTCAAGTTTAAGTGTCTTTCCAACTTAAATACAAAACTCAGATTCTATATATTTTCTATAGAAACCAATATTCAAACTACAGCTAGGTTCCAGAGGATCATCTCTTTATACAAACACAGCAATTAATTTCACTCTTAAACTTGTATCAAACTAATTAATAATAGATAGAAAATTTTATAACTCAACATAATTATATAAACTTGGTTTTTATTTCATAAAAGCATCTCGCGCACAAAAGGGTGAAATTTGCTAATACTTTTCTTTAATTGAACATCACATTTGCACTTTCTTAAAACAGGACAGTTTGGGTTTGAAAATTCATAACTAAATCAAATTCAATGATGTTTTACAAACCTTAAAAAATTTAATATTGAAGAAAAATAATAGTCAATCACTCCCCAAAAAACCATGTAGTTCGAAAATCAATTCAAAGTCGAAAAACAAAATCTGGAATTTCGAAAACAGCTTGGAGTAATGGGTACAAATCCGATTTTCTTTGTTTAATTCATAAAGAATTGGGATTCAAAACTTATTTTAATACGAACTAGATTCATCAAGCTTTCAAACCGTCTAAATTTCATGTGAAACAGACATCAATAACTAATTTAAACACAATTTCTAATATAACCCATAGTAGCAGAAATTTCGGTATCAGCAACTCAAATTCAACTTTGAAATTTCACTAAAAATTAAATTTTCAATATTTTTAATTAAAACCCACGACAAAAGAACTATCTATGAATGTACTATAAATACCTAAAATTCCAAACCCAAAATCAAAGTCTAAATAGATAAAATTTTCATAAAATCGTCTACTATATAGGATTTTCCAAAATTTCGATGAAAGGTTAACTCTTGATGTTTCGTTTATTGAAATTGATAATTTAATCCTCCAACCAAACCTTCCTTTTGATTTCAGATTTCCAACAGCTCTACTTCTAGATAAAAATTATGTTTTAACTCATGCAATTCGCATACCTATAATATAACATTTAAATCCCAAATATCACAATGACAGTAAGAGGATTAAACTCAAGTTTAAACTTTCTAATATGCATAGTTACATCAAATCACTCCAAATTGATGTTAGGTATCTCTTCTATTCTTCTTCTTCTTCTTCATTTTCCCCTCCCCCTCCCCCTCCCCCCCTTCTCTCACATTTTTCACATTCTAAAGGCTTATATACTGTTGGTGGAATGTTATATATATATATATATATATATATATATATATATAAACATGTTAGCCGTAAAGGTAGCTTACGTGTCCACACATTCCATTAGTATCAACATATAATATAAATATTTAAATTTTACACTGTTAGCCCAGGTGAAAATCCCTAGAAGGGGGGGGTGAATAGGGTTTAAAGGCTAATTATGGGAATTAATGCAATCTTAAAACAATTATTGTTAACTAATAATATTTGCAATGTAATAAGCAAGATAAGCAATAAAGAGATAAAGGGAGAGAGATTGCAAACGATGTTTTAATGAGGTTCTGCCTTCCCGCCTACGTCTTAGCCTCAAGAACTCTACTTAAGGATTCCACAATCCACTATAACAATCTATTTCACGAGTGTAGATCAAACCTTTATACAATCTCCTTCACGGGTGGAGATCAAACCTTTCACCAATCTACTTCACGGGTGTAGATTAAACGTTTCACCAATCTCCTTCACGGGTGGAGATCAAACTTTAATCCAAGTGTTCTTTACTAACACTTGCTCAATCACTAGGGTTTACACAACACGTGGTTACAATGATTTGAAGTTGTTTGTTGATGAACAATCTCTCTTGAAGAGTAAATACAACAATTGAAAGCTCAACTCTCTTCTAATGATTGCTCAATAGAAAGCTCTCTAAGATTTTGGAACTAGAATGGTCAAGTATGTGGATATGAATTGATTTCACCTCTATAGTTCCAAGGATTACTAATAAATGAGTTGGGAGGCATCTATTTATATCCATTTGGCCTAAAATGGCCGTTATGGGCATTGAGAGTCGGAATAGAGCCGTTAGAAACTCATTGGGATTCAAAAACTAGCTATTAGAGACATCCCAGCCTCATGTAGTAGACTACACCATTGGTGTAGTCGACTACACATTCCAGTAGCTATGGAATGTGAAGGCTAGCAAGGTTTAGTTGACTGTAACACTTGTGTAGTCAACTACGCGTGCTTGAAATGCATTTTTAGCCTATTTTCAATTGTTTTCAACACTACGGTTCATGTATATCAATCTAGGCCTCTTATGATTGATAAAATCAATTAGTTCAAGGGTCCTAAGTTCCATCTAAGTCACATTGAGCAATAACATGAGCAACCATGTACACATAGAACCTAAAACCTCACTCATAACTTGTAAATGTCTTCATTGACGATGCTAGCTTGGTCTTGAGTGTTTATAGGTCTTTGCCTTGCATTCTATGCTCACTTATGCTCATGCTTGAGTATCCTTGATGTCTTGAACCTATGCTTGTTGTATCGTGTCATGGATATGCCATTATTGCTTATTTGAGTTCATTGACTTGAATCAATTGATCCTTGCTTGTGCTTGATATGATTTGTGCTTGAGTACCTAGGTTTGATCATTGTATTGACATTTAAACCATTAGCACTAACATCGATTCTTTGTTATCATCAAAATCTCGGATATGCCCTTGGTTAAAAACCTTAGGTCTAACAATCTCCCTTTTTTTTATGATAATAAACCATTGATGTTTTAAATAATCAACATGTAATATGAATGGATTATATGGAGCAAAAACTCTCCCTCATACTATGCATATATGTTGTATAGATTAAGTATTTAATAAATAGACATATAGCATATATATAATCATCATGATTAGCATAAGAATTACCATTCATGAAGCATGTATATCAATGAAAGTCAAGATATGACAATAAGCAATAATCATCCATAAAGCATTGGTTAAACAACATTCAACATTATCTTGATACCAATAATAACTTCTGATAAACAACCATAATCCATAAGATAATGCAGAAAAGCAAAAACGATGTTCTTGATACCAATTAAAAACTAACAAAGCATAAAAACATTAAGAGACTTCTCTCCCTTTTGTCATCAAACAAAAAGCGAGGTATAGAGCTAATCCTCAGACTCTAGTGGAAGTGGAGGTGCAAAACTATCCAAGCGATGCTTAATAGCATTGAAGTGGTGCTCAATGCCAGCAAAACCCTGCATCATGGATACCTTAAGAGACTCAATGGCATCCATCATAGTTTGAAGGGTTAGTGGTGCAATATCCTCCTCCTGCGACTGCTGGGGCTGTTGAGGTTCATACTGCTCATCCATTGGCTCGTCCTCGGTTAGAGGTTACTACCCAACATGTGGTTCTCGAGTCCAGAAGCTATGGTCATCTCTAATGAACTTCATGCATTTCAGTGTGGTCTCATCATAAAAATTCAAGTTCTTAGCTTCATAAATCTCAGTTTCATTACTGAGATTCACATCAAAAGCTTGAAACATAGTGGTGAGAGCATTGCTATAGAGCAGAACACCTGTCTTCTTGATGGCATAGTCATGCATGTGGTGCAAGATGATATGAGCCAAGTCAAGCTTCTTGCCATTCAATGCACACCAATTAATGAAGATATCCATGTAGCCAACATAAGAATGGCTTCTCGAAAGAGGCATAAGGTTATAAGTAATGAAATAGTGAATGAGCCTAGCAGGGATAGTCATTTGATTGATTGTAGGAAGAAAAAGATGGTCGATCGTGGCATCATTGCAAATTTGTTGAAGTGCCTCAATCTTGTTGAAATCATTTCTAATTGTCCAAGAATAAATGTGAAAGCTTTCAATGGTATCGGAGGTTGGCAATCGAAAGAGAGTTGCGATGGTGGAGATTTTGAGATGAATTGGTGTACCTGTAACCCAAGATTCAATCTCAAGATCCTTTGTGAAGTGAAAATTGGCATAAAACACTTTCACAGGGCAATTATAGCAAGTGTTATTAAGGATGATGAAGTGATTCCACCCAATGGCGCGAAAGAGAGGTTCAATGTAGATATTTTGGCCATCAAAGAATTGGAAGGAAATAATCTTACCAAACTTAACATGGTGTTTCTTGAAGGAATCTTGATATAGCTTGAGAGTTGTGGCGTTCTTTCACAATCCTTTATGCCTATGCCTTTGACATCTATTTGAAATAATTTAAAATCTTTATGCCATGCATATGCAAATAACATTCTAATGGCCTCAAGTCTAGCTACGAAAGTATAGGCTTCATCATAATCAATTCCTTCTTGTTGATTATAACCTTGATCTACAAGACAAACCTTGTGTCTAGTAATGACTCCGGATTCATCTTTCTTGTTGAGATAGACCCACTTAGTGCCTATTACACCATGGTCTCTAGGTCTAGGAACCAAAGTCCAAACCTTATTCCTTTCAAATTGATTGAGTTCTTCTTGCATAGCAAGTACCCATGATTCATCATTCTCGGCCTCATTAATGTTCTTAGGTTCAATTTGAGATATAAATGCAAGATGATCACAAATATTCTTAAGTGAGGATCGAGTTCTTACCTCACTTGAGGGTTCACCTAAGATTTGATCTGTAGGATGATTTCTCATGAATTTTAAAGTCTTTGTCACATCCAGATGGATTGGTACTTCTTGTTCTTCTTGTTCCGACTCTGTTATCTCAATGACTTTATATTCTTCTTTCTCTTTACCTTTATTTTGAACATCATTGAGTCTTAAGTTTTCAACTTGTTCTTGTAAATCTATAACAATGTTATCATCATCATCTACATTTCCCTTTGTGGGAAGGAGGTTAGTTTCATCAAAAACAACATATATAGATTCTTGCATAGTTAAAGTTCTTTTATTAAAAACTTTATAAGCCTTACTTCTCAAAGCATAACCAAGAAAAATAAAAATACCATCATCGGATTTAGAGTCAAACTTAGAAAGTCTATTTCTATCATTCAATATAAATCATTTACAACCAAACACTTTGAAATAACTAATGTTAGGTGTTTTATCATTCCATAGTTCATAGGGAGTCTTGCCTAACTTAGGTCTTAAGAGCACTCGATTCATCATATAGCATGAAGTACTAATGGCTTTTGCCCAAAAATACTTGAGTGATGAATGCTCTTTCAACATGGTTCTTGACATTTCTTCTAAAATTCTACTCTTTCTTTCAACAACACCATTCTGTTGAGGTGTTTTAGGAGTGGAGAGATTATGTCCAAAACCATTTTCATTACAAAACTTTTCAATATCTTTATTTTCAAATTCTCTCCTCCTATCACTTCTAACATGGGTAATTGTGTAACCCTTCTCATTTTGAACTCTTCTACAAAATGTAGCAAATGTAGTATGAGTCTCATCTTTTTGTGCAAGGAAGTACACCCATGTATATCTAGAGTAGTCATCAACAATTACAAATGCATAACACTTTCTACCAAGACTAGTAATAGCATTTGGTCCAAATAAATCCATGTGCAAAAGTTGTAAAGGTCTAGTTGTGGAAATATCTGGTTTTGGTTTAAAAGAAGACCGAGTTTGTTTTCCAAATTAGCATGCACTACAAATTCTATCTTTAACAAATTTTGTTTTTGGTAAACATTTTACAAGTTCATGCCTTGAAAGTTTTGAAATCAAATCCATACTTGCATGTCCAAGTCTCCTATGCCACAGCCATTGGTTTTCATTTATTGCGGAAAAGCATTGTACATTTTGTAATGCGATTTCTTCGAACTCTATAGCATAGATGTTACCATTCCTATATACAACGAATAAAACTTGGTCTTTCTTAACATCCTCAATTATGCATTTATTAGATGTAAATGTAACTCTATAACCTTTATCACATAATTAACTAATGCTCAGAAGATTATGCTTCAAACCATCAACAAATAAGACATTCTCAATGCATAGAGAGGAATTCTTTCCAACTTTACCTATGCCAATTATCTTACCCTTGGCATTATCTCCAAATGTTACAAAGCTGCCATCTTTAGGTTTCAAGGAAATAAATTTTGATTTGTCTCCTGTTATATGCCTTGAACACCCACTATCAAGAAACCATTTCTCGTTGCTTGAAGACTTCAAGCAAACCTACAAAACAATTTCAAGTAACTTTCTTTGGTACCCATACCTTCTTTGTTCTAATTGGGTTAGCCATAGGAGGGATAGTTCCCTGAACAACCCACACCTTCTTGGAGTTACCGTTAGGTCTTCTCCTTATTTTGCAAGAGTGATAATTATGTCCATTCTTATTACAAGAAAAGCAATTCACTCTAGGAGGGCTATTAGCTTTTGGCTTAGGAAAGAAATTAACATACGATTTCTGTGTAACATGTTCTTTATAGCCAATACCCACTTTATCAAAGAACCATTTTTGACTTGTTAATATCTTGTCCAAGTTGTCTCTTCTATAAGTAAACTTGGCTAAGGTATTAGTCAAATCTTCAATCTTTTCTTTTAAAAAAGTATTTGCTTTTACAATATCACCATTAGATTGAGAAATGATAGTAGGTTATTCTATTTGGTTTTTCAAATCAAGATTTTCATTTCCCAAAATACTTATTTCATTTTCGAGTGAAATGATAGTCTTTATGAAATCTTTATTTTTCAAAACAACTCTTTTTAATTCTATAAGAATTTCTTCTAAACCTTCTTGCAATTCATCATAAGTGGGAAGATCATTGTTAGGAATTGTTACCTAATCCTCATTTGCCATGAGACAAAAGTTTGCCACTTCTTGATCACAAGAGGCTTTCTCATCTTCTTCGTCACTATTTGATTCTTTATCCCATGTGACGGTGAAGGCTTTCTTCTTTGGCCTCCTATTGTCCTTATAGTTGTTGATGTAAGGACAATCCATTTTGATGTGTCTGGGCTTCTTACATTCAAAGCACACTTGAGAGTCTTTATTGGATGTCTCTCCTTTACTTTGGAATCTTTTGGAGGAATCTCCCTTGTTGAATTTTCTCCCTTGATTCCTTCTAATGAAGAACTTCTTGAGTTTGTGAGAAATGAAGGCCGTGTCTTCAGCATCATCATTGCACTCTTCATGTTGTTGTTCTTCTTCATCATTTGAGGCTTTGAAGGCCATGTTCTTAGTGGGTTTGCCTTCAAGTGCTTCTCTTGTTTTGAAGGTGAGCTCTTGAGTGACAAGATTTCCATCGAGATCACTTAGAGTCATAAAGTTGAGATCTTTTGATTGAAGTACAGTTGTGGTGAAAGAATCCCACTCCTTGGGAAGACACCTAAGTATTTTTCTCACCAATTCAATGTCAGTATATATCTTACCAAGAGAATTCAAAGGATTTATGATGGCATTGAAACCTGCAATCATTTCTTTAATAGATTCATCCTTTTTCATAATGAACAATTCATATTCATGTATAAGCATATTAATTTTTGCTTCCCCAACCTGAGGAGTTCTCTCATAAGTTATCTCTAAAGCATCCCATATCTCTTTGGCACTTTTGCACCTAGAGATTTTGCTAAACTCATTATTAGTTAAAGCATAGTATAGCAAGTTCATGGCTTTGGAGTTTGATTCAAGAGACTTGAGATGAACAACAATGTATTCTTCTTGAGTCTTAGGCTTGGTTGCACCATCTACTACTTTAGTTGGAACAAAGAGGCCTTTAGAAGTGATATTCCATTAAATAGAGGTGGTCTATTAGATTATTGTCCCTCGACAAACCCATTTCCCATATAGCCAACCATATCATTCCTCACAAGACAAATATGTCAAATGTAAAAGGTTAGGCTTTGATACCAATTGTTAGCCCTGGTGAAAATCCCTAGAGGGGGGTGAATAGGGTTCTAAGGCTAATTATGGGAATTAATACAATCTTAAAACAATTATTGCTAACTAATAATATTTGCAATGTAATAAGCAAGATAAAAAATAAAGAGATAAAGGAAGAGAGATTGCAAACGATGTTTTAATGAGGTTCAGCCTTCCTGCCTACATCCTCATCTCAAGAGCTCCACTTGAGGATTCCACAATGCACTATAACAATGTATTTCACGGGTGTAGATCATACCTTTACACAATCTCCTTCACGGGTGGAGATCAAACTTTCCACCAATCTACTTCACGGAGTAGATTAAAACTTTCACCAATCTCCTTCACTGGTGGATATCAAACCTTAATCCAAGTGTTCTTCACTAACATTTACTCAATCACTAGGGTTCACACTACCTTTAGTTTGTGTTACATTGACTTTGGAAATTTACCCTAGAGTGCCCATATTGACATGACACGACATGGGTACCGGTATGAGATCCATGGTGGATTTGGCAACCAAAAATTGGACACAGCTGGGAGAAGGCGAAGAAAAAGAAGAAGAAGAAGAAGAAGAAGAGAGAGAGAGAGAGAGAGAGAGAGAGAGACAAGGTATATATCTTGTCGGAAGAGGTGTCGGGAGAGGAATGGTGCTGGAGATGGGTCGAAGTGGTGTTGGTGACATCGTCGGAGGTTGTCGTCATTGTCGGGGGTCGTCATTGTCGTTGTCGTTGCCGAGAAGCACATCTGCCTTGTCGACGGCTCTTATCCTCTTCTTCTAAAGCAGGTCGTGGGTTTCTCTTTGAGAAACCTATATATATTTTCCTTGTTTTCAAATAAGCCCTCTTATTTTTTAAATTTCTTAAATAGCCAAAACTTATATTATTATTTCAACCCCTAAAATTAACTATTCTTACAATACCACATAAAAATAAAAAGTTTTCAAATATACCCCGCAACATAATTAACTTATATTATTTATATATATACATACACATTCCCATATCCTCGTACCCGTATCCCATTTTTGGATCCTTTTTGGCTGAGTCCTTGTATCCTAAATTTAAAAATTTTGACGAGTCTGACTCCTAGATATACACCCGCACCCATACCCATGTAACATAGCCCTTGGTTACAACGATTTGAAGTTGTTTGTGGATAAATAATCTCTCTTGAAGAGTAAATGCAACAATTGAAAGCTCAACTCTCTTCTAATGATTGCTCAATATAAAGCTCTTTGAGATTTTGGAACTAGAATGGTAAAGTATGTGGATATGAATTGATTTCACCTCTATGGTTCCAAGGATTACTAATAAATGAGTTGGGTGGCATCTATTTATACCCATTTGGCCTAAAATGGCCGTTATGAGCATTGAGAATTGGAATAGAACTGTTAGAGACTTATTAGGATTCAAAAAACTAGCCGTTAGAGACATCCCAGCCTCATGTAGTCGACTACACTATTGGTGTAGTTGACTACACATTCCAGTAGCTATGGAAGGTGAAGTCTAGCAAGGTTTAGTCGACTATAACACTTATGTAGTAGACTACACATGCTTGAAATGCATTTTTAGCCTATTTCCAAGTGTTTTCAATACTACGTACGGTTCATGTATATCAATCTAGGCCTCTTATGATTGATAAAATCAATTAGTTCAAGGGTCCTAAGGTCCATCTAAGTCACATTGAGCAATAACATAAGCAACCATGTACACATAGAACCTAAAACCTCACTCATAGCTTGTAAATGTCTTCATTGATGGTGCTAGCTTGGTCTTGAGTGTTTGTAGGTCTTTGCCTTGCATTCTATGCTCACTTGTGCTTATGCTTGAGTGTCCTTGATGTCTTGAACCTGTACTTAATATATCATGTCATGGATATGCCATTATTGCTTCTTTGAGTTCATTGACTTGAGTAAATTGATCCTTGCTTGTGTTTGATATGATTTGTGCTTGAGTACCTAGGTTTGATCATTGTCTTGACATTTAAACCATTAGCACTAACATCAATCCTTTGTTATCATCAAAATCTCGGATACGCCCTTGGTTGAAAACCTTAAGTCTAACATACCCCACTTATATTATAAAGAGAGAGAGAGAAAGAAATGGAACCCTCATGAATCTATAGGAAATCATATTCTAGACATCTCCACCTATTTCCATGTGATTTATATATTATATAATATTTAATTTATATATATATATATATATATATATATCCTTAGATAAAGTTCAGGCACTTCAACATGAAACCTTACATACACCATATGTAGTCCATGGTTATGTGTCATCTTCTATTACATACACTAAGGTATAACACAGTTGCTCCAATCGATCCCAATGTAATTTCAAATTAACATATAATAAATATCTGAGGTGTTCCTATCACGACCCAGAAAATAGGCCATGACGTGCCCATGATAACATATAGTTTATATAGCAAATGAGGATGGTTTATAAATAAAATCACAATTTTAAGAAATATTTATAAGAAAAAATCCTGCATGATCCTATATGAAAAAATGACATACCATGATATCGATTTTGAACCTGTGCATTTAAAACAAAACCCTAAGTACCATCCTGAAGGATAATACATTAAAACTAAACTGGCATTCTAGTTTCACATAGTTTTACCGTCAATACACGCAATATAAAATACATTTAGGCTGTTTAATTAAAATACAGACCATAAAATATACAATATTACATCCGCACAACCATGGTCTTAAAAATCACGATATATCGCGATATATCGCCATATCAGAGGGTAGCGATACGATATTCTCATGCGAAATTGGAAAATTTGGAAAAAAACAAAATATCGAGAGATATCAACAATATATCGCGATATATCGTCGATATCTCGATAACTCGTAATATCGTCAACATTATATCAGATATTGTGGAGAAATCGACGATATATCGTCGATATATCGTCCATACCGACACTAAGCTTTGTACCGTTCCACTGAATTGGTTTCTGGGTCTTTTTTTGGCTGTTTGCTGCTCCCTTTTCCTGTTTTTGGTCTTGCTTTTTCAGTTTTTTATGCTGCCTTTTCAGGTTTTTTGTCCAAAATGAGAAGGTTTTCCACTAGTTTCAAACTTTCACGTGAAAGTGATTGTTTGAAACTTTGAAAGTGTGAAACTCTCACAAACCAGCCTTTTCCTTTTTAGTTTTTTGTCCAGAATGAGGAGGTTTTCACTAGTTTCACACTTTCACGTGAAAATGATTGTTTGAAAGTTTGAAAGTTTGAAACATTGAGGGGTCAGCCTTTTTAGTTTTAAGTGGGGTGAGCAGCCTTTCACAGTTTCATGTGAAAGCCTCCTTCAGTCCTTCCAGCTTTCATCTATTAGTACTCCTTTAGTCCTTCCAGTATAAAAAACCAAACACAACCTCCTTCCAGTATAAGCTTCTTTTCAGTTAGTTCAAACTTCAGAAATCAAAACTTCACTATAACTTGCAAGTTGCAACTAGTTAAAGATCAAAGGAAGCTGGAAGAAAGCAACTAGCAGCAGTCAGCAGACAGTAGTGCATTAGTTGAAGACTTGAAGCCTTGAAGGTTATAAACTTAAAAGTTATAAGCCTATTTCTCATATTTTTTGCCTCACACAAAATTTTCATTATTATTAAGTTTTTTTTTTTTTTTTTTTTTTTGTGAACTAATAAAATTTTGTATAGTGTTATCTCTGTGTATCTAGTAGTTAGATTTTGTTATATTTTTCATTCTTTTCCTTTTCTTTTTAATGAATTCATGAAGGGTGACTTTTGTCTTTATCTATTTTTAGAATGGTCAAATTTATGCACACTTTATGTAGTTTAGACATCCAATTAAATTTTTGTTTTTATATATGTTTTCTATGTCCAATATCTGACTAAAATAGACAAAAAAATATATCCTGTTCATATTTGAATTTGATATATTCTTAGCATAACAGATTTCAATATATATACATTCAATATGTTAAAAAACCTACTTTTGATTTTTGAATGCAGAATGGAAAAATATATTAGAAATTTAGAAATTTGTTGTAAATCAAACTAACATAGTAACATTCAAAATTATTTATGAAGGGGAAAAAAAGAAAGGAAAAATATATTAGAAAGTTAAAAATTTTCTGATTTTAACAATAAATGCATATAAAAGCACATAATAGTTAAATCAATAAACTCTCACAAATCACAATATATTATTGTAAATTTTAATGATGTTTAATTGTTTATGAAAAGTAATATTTATATTAGAAATTTGTTGATTTTAACAATAAATGCATAAAAGCACATAATAGTTAAATCAAGGTCAATTGTCAATTGTCAAAATTATTTATCCATTTCAAACTAACATAGTAACATTCAAAATTATTTATAAAGGGGAAAAAAAAAAGGAAAAATATATTAGAAAGTTAGAAATTTTCCGATTTTAACAATAAATGCATATAAAAGCACATACTAGTTAAATCAATAAACTCTCACAAATCACAATATATTGTTGTAAATTTTAGTGATGTTTAATTGTTTATGAAAAGTAATATTTATATTAGAAATTTGTTGATT
Organism: Liquidambar formosana; assembly: GCA_039720395.1. Lineage (NCBI taxonomy): Eukaryota > Viridiplantae > Streptophyta > Magnoliopsida > Saxifragales > Altingiaceae > Liquidambar > Liquidambar formosana. The sequence goes on from CM077823.1 coordinate 24,245,086, forward strand.
TTAACAATAAATGCATAAAAACACATAATAGTTAAATCAAGGTCAATTGTCAATTGTCAATTGTCAAAATTATTTATTCATTTCAAACTAAAATAGTAACATTCAAAATTATTTATAAAGGGGAAAAAAGAAAAGAAAAATATATTAGAAAGTTAGAAATTTTCTGATTTTAACAACAAATGCATATAAAAGTACATACTAGTTAAATCAATAAAATCTCACAAATCACAATATATTGTTGTAAATTTTAGTGATGTTTAATTGTTTATGAAAAGTAATATTTATATTAGAAATTTATTGATTTTAACAATAAATGCATAAAAACACATAATAGTTAAATTAAGGTCAATTATCAATTGTCAAAATTATTTATTCATTTCAAACTAACATAGTAACCTTCAACGTAGAGTCCTACAAAAATTTAAAAAAAATAAAGAAATAAATAAAGTATACACAATCACATATGCATATTTAAATTCATATATCCAGTAAGGAAGTAAATAGTAAATTAGTAATATTATTATATATTTATATCTTCTACACGTGTACAAATTATACTTGTATAGTTGTATATTATCACAAAATTTGCAGTTGTATTCTTTTAGCCAAAGATGGCAGGAGCAAAGAGTGTTGATCCTGTGTGAAAACATGGGAGTCGTATAGAGGGTACAGTAGGTGGTATCCAATGTAGGTATTGTCAGAAGACATAGAAGAGTGGTGGGGCGACGCTGCTTAAGTACCATTTATTAGGGTTAGATCCAAAAAATAATATAGCACCTTACAACAATGTGCCTCCAGAGGTAAAAGATAAGATGCGTCAACTTTTGATGGGGAAAGTCACAGCAAAGGCAGCAAAGACAAAGAGAGATTCAAATGTTAGACAAATGTTAAGGGGTGGTATATTGGAATCCCAATAAGATGATACTGATGAAGATGATGATGAAAACATCTTGATGTACTCAGTAAATTTGGATATGCAGGAAAGAAGGAACTATAAGAAAGCCTACTTTGCTTCAAAGGCTAGTGAATGGGAGGAAGAGCAAAGGAGACAATTCCAATCAGAGGCTCGTTTTGGAAGTTCTGGTGCTGGTGGCTCAGGTTCTAGTAGAAGTAAAAACAAAGGACCAATGCCTCCACTTAAACGTAGTCAAAGTGTTCAAGTGCCAGAAACTCATACTCCCTCTCTTCTTTCTCTGTATAAATCATCACAACCAAAGCAAAGAACTATTAAGGATGCTTTTAATAAAGGCAAGATAAAGGAGGGCTTAGGTAGATTACTTGCAAAATTCTTATACATGAGAATGTCCTGCCTAAGAAGGCCGACTCCCATCACTTCAAAAATATGATTGTTGGAGCTCAGTCTTATGGAACAGGCGTTAATCCTCCTTCCCCGTATGAAATTAGAACTAAATATCTTGATAAGGAGGTAATTACTAATTTAATTCAAAATATTAGTATTTATTCATTATTAGGTTATATTTATGACCTTTTAATTTGTTTATATGATTTTCCTTAAATTCCATTTCATCTCATAGGTGGAAGACATGAATAAATACGTTGCACAGATAAAGCCAATGTGGAAGACATATGGTTGCACCATTATGTGTGATGGATGGATAGGTCCAACAAAATTGTCCATCATTAACTTTAACTTTATGGTATATTGTAAAGAGAAGACAGTCTTCTTGAAGTCGATGGATGCTTCGGATAGAATCAAGGACCATACGTATATTTATACTTTGATGAGAAATGTCGTGCAATCAATTGGTAGTAAAAATGTTGTCCAGATAGTGACTGATAATGGCAGCAATTATAAGAAAGCAGGGTAGCTGTTAATGGAAAAGTATAATTTATACTAGACACCCTTCGCTGCTCATTGCATCGACCTCATATTTGAGAGGATTGCTGATAAAAAAGGTGTTAAAGAGGTAATCGTTGAAGGGAGGATGATCACAAACTTTATATACAACCATAATTGGTTGTTGGCACAGATGAAAGCATTTTGTCAAGGAGATATTGTGCGACCGGGTGCCACTCGGTTTGCTACAAATTATATTGCACTCAACAACCTATTAAAGAAAAAGGCGGGCTTGAAAACCTTGTTCACCTTTGATGAATGGACTGAATGTCCACTGAGTAGAATGCAAATAGGCATTCAAGTTGAATCACTTATTCTAAACCACACTTTCTGGGCTAAGGTTACAAAAGTATGTGGTCTTTATGAGCCTCTTTAACGACTGTTGCGCATTGTTGATAGTGAGGTATACCCGACCTTGGGTGTAGTATATCAAGCATTCCAAGTAATGGAAGAGACCCTCCAATCATCTAATCAGAATGTGGCATGGGTCTTAAAAGGTATAAAGGAGTGCTAGGACAAATCAATCAATCATCCTTTATTGTCGGCAGGTATAATTTATACATTATAAATTTCTAAGTTAAATTCCTATATCTAAAATTATAGATAATAATTTATATATCTTATTTGTTATTTTTTATTTGTTAGTTTGTTACACACTTGCACCACACAAAGTGAAACTAATTAAATTGTATATTTGTGTTTGACATGAATGCTATCATACTATCTAAACCCAAAGTATCAATATAAGAATAACATTAGTCACAATCAAGAGTTGACTGATGCAGTGCTTGAGGTCTTCCAAAAGTTAGAACCAAACTCCGATAGGGGTGGAGAGATTGGAAATGAGGTAACACAACAACAATAACTATCAAAGTTTATATTTTAATATTCATTCTATTTAATCACTGATGAAAAGGTTGCACTTGTAGATTATAATGTTTTGAGAAGCGAGGGGTAGATTTGGAGAGAAACTCGCAATTGCATCAAGAGAAAGCATGACAGTTGGTGCGTATAGAACTATATAAACTACTAACAAATTTGTTAAACTTATAAATTTTAAAGTTGTAAATATAAAATTAATAGTTTCATTTTATTATGGGCAGTTGATTGGTGGGATATGTATGGGGTTTCTACTCCAACATTGATGGAATTGGCAATGAAGATATTGTCACAAACATGCTCTTCTTCAGCTTGTAAAAGGAACTGGAGCACGTTTTCTTTACTACATACAAAGCAGCGCAATCGACTAGTGTACGAAAGGCTCGAAAAGCTAGTCTTTTGTTATTATTACATGAGGTTGAGGGTCAGAGATATGGAAGCTAAGATGGACAATGCAGCAGTACAGTTAGAGCCCCTAAATTTGCTTGATATATCAGTCGAACTAGGAGAGGAGAATGAGAATCCTCTTTACGAGTGGATTAGGCCCTCACATATGGATGGGCCAGATGGTGAACCTGATCCAAAGGTGGCAGAATAAGCTCAAAACCTCGAAATTGACGTCGACAGAGTTATAGCTGAGGAGGTTTTATCAAACGAGGATGCAATGAGAACAGACTCGATGCATTCTAAGTCTTCTGACTCTTCTAACACCGATACTGGAGGTGGGGATAGTGATGGAAATGATGATAGGGACGATGGAAGAGGGGGTGGAAATTATGGAGCTGGAGCTAGTCCGAGGCCATTATTAAGTCCTTTTACTTGTGAAGCGGATTTCACACATGTGACACAGGATGAGGACCATGGCTTTAGGAGAGCAGGACCAGGTATCGGCGCAATAGGCAAACATTATTCGAGAAAAAAACGGGGACAAAACACAAGCAGCCAATAAGATGTAGATTCCCTTTTCTCGAACTTTGAGTCTATGAGTATAGGATCACAACAAAGTCATTTTTGGTATGGAACAGACTCGAGCCAAGATACCTATCCCCATCAACAAGTCCAACCTGTGCCATATCAGTCATACAACCCATATGGGATGGGCCACTATAACATTGATCCCTCAGGGGCATATATCTATGGACAACAATCCATATTAACAACTAATTGATTATATGCTCAATCAATACTCAATGTATACATCAATCCCACCACATACAAATGAAGGAGCTCCTGAGACTGAACAACCAGATTTGCCGCTACTAGAATCCTACGGCATTGTTCCACTGATGAATATGACCGCCATCTATAGAATTACCTACTCAATTATGCTAATTATATGAAATGGCCAACCTATTGTTGTAATATTGCCAATATGGATAGGCAGAATAGGGATAGAAATAATGATTTTGAACCACCAAGGAACTCCATGTGGTATTAAACTACTAATGTAAGTATGTAAGTATGTAAGTGTTTATTGTGTAAATGATAAATATTTACAAATTTTAATCTCATATGACATTTGGATGTTATATTTGCATGAATTTCTATTATTTATTTTCTCATCGTATCACACTATTTATACCCTACACAACACATACTTGTCTTATACACATTTAAATTGCAATTTTTTGATGCTAGATTGTGTATTATAGTCTAAATCATTGTTTCCCAGAGTTTTAATAAAAAATTCCACGTTTAACACATAATATCCACCATATCTTTAAAACGATATCGATATTGTCGATATATCCAACGATATATCCGATATATCCACATTTTTGGACCCTCGATATACCCAGCGATATCAATATTAAAGACCTTGCGCACAACATCCACAATTCAATGCCCTATACTAAGCCCGACGTGATGCCTTCTCATATAAGTTATCATTACTTTGTTTAAAATTTGCGAAAGTATTTTAAAATAAGGTGTGAGTATAACTCAGTAGGTTACATTTTTCAAAGATGTAAACCAAAGTTTTAAAATGATTTTGAGCAATAAGAAATGACATAAATAAAATCACATTTCATAATTTAATTAAAGGGATAGCTTATAAATAATCAATTCATCATCTACTATATCTAATAATCCATAACATCAGTATTTTAATCTGATAAATCCTCCCTAGGTTATGTGGGGCCTTCACACGCAGAATAAGAGGAAAAACGGCAAGACATCCCTTGTTGGGACCACGACAATCTCAAGAGGAAATACAACAAGACATCCCTACATGGGACCGTAGTAACCTCTATCCGGGTCTAAACCCAGGACTAAAGGATAGGAAGACACAACACGACGTCCCTTTCCTTTGGACCGTAGTAATCCTATCTCCAGTAGCCTTTATCATCACAATATCACATAAATTTTTATATAAATGTTCTCACATAATCATTTCTTAAATAATAATAAGGAAAAGGTTTCCAAAACATTTGTATAAAAGTGACCCCTCAATATTGCGACTATAAAAATTTAGCCCAATGGGTTTCAAAACTAACCCATTGTACTAAAAAACACACAAGGGGTCAACATGTATATACCAAAATAGGATATAAACAACAAACCCTAAGTGTACCCATTTCATAAATTTCATGAAATTAAATGCCCCACATGGAAAATATGCAATATAGAGTGTAAACATGTGAGCCTATATGATTTTCCCTCAATCCATTTGTACAATAATTTACAATAATGAAAAATACACTTACCTCTTAAACGGTAACTAGAAATGCGAATCTAGGGGTGTACACATGTAGATTCGGGGTAGATCAGGTCCGAGCTCCCAAGGTCACATTCCTCACCGTCAAGCTCCACTTTTACCTCCCGTGTTTCTCTCTCTCTCCTCCTCTTCTCTCGGTTAAAACACAGCCAGAAAACCCGTAAGGGTCGGGTTTTAAAAGAAAAGGAAGAGGGGTAAAATCATAATTTCCTTTTGAAAGTTGAAATATTAAGTGCAGTCAATTCAGTCGACTCAATTGCCAATTGATAATTTAGTCGACTCAAAAGTTCCAGAATTGAAAACTTTGCTTCTGGTTAATTCAGTTGACTAAATGCCACAATTAAGTCGACTTAAATAGACAGAACACCTGACAGATCATCCATTAATCATGTAATTAAACTAATTTAATGACATGGGTGTTACAACAACATTCTAGGTCATCACAATCCTCCCTCCTTGAAGGAAATTCATCCTCGAATTTCGTGTATCAACCTGTTTACTGGAATAGATGTAGATACTTCTCTCGCATGGCTTACTTTAACTCCCAAGGGCCTCTTCTACTCTATGGTGGTTCCACAATACCTTGACTTATGGAATGACTTTGTTGTGCAAAACCCGTTCTTGATAGTCTAGGATTTGCACTGGCCTCTCATAGTTACACTCCGCCCTTGCTCGATATATTCGTCGAACATAACTAAAGTAATTTCACAAAATAATAAATTGCAATATGTTTATAATAAATTATATATGTAATGTCTATATGATTATAATACTTTCATAAATAATATACCTGTAACGCATATATATAATATCATAAATATAATTTATCACTTAATTTTAAATTTAAATTTTTATTTGCTAACCGATGCACACTTTTTACACTTTGTACAATATGTACTTATCTTATACCCATTTTATTTACAATATTATAATTTTAAATTCTTTATTAGATTCTATTTCATTATTTTCCAAAATTTTATAATGACATAGCCAGACGATTGTTTAATATAACCAATCTAAGTTCAAGGAGGATAGAGATACTTTTGGGCCACCTAGAAACTCCATATGGTACTGATTTTTTACACGAAATTATTGATTTATTTATTTACCATTATGTAAATGATATTTATTTTATTTTTATGTGACATTTAAATATTGAATTTGCATAAATTTGTATTCTTTATTTGCTCAACATAACACTCTTTAAGTCCGTGTTTTTGGATTCCCAATATATCCACCAATATTGATATTTAAGTCCTTCGTTAAATGTAACTTTTTAGGAAAACTTTACCATTCTTAATAATTTATTTTTTATTTTTATTTTGATGTTTCTTAGTTCAAATATTTTAGGACTTCGCAAATGTTGGGAAGTCCCACATCCCACATCGATTAAATATAAAATTTGACATTACTTCATATACCTATTTGGGTGCTCCACTTAATAGTTTAGACTATTGGGTTAGAAACTTAACATGGTATCAAGGCAGAGGGCGGCTATTGAAACCCCTCAACTTAATTTGTTATTGAAACCCCTCAACTTAATTTGTAAACCCCATTTATTTTTACTTTTCAAAGTTTATGAAAAATATAAAAGGTTTTTATGAAAATTGGTCGCCTTTTACTAGAAAACATCATTTTGAATAACTTTGTAGAAGAAAAGTTTTTCAAAATCTATTGTTTAAGTGGACTTTTTGGCCATTTATAGTCTTCATTTATGTAAAAATGAATAGAGATTGTAAATGGTCAGAGAGTCCTCTTAAATGAAAAATTTTGGAAAATTTTTCTTCTAAAAAGTTGTTCAAAATAATGTTTTCTAATAGACAATGCAGCCACTTTTCATAAAAACCTTTTATATTTTTCATAAAACCTTGAAAAATGAAAAGAAGTGGGGTTTACAAATAAAGTTGAGGGTTTGCAATAGCCGCCCTCATCAAAGCATCTCGTTCTTGGACCATTTCATTTGAGCCCATCTATGTTGTCCAAATGATAGGCCCATTTCTATCTTATTAGGCTTGCACGTGAGGAGTGTTGGGAAGTCCCACATCTCATAAGATTAAATACTCCCTCTGTCCCACAAAGATTGGCCAATTTTATATTTTTTTTTAGTCCCAACATGTTTATCCATTTAGCAAAGTCAAATCATAAATTTTTTTAACTTTCCTATATTGCCTTTTGTTATTTTAATAATGACTCTCAACACAAAATCCAATACCAAATAAGAGATGGTTCTTTTGGAAAGATAGAATTTAACAAATCATAAGTTAATTCAATGATGATTTTTCTTAAACTGCGTGTTTTGTCAAACTTGGCTTATCCTTTTGGGATGGTGGGAGGATAAAATTTGACATGACTCATATTCTTGTTTGGGTCCTCTACTTAAAAGCAAGTAAATTTTTTTTAGGGTTTGGAAAGTCAATTTTGTGTAAAAGTAGAATAATCCAATTGGGGTAATTTTTGGTAATTCTTGCTTTTTCCTCATTTATCACTATCTTAGCGCTATTGTCATGACCTAGAAAATAGGCTATGACATGTTGATAATAAAATATACTTTATATAAAAGTTGAAGATGGTTTATAAATAAAATCACAATTTGAAGAAATATTTTAAAGAAAATCCAACATCGTCCTATCTAAAAATAAGACATACCAAGTTATTGACTTTTTAAGCCTATACAATTAAATAAAAAATCATTAAACCATCCACAAATAATCCATTAAAATAAGCTGGAATTCTAGTTCCACAGAGTTCTACTGTCAATACACACAATATAAAATACATTTAGACTCTTTAAGTGATATACAGACCATAAAATACATAATATTAACATCCACATAACATCCACAATGCAATGTCCCATGCTAGCCCCGATGTGATATCTCCTCATATGAGTCATCATTACCTTGCTCAAAATATGCAAAATTATTTTAGAAATAAGGTGTGAGTAAAACTCAATAGGTTACATTTTTCAAAGCTGTATATCAAGGTTTTAAAAAGACTTTGGGCAATAATAAATGATACAATTCAAATCACATTTCACAATTCAAATTAAGGGAGAACATATAATTAACCAATTTATCATCCACTATATCTAGTAATCCATAGCATTAGTATTTCAAACTGAGAATCCTCCCTAGGTCATGTGGGGTTTTCACACGTGAAAATAAGTGGAAACACGGCAAGACCTCCATACATGGGACTGTAGTAACTCAAAGAGGAAACACGACAAGACATCTTTACTTGGGATTCCAGTAACCTCATTTCGAGTCTACACTAAGTAGCTTAGAACTAAAGGATAGGAAGAAACGGCATAACGTCCCTTTTTCGTTTTGGGACCACAGTAATCCTGACTCCATTAATTCTCCAATAATCATTTGATAAAAAAAATATAAAAATAAAAATAAAATAAAATAAAAAAACTTAGCTACCGTAGCCCGATCGATCGGCCTTGGAGAGCCTAATCGATTGGGGGTAGGCAAAACCCAACTCGGCTTTCCAAGCCTCCACTGATCGATCGGCCCCTGGCGTCCCGATCGATAAGCCTTGCTACTAAAGCACTATAATGTGCTGAAAACGGCCAAAAAGCATGTACACCTTATTCGTTTTCAATTGCATATGCGTTACAACATTCTAGGACATCACAGCTATGGTTTTAGTATTATGTATACTCGATTTGTAGCCTCGTTGCAAGCATAATTTTGGATAAATATCCAAAATATCCCTCATAAAAAGAATTATATTGAAAAAACCCATAAAATAATTTTCCTATCAGAAAAACGCAAATAGGGTTAAAATATATCCAAAAAACCCAACACCCTAACTTCCATCCAACTCCATTTAAATTATACAAGTTTTGGACCATCATACCCTTTTATAATTGTTTGTTTATTTATTTTTTTGTCTTTTTTTTTTTTTTTCCCTTTTTTGTGATGAATGACAAATAATCCATTTATTAGATAAACAAGTTGATAATACAAATTTTGAATAAGTATTTTTATATTTTAATAAAAAAAATGTAATAAGGGTATTTTACTCAAAAAAAAAAAAATTATCACTTAAACAGAGTTGGATGGAAGTTGAGTTATTGGGTTTTTTGATGTAGTTTAACTCTATTTATTTGGGTTTTTCTTATAGGAAAATTATTTTATGGGTTTTTGGATATAATTCTTTTTATGAGGGATATTTTAGATATTTTCCCAATTTTATCAATAAAATTCAAAGAGTTTTTACTATTACATCTCCCTGTGGATTCAAGAACCTTTAGTGGATTTTAGTGTTTTCAAATTGAAAACTATCTTCAATCTTGCTATTCTGCTGCATCAATTGTTATCAGAGAGGTTACTTACTTTTTACTAGCTTGCCAATTTGGATGCCCCAATTCTTTTGCCAATTCAATTCAGAGGCTTCAATTTTACTGGTCTACCAAGCTAAACAAATTGTTTTAAATGGAGCCGTACATGGTTAGAAAGCTCTTTGAGTTTAGTTTCTAATAATTACCTCAATGGAAATGAGGATTATCCCAAGGATATATTTAGGGGATATGAAGCACTAGAGCCTAAAGGTGATCAAGAAATAAAGGATTTTATCATGAAAGTTAAAGATTTCCTTGCTTGGTCAGTGCACCTTTGGAAGTCTATTATTCCTCCCAAACTTTCTACTTTGGCTTCGCTGCTTTTTTTTTTTTTTTTTTTTTTTTTTTTTTTTTTTTTTTTTTTTTTTTTCTGTTGAAAAAGCTCTTTTTGGATGACCAAATTCAAAGGAGAGGTATTCATATTGTTTTTTGCTACTACCTTATATATATATATATATATATATATAGATAGATAGATAGATAGAGAGACTAGTGGTTTACAAACTTAAAGGAGAAGCTTCTAATTGGTGGAAGTAAGTGCAGCTCTTTTGCATGTGGTCTAATACGAATATGGCCTAAGGTGCATGAAGTTGTTTAAAGGAATCATAGAGACACATACATGCAAGCGGAGGACAACATTCAAATTTTTGCCTTTAATACATGATTGCTTGAAACCCATGATCAAATCATGGTCTGTACAGGATTAAGAAACCTAATTCTGTGAGAGAAGTTCAAAGCTTGCATTAATAGCCTTAAGCCACAATGATGATTGAGTCATGAAATTGAGTGGCCTCCAAAAAAGTGCACACAAGCTATCCAATCAAGGGCTTCCCCTTTGATCTTCCTTCTTTTAGGTAAAGATGCAAGACAAGAAGAATGGGGGTAGGAAGAAAGAGAATTCAACCAAGGAAGGTTATGAGTGTTGTGCTAGCAACCTCACAACATAACCAACCCAACCCTATTAAGGATTTCAACTAATGAGAATTTGTACAATATCTCTTCTACTAGCTTTTCATAGAAATCTATCCCAAAATAACGTTTAATTCATAATTTTTAACTCTTTTGAACCCTAGCTTACCTATTTCCTTTTAGTGTGTCACCTATTGGGTTCACAACAATCTTGTAGTATGAATGGGCACCAATAGTGCTCCAAAAAAAACACTTAATATTTTGGGTTCAATTAGAACTCTTCCTAATTCGCTTCGAAGAACATTCTTCGGGCTTCTACTAGTCATGGAAACGTGACACATAGAAGAATATCATCATGACACACCCTAGAGTGAACATCAAAAAATGGTTTTCCAAAAGGACTCCCATTTTTTTGGCTCGCAAAGACATAACAAATAAGGAATCGCTACCTCTTTTTCCATTTTATTTGTTAACAATTGATAGAATTTACCCATACCCCTATTCCCACTAATACCAACAAATGGATATTAATGTTTTTCCATAAGCTTAAACCCGAGTTCGATCACTCTATATGTGAAAATAATGCCACTAGGCTATCATGCCATTGGCATCGCTACCTCATTTTTAAGGAATGAGAAAACCTAAAAAAATATTTTTATTTTCCCAAAAAAAAAAAAAAAAAAACATGATCTATGAAACAAAAAATTGAGGATTCAGAGGCTAATTTATGACGTGGGAAAGTTCTGAGTTAGGCTTATTGGCACCCACATTGCTCGGGTTGGTCTCCTAAGTTAATTAATTAATTTAATCTTTTTTATCAAATAAAATCAATATGTTTATTAAAAAAATATCCATCCACATAAGCCATCAATCGATTAAAATAAGCAAAAAGATAATGAGAAAAGGAAGCGAGATAAACAAAAACATTAAAATAAGTAAATAATAAAAAAAATAATAATAATAAAAAAAAGAAAGAAAGAAAGAAAGAAATGAAAAGAAAACGAAAAAGAGTATCCTAGGCTAGATTTGAACTCTAATAAGCACCTACGTACATTCTTAGGACTCCTAGGAAGAATCAAATCCATGTAGTTCGAAAAAGGAAAAGATTTACTCCCCTCATGGAGAACTATGATAGACATCACCAAAATATCCCTTATCCAAAGAAGTTTTTAAGTTCAAAATGAACTCTAACCATATGAGTTAGATTTTAATTGAAACACTTTACCAAGAGGTTTATTTGGAAAACATCAATATTTCTATGGATTAGGTTTGAAGAAAACTCTCTTGAGAATTTAAATTGGAAAAAAAATTTCTAGTCATGAATTTTTTCGATCAAAATCATCATCTTTCAAAAAAAATATCTAGAATCCTATTGGGAAAATATTTTTATTTTAAAAGAGTTATCTTTGTACTAGAAGTCTAATCTTATTAAAATCAATGATGTCATCCTAATTCTCCTCGTGATAGATAGTCTTGAGGAATGGGAATCTGCTAGGAAAATTGATTTTGGGTCAACTATTGATCAACTAAGAAGATGAAACTACCATCATCACATTAAAGCCATCAGAATCATATCAATATATCATTCATCATCACAAATCATCAAATCATGCCCAAGGCACAAAATATCATTCCTTTACTTTCTATGAGGTTATTATCATGCGCGTGACATTAAAAACAAGACAAAATATGCCTAACAAATTCTATCCAAATCTGGACAGAATATAAAAATGGCTAAAAATATCCTAAAAAAACATGTAAAGAGGACTCAAGCATGCAAAGAAAAATGATCCTATCCTAATCTGAACAATACAAGGCAATTCTCATAGACAACGCCTTCAAATCAATGAAGGAGAGACTATACTAGACGAAAAGATACTTGCCTACTTTAAAAATGCATGATGAACCTATTATGAAAGCAAAAAAAACTTATGAGAAAATCATTCCATGCAAGTAGCTACCCTAAAAAGTCATCATATGAGGAAACTCTTTATATGTTCTACATGAAATAGCTACCCTAAAAGGCAAACAAAGATGTTGCACAATTACGCTCCCAGAGACACTTATGAAGAACCTCTCCTCGAAAAAATCCTTAAGCCATCCTACCAATGTAAACCTATTCTATTATTATAATCTTAACCCTAGAAACCTAGCCATATTATTAGATATATGAAATTCATAAAAATAAAATAAAACAAAGCATGCTCAAAATAGTAATGAAGGAGGATTACCCTATCATGCTTTCTACTATAAACATAATATAATAAATCTAACATGCAATCCTGCTTATGGAATCAAGAAAACAGTAGCTAGAAACCCTAGATAATGATGGAAAAATGATGAAACATACATCCTAACTCATCTACTATGCATTCGGAGATATGTCTAACTGAAGAGATGGAAAGGATAATGTAATTTATGCAAAAAACCCTAAGATAATTCACGTCATGACCCAAACTTAATAGGCTATGTTCAAGTTAATTAAGTAAGGTTTAATTTAATGAAAACATATGATATAACATGAATGACACAAGTAAAAATCCTATAATTTTATAAAAATTTCAATATGATCCATTGGAATCACAGGCTAGCCAATCAAAACCAATAACCTATTAAATCAATGTAAAAATAACACATCCACCTACATAGGGTATCATCACTTGCGTCATATTTCCACATGGTTCTCAAATCGAACATAATTATTACAATTCCCAGGTTGAATATATAATTCCATCCTAAAAAAATACATCAATTAATAAATTCATATTTCCTTCTCTACTACAAAGTATCTCATAAAATTCATCAAACGCATCACAAGCCAACATCAAATTAATTTCCGTTTAATAGCACCATCAATTTATAGCATAGCAACACCTTTTGTGATGACCTAGAATGTTCTGCGGAATTATGCACGTTTCAGCCATCTGAAATGTATGTTTTAGTCGTCTAAAATGTACAACTCAGCCGTCTGAAAATTCCACAAAGAGGGTTATTTTGTGTTGAATACTTTCAGCCGGCTGAAAGTTATTTTCAGTCATCTGAAAGGGTTAGTGGATAGTTTTTTTTTTAAAAAAAATGGTTAATATGATGATTTTGCCCCTCTATTCTTATAAAACCCATTCCTAATGGGTTTCTCACCCATTTTCGGCAGAGAAGAAGAAAGGAGGAGAGAGAAAGATGCATAGGGGAGAAATAGGAGAGCTCAATGGTGAGGAGCGTGACCGCCGGAGCTCGGATCCGACACCGCAATGCTTAGACCTTGCAATTTCCACCCCGATCTACGCGTGTACACCCTTAGATTCGTTTTTATAGCTACCATTTGAGAGGTAGGTGCATTTTTCATAGTTGGATGTGATTTCGAGGGCTATAAAAGATAGGATTACTACGGTCCCAAAGAAATGGGATGTCATGCCACAATTCTTTGGTCAACAACAATTTGACCAACCTATTCAACAACCCCCCCAGGGGTATAGACAACAGTCTGGACAGGGATTTAGGCAACGAGGCCAGCCTCGACAAGGTGGAAGCAAAAATCAAGGAGACCGTGGTCGTGGAAGAGCCTATGCTATAACTCGACCCGTAGAAGGAGTTTCCAATGCTGTTGGTTCTATACATTCATTTATTTTTTAATCTTTTGCAAGAGCCTTGGAGTTAAAAGTAGAACCTTTGGGATATGTATTGGAAGTAGATACACCTTTCAAGAAATCGTGTATCATGGAGAGCATTTGTAGTTGCTTAGCAATTCTGGGACAAGAATTGTCTATGGACTTGATAGTCCTAGAGATGTCAAGATATGATGTAATCTTGGGTATGGATTGGTTGTCATCCAATCAAGCAATGATGAATTGTTATTCCAAGGTGACCTTCTGTTCTCCTAAAAGAGTTTCATTTTCTTTTTGTGGGGAAAAATATATTCTCTTGCCAGATGCAGTGCTGGACTTACCTATTCCTCATATTAAGTCTGAAAGGGTATGGAAGCTTCCTTGCAAGCATCCGTGATGATGGGCAAAATAAGGCGCATTCGACCTTTATTCCAGTAGTGCAGGAGTTCCCAAATGTTTTTCTAGATGACCTACCAGGTTTACCTCCAAGGAGGTAGGTTGAGTTTGCTATTGAGGTGTATCTTGGCACCTCTCTTATATCTATAACTCCATATCGAATAGCACCAGCAGAATTGAGAGAGTTGAAGACTCAATTGGATGAGCTCAAGAACAAGGGGTTTATTCGACTTAGTGTCTCCCTATAGGGAGCACCTGTTTTATTTGTGAGGAAGAAGGATGGTATTCTGAGGCTGTGTATAGACTATCGACAGTTGAATTGGGTGACTGTCAAGAACAAGTACCTTTTACCTCGCATTGATGATTTATTTGATTAACTTAGAGGGTTTTGTGTTTTCTCCAAGATTGATTTACTATTTGGTTATCATCAGCTATTAATCAGGGATGAAGGTGTCAAGAAGACGGCATTTAACACTCGCTATAGACACTACAAGTTTACAGTGATGCCTTTTGGGTTAACTAATGCCCCCGCGGCATTCGTGGATCTAATGAATAGGATTTTTCACCCCTATCTCGATCAGTTTATAGTAGTGTTCATAGATGACATTTTGATTTACTCACAAACCCCAGAGGAACATAGGACACATTTGCGTATAGCTTTGTAGTTGTTGAGAAAGTATAGGTTATATGTTTATAAGGAGAAGTGCAAATTTTGGATGCTCGGGGTGAGATTCCTCGGTCATATAGTATCTGAGGCAAGGATTTTTGTGGATCCTGAGAAGGTGGAGGCAATCTTAAATTGGGAATGACCTAAAAGTGTAACCGAGATTTGTAGTTTACTCGGTCTAGTAGGACACTATAAGAGATTTGTATAGGGATTCTCCAGTATTACTGCACCTTTGACAAGGTTGACATAGAAGGGAGTTCACTTTGTGTGAAATGAGGAGTGTGATCAGGAATTTAACACACTCAAGGCATGCTTAACTACTGCGCTTGTGTTAATTATACCCCAGGGTGGAGAACCATATACAGTGTATTTTGGCACTTTCTTGAAAGGGTTAGGTTGCGTTTTGATGCAGTATGATAGAGTTGTAGCTTATTGTTCTCGGTAGCTGAAACCTCATGAGAAGAACTATCCCACCTATGACTTAGAATTGGCAGTTGTGGTGTTTGCTTTAAAGATTTGGAGATGTTACCTATATGGGGAGAGATTTGAAGTGTATACTGACCATAAAAGCTTGAAGTACATTTTTACCCAAAAGGATCTCAATTTACGCCAAACTCGGTGGTAGAGTACCTCGAGGATTATGACTTTGAAATACAATGCCATCCGAGTAGGGCTAATATGGTGGCGGATGCCTTGAGCAGGAAATCTCTAGCTGTGACTTATAATCTTGTTGTTGCCAAGTCGATGATATTGGCATACCTGTGGGAGTATAATCTCTGTATTGGAGGTATGAAGCAGAAGGCTTATGTTTACAATGCAATGGCTAGACCAATTATCTTGTAGAAAATCCTTAACGGTCAGTGGAAGGACCCTGCATTGGTGAATGTCCGAATTCACCTGAATAATGGTGAAGTTGTGGATAAATGGTCAGTTAGCAATTATCTTGGCTTAAGGTTCAAGGGAAGATTAGTTGTTCCGAGTGATAGATCTTTGAAAGAAGAAATTCTTGATGTGGTTCATTGATCCAAGTTTTCTATTCATCCTGGTAATAACAAGATGTATAGAGACTTGATGAGACAGTATTGGTGGAGAGGAATAAAGAAGGATGTTGCTCGATATATAGCATAGTGTTTAAATTGCTAGGTAGTGAAAGCTGAACACAAGAATCCGCCATGATTACTCTAAACTTTACCCATTCCGCAGTGGAAATGGGAGGACATTACTATGGATTTTGTGGTGGGACTACCTCATACTCCCAGAAACATGATTCTATCTACGTTATAGTGGACAGACTAACTAAATTTGCCTATTTCATACCAGTTCACACCAATTATTCTATGGAGAAACTGGCTGAGTTGTGTATCAATGAGATTGTTCAATTACATGGATCAACATTTCGCATTATATCGGATAGAGATCCAAGATTTGCATTGCAATTTTGGAACACATTGCGGGAGGCTTTGGTAACTCAAGTTCAGATGAGTTTCGCTTTTCATCCAGAGACTGGTGGTCAGTCTGAGAGGACCATTCAGATCTTAGAGAATATGTTGAGGGCTTGTGCCCTAAACTTTGGTGGTAGTTGGATTGATCATCTGGCCTTAGCAGAGTTTTCTTATAACAATAGTTATCAATCTAGCATCGAGATGGCCCTTTTGGGGCTCTTTATGGGCATCCTTGTAGGTCGCCACTATGTTGGGCAGAAGTGGGTGATGGCAAGTTACTTAGCTCAGATTTTGTGAGAGAAACCATAGAAAAGATTCAAGTCATTCGTAAACATCTTCGTACGGCCCAAGATAGTCAAAAGGTGTATGCTGATAGGTGTAGATGGGTGTTAACTTTTAATTTTGGAGATTGGGTATTATTGAAAGTGTCTCTAAGGAGAAGTACAATTCGTTTTGGTAAAGAGGAAAAGCTAGCCCCATAGTATATAGGCCCATTTCAGATAATTGAACCCATGGGAGAAGTTGCTTATCAGGTGGCATTGCCCCCACAGTTTGCGGCTATGCACCCCAGCTTTTCATGTTTTAATATTGTAGAAATGGATTATGGAACATGCGCCTATCTTTGATTGCCAAGATGTCCAGATTTAAAATGATATGTCTTATAAGGAGAGAGGCCAGTACAAATCTTGGACCGCCAAGACCGGGTATTGTGCAACAAAGTCATTCCACAAGTTAAGGTATTATGGAACCACCGTGGGGTGGAGAAGGCTAAGTGGGAGTTGCAATCAGCTATGCGAGAGAAGTATCCATATTTATTCAAGGAGGGAGGATTGTGATGACCTAGAATGTTTTGCGGAATTATGTATGTTTCAGCCGTCTAAAACGTACAACTCAGCCGTCTGAAAAATTCCAGAAAGGGTAACTTTGTGTTGAATATTTTCAACCAGCTGAAAGTTATTTTCAGTCGTCTGAAAGTGTTGGTGGAAATTTTTTTTTAAAGAGTTAGTATGACGATTTTGCCCCTCTATTCCTATAAAACCCATTCCTAATGGGTTTCTCACCCATTTTCAGCAGAGAAGAAGAAAAGGGGAGAGAGAGAGAGAAGCATAAAGGATAAAGAGGAGAGCTCAACAGTGAGGAGCGTGACCGCCAGAGCTCAGATCCAACACCGCAACATTTGGACCTTGCGATTTCCATCTTGATCTACACGTGTACACCTTTGGATTCATTTTTCTAGCTACCACTTGAAAGGTAGGTGCATTGTTCATAGTTGTAGATCATTATATGCATGATTTTGAGACTTTATCATGGGTATTTGCAGGTGTACATAGAATATTACATGTTTTACATGGGCATGAAGTTTGAATCTCTTAAATATCCACACATTTGGGAATCCAGGGTTTTGTTATTGTACCCATTTTAACTATATACATGTAGTATTTAAATTCTTACATGATTTTGGATGAAATGGGTTGATTTTGAAAACCTATGGAGTTAAATTCCTTGAAATCAAACATTGGGGGTTCACTTTTATACAAGTGTTGGAAACCGGTTTTCTACCACTAAAAATAAAATGGTTTTGGGAGATTAACATGTAAATGGATATGATTTTGAGAGCTACTGGATATAGGATTACTACAATTCCAAAGGAATGGGACGTCATGCCATGTCTTCCTATCCTTTAGTCCTAGGGCTATGTAGCCAAAATGATGTTACTTTCTGGACCTAAGTAGGGATCCATAGTGTTTTCTCAGAATGAGGTTACTTTCTGAACCCAGGTAGGGATCCATAGTGTTTCCTCTTATTTTCCGCACGCGAGGCCACGTATGACTTGGGGAGGATTATTCAGTTTATAAGACTGATGATATGATTTCCAGGTATAGCGGATTATGCTATGGATGTTTTACATGTTCTCCCTTTTTTATCTAAAAATTGTGTATTACAACCCCCACTTTATATATAACATTTCTTTTCAAATGAAAACAAATGGTTTTTAAAACCTTGGTATACAGTTTTGAAAAATGTAACCTGTTGAGTTTATACTCACACCTATTTTAAAACTTTTTCGCAAATTATGAGCAGGGTAATAACTCATATGAGGAGGCATTACATCGGGGTTAGCATGGATATTGCATGTAGATGTATATTTATTTACTATGGTCTGTATATGATTTAAATAGACTTATTGTATTTTATATTGCGTGTATTGATAGTAGAACCTTGTGAAACTTATGCCAACTTATTTTATTGATTTCACTGTGGGTGGTTGGACAATAATTGATTTCTTTGCATAGGTTTACAAAGTCGATAACTTGATATGTCCCATTTTCAGATAGGACCATGCCGGATTTTCTTAAAAATATTTTGTAAAGTTATAATTTCTATTATAAACCATCCTTGGATTTCATTTTATTTATATTTTTTCTTCTGACACATCATGACTTATGTTCCAGGTTGTGACACCTTTAACTTTAGTAAACCTACAAAATTGTAAGGGGTGGGGGGAGCTAGAGCTTAATAGGATACATCTTTCTACAAAGTCTATTAAGGTATTAAAACAAACTTAAAATCATAATTTCACACAAGCATATATATCATATAATAAAAATCCAAGTTCTATACCAAAAGACCCACCCTAAAACCAAAGTATAAATCCAAAAATCAATTCCATGTTACTCTAGTTCCATAAAACCATATATAAATTTTTCAATAATAACCCATAAACTAGATAAAATTTCCACAGTGAATAATTCATTGCAAAGACATATACATATATCTATATATATATATATATAACCCAAAAAAAAAAAAACATGTGCTAAATAAAATGCCTATGAATACCATGTCATAATGAAACCATGTGACTCCATCTTGATTTAAATTATTTCCATCAATCACCCAGCTTCCCTCAAGGGGGCCATTGCACGCGAAATATGGGGACGACCACCGCAAAGAGGACAACACCACATTAGTCTCAAGATTCAAGACAACATAGGAATAGCCTAGGACTATTGGAGGGGAAAACACGAAAAGTAGTTCAAGCTTGAATAACCTTTACTTTTACCAAGTACTTATTTAGTCCATTTTCATTGCATTATAATGCCAATAATGAGATGCCATATGAAAATGATTATGCTTATCATGATAACAAGTTCCATAATTCACAAAATAAAACCTCATATTGCATATTTAGCATGTTTACATATATTTCCCCTAGTAAACACCATGAAATAATCACATATGTGTTCCAACAATTGTAAGAAAGGAAAATAACCTTAGAAAGCATGTTCATGAGTCCTAAACCACAAATCATGGAGGAACCAACATTTCACCATGTAAATCTTGCCCCATTTCATGTGACCCATATAAATACCTGTAACCATACAAAAACTTTTACAAGATTTGTACCCATAAACATAAAATACATGTTTACAACCAACATACAATGAGATATACATAACTTTAATTTAGGGAAATTACAAATTGCCCCTCAAAACTTTAGGCCAGAATCACTTTTCACCCCTCATCTATAAAATCGCACAAAATCGCCCCCTAAACTATTAGAAATAGATTTTGGACTGATGCTATTAATGGAATGATAGAAATGACAATAATGCCCTTTAGATTTTTATTCGTGAAGATGCAAAATGATATTAGTACTCCACTTTATTTTCTATGATATTGCAAAATTATGAGATTACCCCATGTATTCAAGTTCCCTTTCCTTCTCTTTTAATTTTCTCACCAACCAAACAAAAACTTTAAGCAAAAGGAACGACCAAATGTAATCCTTGAGGAATAACCATATATGCTAGAACCAAGTAGACATTGAATTGGAACCTTCCATCACCACGAACACGGCCCACTTGCAACCGTCCCCAACATTTCTCACAACCCAACCAAAATCCCAAACCCTAAATCAAAACCTAAACCTTAAATCTCATATTTCCGCTACCAGATCTCATAAACCCTTTAACCTAAATCTCTATCTCCATCTATATAAATGTATGTATGTGTGTGTGTGTGTGTGTGTGTCTATATATATATATATAGATATAGATACATCAAATTGAAATGAAAATTAGGATCACTTTGGTAGAGATTAACTACAAATTAAGTTCAAATTCATGAGATAATTTTAAGATTCAAAAGTTGAATCTTGGATGGCCAACACCCTTTGCCGAGTTCAAGGTCAACTAGTGTGGCGAACGCCCATCGCCACGTGAGATCCCCACCATTGCCACCAATCTTCTGGATGGAGGTTAACTCTTCCTTCAACATGTTGATTTGCCTGTGATGACCACCATCTCTAGTGATTGCGACTAGCCGTCAAAGTAAAGCCACCATTTCCAAGTGACCTCGTGATTATTCTAGCCTCAACATGTTCATCACTGGTGACAACCTCCCTTCTCTCTCTCTCTCTCTGTATATATATATATATATATATATACACACACACACATGTATTTACATGTTATATACATGCATGAAGTTTCTTGATTTTGTTTGAAATAAATTATATGGATTTAATAGAAATGGCGATTTGAAAAGATTACTGGGAAAAGATGGGCCTTTTGTAGGATGATGATTTTTTTCTCTTTCTAAGTATTGGGGTTCAAATCTATTTGATATTTTCCCAATTTAATTAAGATTTAGGTTAAGGCCAAAGGTGAAAAAGTGTTGCAAAGTTATTGTAGAAGACGACAGGAAGTGAGCAAGGGTATTTTTGACTTATAAATGAAATAAGGTGGTCATGTGCAACGCACATGGCTAATTTCTGTTAAAATCCTAACAGCTGCTTAATGGAGGGGGGCAAAATGAAAAAAATTGAAACTCTGGGGTTGATTTGTCAAAGGGGTGAAAAGTGATTTCAGCTTAAAGTTTCGGGGGGCAATCTATAATTTTCACTTTAATTTATTAACATGACAAGGGTTGAAGACCATGAAAATTATACCTACCATATAATTAATGGAAGAAAAGTGCCAACATCCATAATACATGCGATCAACATGCCAAAACCATGAAACCTATGAGATTTCAATGCATAATGACTAACACCATTACTCTCAAATGATGTGTTATGCTTTAAATAACATTAAAGCACATGAAATTAATATAAACATAGTTAATTAAACTGTGGTCTTTACAATACAGCCCTAAAAGCACCAACCACTAACCAATAAAAACATGATAGAAACTAACTAAAATCATGAAGAGAACATGCTCACAGTTATACTTAAGTACAAAAACCTCTAGAAAACAGGAAAGGGAAAATCATGTTTGATGGAGAATAAGCATCATGCTAAGAAAAATATCAATAATTAATACCATGAAAACAACATCATCATGCATAGAAGAACATGCTATCAACAAGAAAAATATCATCCTAAATTGAAAGCTAAATCTCCTAAGCATGAAATAGAAAAGAAGAAAGTAAATAGAGAGCAAGAAAGTTATTGATTGCAAACTCTCATCGACTATTCTCCTATCTTCTTCTTTGCTTCAAAGCAATCTTCAAGCACTCTCAAGGAGCTAATAATAAGTGTGGTGATGGCTCTCTCACTCTCTCAAAGGATACAACACAATCCAAAGTGTTATAGAGTGAAAAAGGGTTTCTATTTATATAGAATCGACCCAAAAATTCAAAGGTTAAGATCAATCCTTTGTTTTATGATCCAAAGGCTATTTAAGACTTTCAAGGGAGTCTAAACTCTTGTATTTACCTAGAAAATAGAAAATAGGTTTAAAATTGGATAAATACTAGTAATGAAAGTTTTCAAAAAATTAGGATTTTTCCACCAATAATTGTCCAACACGCTAGATGTTAACCATCTAAGCTTGGACGGTCACCTAAGGTTGTCCAACTCGCTAGATGGTAACCATCACCTAGGGTAGCCATCTAGGATGCTACACGGTATCACAGTAACTGTCCAAGCTTTGGATAGTTACCTAAGAGCCCATCTCCCATTTTCTTGTAATATCAAGTTTCTTCGAATCATTCTCCTAAAAGGAGTCATGTAGGGGTCACATTAAGTCCAATTTGGGTTTTTCAAAAGCCAATGTCTAGAACTTGAAAAGCTGTCCTTTTAGAAGTTTCTTAGGCTAAAAATCCTCAACTACTATTAGTTTGTTAGGTTTAATAAAGTGGCTAACTGTTAAAGGTCCAATGAAAGTGATTTTTTATCATAACAAGGGTTTTACGCTTTTGTTGAGCCAATTTTCTTATAAAATCAAAATTAAACTTCTTGGAACATATTGTAACACCAAATTAGGCTTGAATGAACATAAATAGACTCATTAGCTTTGAAATTTGGGAGTGAACCATAGGTTAATTTTCTAGAGAACTTGAAAAAGGTCATTTAGCTAACAAGGACTAATATGTGTCAAAATCATCTCGAAACCATTAAATTCTCAAATTGAACCTATAAATGGATTCCTAATGTCGGTATGAGCATGAGGAAACAAACGAAGCGAGAATCCGAGGTTAAACAAGAATTTTATGAGTAAAATGACAAAAATGCCTTCTAAGTTGTTGAAGTTCTTCTTTTTATCAAAACTCATCTAGATTCTAACCAAAAGCTCCCAATGTATTCTTTATCATTCTAAAAACTCAGTGCAAAAAAAAACAAAAAAAAAAAAAAAAACAAGAAACAAAAAAACAAAAACATGCATGTAATAATAGCCTTACGAAACAGAGTTCAAAGGGCAAAAATGTCTATTAGAGCTTAGAAGCTTTAATTCTTATGAGACTTGACCAAACTCACACAATAATTTCTAACACAAAAACTCTCTAGAGAGTAAAAATTAGGGTGTGTACACCTTGATAGGGAATAATAATAGTAGACCCTTCAATTACAGTTATGATGTAATTCAATCCCTCCATCATACAATGCCCCAATTGAGTCAATAGGGCATGAGATTCTATCAAAACCCAAACTCAATCATATGGGGTCTATCCTTGGATATCAACTCATGTTGGTGTACTTAGAAAACCCTTTTTCTAAGTTACACCCACTCTATCTAGAGATTCCCTTGAGTTATGTCTACGAAGATCACATATGGCATTCTCTTTCTTTATTGAGAATAATGGATCACTTGCTGTATATTCTCATGCCTCCATGCATGTGCTATTAGAGCCAATTAACACATTGTTAAGTCTTAGGTCCTTGTGTGCTGCCTAGTTTTGTTGCCCAAAACCTTGTATTTTACTTTAATTCTAGAGTCGTCCATGTCTTGTGCTCCATTGAAAATGAAGACTTGAAGAGTTGAAGACTTTGTGTGTGGAATGGATGAACCAAGTCTCACTTTAAGCATGGTATGTGACTTAGAGGCCTTAGAACTACCTTAGGTTAGTTTCTATTTCTTGTTGGCCTTGTGTGTAGGCGATGCCTTGTGTGTAGGTGATGTTTTTGGGTTAATATGTGCAGTTTAGAGATCATTGTTTGGAATTTCTTAGGTTCCGTTCAAACATAGGGCTTTCGCCATTCAAAAATAATGTAACTCAAGATATAACTCTGTCCTGAGACACTGCACTCTTTGAACAAGTAGCATAGATCTTTTGAATGCTACAATGGCTATGTGGATAGTTCGTTTGCAGTAATCGCATTTTTCGAATGCACTATGCTAGCCGTTCGAACAACAGGAGACATAAAGCAATTCCAAGAATGATTCTCTTGCCTTTTTTGGAAATCCTATACACACTCAAAAGAGGTATAAATAATCCTTATGTCATATTTTTGCATAAGCGATGAGAGAGGCAAGCCTAGAGAATTTTGGTATCATTGAGAGGCAAGATTTTGTGTGAGACCTCTATGGTTGTGTGCTTACTCTTCTAGAGAAAACTTCATTGAAAAAATCATAATATTCATACTCTAGATTGTTCCCATATACCTTTTTCACCTAGGTTAAGGTTGAACTTGGTTTACCTTCATCTATACACGTCCCAAGGAATTTTTCCAAGAAGGTGTACTTATTTATAACTATCCTTCCACTTCCAACTACTGAAACTGTCACTTGGCTAAGTTCTCTCTTCCTAAGATAAGATTGCATGAGTCAAGCGCTGCTACATGCCTCTTGCAATATAGTTGGAATTGGATCCATCAAACATAAACCACATTTTAATATTAGTTTGTAGTTACAAGTGTAGATGCTAGCTAGTGGAACAATCTTACATGCAAAATGAATGCCACCATTGTAACATGTGTCGAAGCAAATCATTGCAACTGTCCTGATCTTTTATGCAAGGAAAAGTGAGACAGTACTTTTCAATTTCATTTCGATTTGATATATTTGATCAGATTGAATCACCTAGTTTTTATTAATAGTTTTCTTGCGCATTATTACATAGAGGCAGCAAAATCCATGGTGAAAATAGTAATTTTGTAAAATAATTCTAGTTTGGCACTGAAATTTGATAAAGAAACGAAATTAACAGTTTAAAGAAAAGGTCCCCCCTAAACACATTCACCCAAAAATTACTGATGGATACAAAACTGAAGGCATACCAAATGTTATTAGCATGCACTGAAAATAAATGATTCTATTATGCTTCACATTGTATTTGAATACACAAGTTTGTTTTGTGATGTGGAGAGATTACATTGTGAAATCTATCTATCTATCTATCTATCTATCTATCTATCTATATATATATATATATATATATATATATATATGTAATAAAACGTAAAAATCATTGTGCTTCACATTGTATTTGAATACACTAGTTGGTTGTGTGATGTGGAGAGATTACATTGTGAAATATATATATATGAAATAAACCATAAAAATCGCTTAGGGTCTATTATAGAAAGTGATTCTCCCTTGAAGTTTCTTCCAAGTGCTCCTTTATGTTTTTTGTGTGTTTTAAGTTTAACTAATCCAGGAAGTGACCGCACCATCTGTTTGTCTTCTGAAGTATGAAGCAGGTAATTGCAAGGCTTACTCTGAATTCAGAGAACCACCAGAAACTGGACCAACCATCTCTGGAGCTACTGGAGCTACAGGTAAGATGTTTTCTTGGCTGGTCTTTGTGTATTTATGAGAATTGTAAATACTTCTCATAAATACACAAAACAAAAAGGAACTTTCTGGGAAATTGGCTATTTGCCAACATGAAAATTCATATGATATTGCTCAAGTACTTCAATAACAAAGCATACCAGCATCACAAACATAACTGCACACTAGTACACTACCAAACCTCAAATGACAATTACTATCCTCTCTTTCCAATATTTCATTTTCCTTTAATATGAGCAGAGCTAATTTAAATCTTAACCAAATCGTTAATTTGCATGGCTGAGCCACAAGACTTTTATGCTATGTTTGGATAAGGAATTTCAAGATAGAATTTGCTTTTGAAATGGAATTTGTAAAATTTTAATGAGGACAAATCCTTACAAAAATTTTACAAATTCCATCTCAAAAGCAAATTCTACCTAAAAATTCTTTATCCAAACATAACGTTAGAGTAACTTATGGATTCTATATTTGTTTTAAGTCCTGTTTCCTTTATTATTTTTGGCTTTGTTTGGAAGCAATTCCAGAAAAAATATTAGAATCATGTTTCATCAAAATGATCGCATAATTGTCATCAAAAACCATATGTTCTAATTAATTCTTAATGAATTTAACCATTGTGTACTAAGAATGGCAACTTTAAGACTTCCTTTTTTAGCATTATTGTACCATTTCATCAAACTTTAATTAAATTTGTTTTGTAATAACTTCGGTCACCACATAGGGTGCCAACCTAGTTGGGATGTGAGGCAGCTCTATGATGCTTGAAGCTCGTCTAAATTTTATCAAAAAATGAAAACTTTGGTCACCAGGAAGATGCCTGCCTTACAAGATAAGAAAAATGTGATGGTGAAAATTTAGTGCTTGAAAATTCAATTTCAGCAGCACAGTTCTATTTTAACATATAAAAGGCCTTTAACATTCTTTCAAAAATCAAGGGACACAGTGCTATTTTTAGTAACCTTTTCTTTTCCAAAACTGCTTGAAGCGGGAACATGGTGCTGAAGACTTCCAACAGAAATTGCTATCCTAGGGTTAAAGGGCATCTCGAAGTCAAAAGCGCACGAGGGTGTCGCGCTTCAGGCTCGCTCCCAGCAATGTGTCCTTTACACTCTTTGCCCGCTTTGAAGTGGATTTCAACCACTGACACAATAATTTTTAGTCCTTCCTAACCAGCTGAGCTACCTGAACCACTTTCATAAAGTCTTTACATCCATTCGAATAGTGCGTCGTAGCTTGTAGAAAATATAAAAGCGAGTACTTCTAGCTTACCACTAATATATAGATTATGTACTGAATAGACTACTTTCACAAATGGGAACTCTTTGGTTTTCTTTTAGCTTGAGGGTAATACGCACACCATGGTGAGCAAGGAAGTTGCTGACAAGATCCACGAATTGAGGTAGAATACCTTTTAGTTTATAATATCTATCAGTTTATTGATGTAATTGAGGTAGGATACCTATTACTGCATTGTATTATTGAGTATTGATGCATTTATAGCAGGCGGATGATGGGAGAAGAGCTCCAAGGATTAAGTGTAGAAGAAATAATGGAACTGGAGAAATTGCTTGAAGCAGGTTTGAGCCGTATTGTAGAAACAAAGGTTTGTGTCCTGTCCTTTTTTGGTCTAGAGTTTCTTGTATTACCATTGCATATTCAAATTTTTTACATTCTCTAATACATTGAACTTTGTATGGGTTTCAGGAGGAAAAACTTCTGAAAGAGATCAGTACCCTTCAGGAAAAGGTCACATACCTAACTTCTAATTGTTGTCAGGCATTACATATTGTTCTTTAAAATATAAGAGAATCAAACTAAAAATTAGTATTGGGATTACATTTTCAGCGACAATTCTTATCTATTGCTAAACAATATTAGTGATGGATATAGCAATTAGTGTCTCCAATATAACACAATCACTGGCGTTGCTAATAGAAATTAAGAGCTACCCATAATTGATGCCTCACCAAGAGCTATTCCCTTAATGGGGCTGTTTGGTTGACTCCTTTGGTCCATGTTTCAGTCCGTGATTGGAAGGCATTTGTTTTTTGTCCTCTACACTCTTTTCGCTAATTATTCCTTTATTCACTGATAAAATATGCAGGGAACCCAACTTATGGAAGAGAACGAACAATTGAGAAAGCAAGTGAGACTTCCAGTTTAATTCCCTTTCTTGCTGCATTTTATTTTGTTTCCTACTCTCTGTTGGAAGGTGGAAATTATCTTTTTGCAGATGGAGGATAGGCCTGAAGTCCAAACAAATGCAACTGGACAAGGCCAGTCATCTGAGTCAATCACAAATATCTGCAGCTCAGCAAATCTTCCTCAAGACTATGACAGCTCCGATATTTCTCTCAAGTTGGGGTCAGTTTATTACATTCATTTTGCACGCAAACTTACTGGAAAAAAAGGGGGGAAATAAAAATCAAATCTGACAATATATAATTTCATATAATGTGAAAAAATTGGGGTATGACATAATAGTAGGGATGACACAAATGCACCCCACTAATCAGTCCATCATTGGACTCTTGGAATCAAAGAGGGGGGAATGGAATCATATCCCCTTGCTAAAGTACGTAGCCTGGAATGAAATGAGAAAAACACAGGGGGCAGTTTGATTCCATTCCGCGTATTCAACTAATCTATACACGGGATTTGGAATGGAACCCAAAATGTGATTCAACTCCAGTCTTGATTCTGGCCAAACAAACGGGGCCTAAGTGTTACAAATGGAATGGTCATCATCAACTAATGATGTTGATTCGAACCCATATATCAATGTGTTTATCATCAATGATAGAATTAATGCTGATACATGCTAAGGTATCCTCTAGAATTAATGCTGAGAACTACTGTTTGGCTAACTAAGTGCTTTAATTCCTTTAATCTTGCAGGTTACCTTTCCTTAACTGGATCTGAAGGATGGAGGGATTACCTCGAATCAATAATGGCTTTTCATTATCCATTTAGAATATAGACAAGTATCAGTACAATACAAACCATATCCTTTTAGAATATAAATGCCCTCAAAAGGCATTTGTATTCTTATATATAAGACCTATTCATTTCTGCTTGTGGCTTTGGATCATTCAAAGCAAGTGCATGTTAGGCATAGGTGAATTGAGGCTCCACTGGTTTCAAAAAATGTTGAAAATAGGAAAAGAAGTGTGTTGAAGCCATTGGAGAATGCTGCGTGTATCATTAAGACAGATATTCATCAGCTATATTATTGGGAAACTGAATGAAGCATTTGTGTCCAGCCTTTCTTCTAAAAATGGCATTCCAAGAAAGGAAAAAAAAAGAGCCATTTTCGATCATTTTGAAGAACTATCTTTATTAACCGTTTCCCCAAACGCCAAATGAAGCTTAAAAAAATGCAATGAGATTTACATATCGGCATGAAGCCCTATGACACCGATCCTCTGCTAAGAAATCTGCGTATTGGCTGCAGTCATGAAAGTATGGGCCGGGAGATCTTGGTGGTCCAGCTCCTGTTCAAAGAAGACTTGAAGTAACTTTCACACCTATCCTTATGTACTCTCAAATGAGCCCTCTTGCCTGTACTTTTATAGCATGACCTTAGGAATTAATTTTATCTATTCTGGACTTAATCACCAATTATGGATTCCCAAAATGTACAATTCATGTCTTTAAACTAAGGGTTAGTGATGACTCCATTCAACTTCTTTTATGACCAATTTCACACCATTTTGGAGGTACCTAAAAATTAGAAGGAAATTTTAATTAGTCAAAATCATTGTTTATTACCCCAAGACCGAACTAGGTTCACATACCCTACACTAAATTCATATTAACTTTATGAGGTCAACCCCATACAATTATTGTTGGGTTGTGATAGCTTTAAAGCAATCCTGTTTGTGAACTTAATTAAAAGATTGGATTAGACTGGATCCACTACATATATAATTGTTATCTTATTTTTAAATAAACCAATTTATAATCGGTTTGAAAAAAAAAACAAACTGTGTTATATGCTTTGTCTATAAAAGAAAGCTGAATAGATTAGTTGGGAGGGAGGGGGAACTTACCAAGTAGTGTGAAATCAAAATTAACTGGACTTATATTCGGCTGACCAGATTTTCAAGTTTGCTAGTTTCAAAATATTCCAAATAGTGATGGTGAAGAGAATACTCCATAGATTACCTCATTACCACAATAGTTGAAGGTGTTCATTGATCGGCAGTTGGCTTTTGATCCAGTCATTAGGGTTCAATTTGAAGAAGATATCAAGGGTCTTGTTGATTTCCAAGCTAGCCCCAACAATGCGAGAAACTATTTCATATGCTAGACGCAATGTGTTACCCTCTCAAATTCACCCATCACGTGATTAGCACATGATTAGTGGGGATGTGAGAAGAATAGCGTCTGGAATAAATTTTCCAACAATGTCTTGCTCCTTTTGCAATATGTCAAACACATCGATGATAGTCCAAGTTTTGTCACTGTAAAAGGTGTGAGAATTATCTTGAAACAAAAGGTTGACAAAGAAGCCTAAACAAAGCCAGTGGGTTTATTTATCACATTAACCATTTGGCCAGAGAGGAACCAAATCCAAACTGTCACTATTCTTCATCAAAAAAAGATTTTCTCATTTATAATAGGATTTACATGATATGAATGATTGAGAATTCAAGTAAAATCTATATGATATGAATATAAAAAACAGCTAGTGTTATAAGTAGCAGCTAAATAATATACAAAAAAACAACAACGTATTGATATGATATTTTCTCAGACTGCCGTTAGCATCCCTTTAGTTATCATGATACACATCAATTTTTACAATTAATTGATACAATTGATTGTTATACGTAGCATTGATCCATCAGAACGAAGAGATCCTTACCCGACTCTTCTAACATCAGGCGTAACACAATCACCTCAAACACAGAACACTTGACCAAAAAAAACCATAAAGCATACAAAGTATGCCACGTGTCTCCTTTTTTAACTACATCGTGAACACCACGCGCTTAGCCGAGCACTCTTCTTTTGCGCCATTCCTGTTGCTTCCCGCCACAGAGCTGTTCCAGCTCTTTCAATCTCTCCCGATCTCTTCATCTCTCTGGAATCTGTAAAATTCTTTCTCTCTCCAAAATTTTCCCTCTCCAAAATTTCAATTCTTGACATCTTTCACTGGAATCTGGAAACTTTAGGGTATCGCCATGGACGAAGAGTTCGACGTCATTGTTCTTGGAACTCAAAGAATGCATTCTCAGTGGTCTTCTCTCTGTTGATGGACTCAAAGTAATCTCTCTTCAATTTTCTTTTTTCTTTTTTTTTCTTTATTAATTTCTTTTGTTCGTCGTTGATTTGTATGAGATGGTCGAAAACTTTTATGGCTTGTTTGTTTGCCTGGAATCGGGGGAATCGGAATGGTTACCGCGGCTACTCATCATTGAAATCTCATTCCATTCCTATTCCCCCAATTCTGACCAAACAAACAAGTCCTTAGGTCATGTTTGTTTAGCCGGTATGGAATGGATGAAATGGAATCACATTCCAATTCATTCCAAACTTGTTTAGATGAGGTAATTTAAATGGGAATGGAATCAAACCACATGTTTAGACAGCCATTTTACATCTCTTTCTATTTCAGACTACTTCAAGAATGGAATCAGATTCTATTCCTATCCATTCTATTCCAGCAAAACAGACATGGTCTTGGTTTCACGGAAATTGAATGGCTACATTATTTATTTGCATAGCGTTTGGAAGCTATAAATATATCATTTAGAAACAAAATTGGAGCTAATGAGATCACTCAATTCCATTGATGACGTTTTTACAATTTCTTAACGTGCCTCCATTTCATATTTCATGTTTTTTTGTTTTAATTAACGAAAGAGAATGTTAGGTTGTGAGTATTGACTGTTCTTAATGCTCAATTTGGGATGGGTAAACTTCATTGGAAGCATCAAAAGTAACAGGACATTAGATCATTATGATCTCCTCTTGCCTTCTCACAAACCACAGCTGTGTTTTTTCGTTCTGGTTTATTTATTTTCTCACCATCTTAGGGCCTATTTAGAATTACTTCTTAGAACATGTCATCTTTCATTTAATTTTTTTTAAAAATAAATAAATAAGGGAAAACAATTCTGTTATGTCCAAACATCCAAACAAAAAATGAAAATAAAAATATGATAAAATAGAATAATAAAAAAAAACAAAATCATCAAACAAAGAGGGAAAAAAAATGTCAATTTGATCAGATGATCTGATTCAGATCATACTTGAGCGATGTCTCCATTGAATGTGCATTGGCTATTTTCAGGGTTTTTTAAAAACATGTTTTGACTGTTTAGCAATTATGCTATTTCGTTTGGTAATTTCCAAAAGAGTTGCCTGTTTTGAAACGAAGCATAAATATATATGAGATGCATCCAAAGGGTCCTCACTTATTTTCACTCCTATTTATTAGTTTCTTAAAGCCACCCTGCTACCACTACCTTCATGAACTAAGGACTTGTTTGTTTGGCCGGAATCGAAGGGAGTCAGAATGAAAGGGAATGAGATTTCAATGGTGACCCATTCCGATTCCCACCGATTCTGGCCAAACAAACATGATAGAAGGGTGAAATGTTTTGTGGAATATATTCTTAATCCAGGGTGCATTTGTGTGGAAAAAATTGATAAAACCACAATATATATTATTGTTAAATCATAAGCATACATATTCATCATTAGAGAAAACAAGAAGATTGAACACATATCTGCATCCATAGCGATTAACAAGCACACACGAATCTTTAGACAGGGAAAGTCTTCTACTCTCTTCTCTCTCTAGAGGTTGCACAACTTAATGGGTAGAAGGCAACTAGTTAAGCGAGAGTAGGGACCAACCCTGTTTATTTATAGAGAAACATAAGGCGAGTCCTAACCCATCAAGGATTGCTAACAATAGGTCCACACAAAATAAGAAACACCATACTAGGAAACAAAAGGCGCTAACACGCAATAAGGTGCACTATAACTCAGGACCGAAAGGGTGATCACTAACCATCCATTGAGCCCAACAAGGTCACTCCTCACTAAAGTCAGACATTCTTACTAATCCGGTTTTACGCCAAAACAAAATATTAATGAACTATGTTTGCCCATTCAGGAATAAATTCCAACAAATATCTCATGAGATGTTCTTGATCATTGCTATCTTATTCAGATTAGACATATAGTTTCTAGTTCTTCAATTCAATGAGATATCATTTGGAACGGGTATTGCAAATGGATAGAAATGACTATTATGGAGGAGAGTCAAGCTCCCTTAATCTTACACAGGTAAATCATTGTATAGTTACATTGCCCTCTCGTTTAAGAAATATGCATACATTTCTATTTATATGATTTAACTCTTTTCTTTTTTTAAAAATCTTTCCCCTCTATAGCTTTGGAAGTGTTTTAGGGGAAATGAAAAGCCTCTAGAGAGGACTTGGGCTCGAGCAAGGAGTACAATGTAGATATGATACCTAAGGTATTCCATGTTTTATTTTCTTGGCCTGTATATTAGATGCTAAGATGATCTTTA
The DNA here is from genome assembly GCA_039720395.1 of Liquidambar formosana. Classification (NCBI taxonomy): domain Eukaryota; kingdom Viridiplantae; phylum Streptophyta; class Magnoliopsida; order Saxifragales; family Altingiaceae; genus Liquidambar; species Liquidambar formosana. The sequence goes on from CM077823.1 coordinate 24,278,479, forward strand.
GTTTCTGCTTCTTTTTTCCTTTCCTTATTTTTTGGTTAGGGGGTGTGCCCATGGATTGGCCCTAGATCTCGACCCAAACTATGCTACACCTACCCCACACCAATCGGTGAAGACAGTGTTCAAGCTCCTAAGAAGACTAGAACCAAGACACCACCAGAACCTGATGGCATCTTCTGTTTTGTTTGTTTCTTCATTTAGTGCTGTGCTTCTAAAGTGCATATTGTACTTGTGTTCCTCATATGGTGTTAAGGCTGTGGAATGTGTGTTTGTGTGAAAAGTTTACATATTTTACTTACTCTGTGGGTTCCCTTACGTTACCATTCCTATTCAATATCATTATAACTTGTAAGGCATGATTTCTAACCTTCCGGACAGGGGTTCTATGAAACACTATAAGTTCCTGATAAGGCAACTTGGAAGCACCAAAATAGTTATATACAATAGTGAAGGTGTCTTTTTCTATCTGCTTTTCGGTGTAAAATATAATATCATTGAGGTTTGGGGATCCAAAACTTATAATTCAGTATTCTCGCCAACTTCTTCGCTACTGCAACTTGCCATAGTAGGCTTATTGTTCACATGGAGGCATTGGAACATGGCACGAACATGTTAGCTGCAAACCCTTTCAATGATCTTATCCCTAAATTAATCACAACTCCTGTTGAAATCATTATTTAACATTGCAGTTGCTTCACATCTGTGATGCCCTAGATTATTGAAATACTTGCATAATTGAAAATATAGGAATTATAAGCGAATTTGGTCAATTACAACACGTTATAGTACCTATTTTAGCAGGGCCGATCGATCGGAGGTGGCCTAGAATCATGATTTGGCCTCTGTTTTTCTTGATCGATCGGGCCCTCCAAGGCCGATCAACTGGGCTTTGGGCTGAGATTATTTTTAAGGCGCATAAAATTACAGTTTTGCCCTCCCTTCTATTTTCCTTTAAAACCCGACTTTAATGGGTTTTCTACCAATTTTCCAGCCGAGGAGAGGAAGAGAGAAAGGGAGAAGCACCAGGGGGGAGAGAGAGGGTTCGATGGCGAGGAACGAAGCCGCCGGAGCTGCAGTCCGACTATGCGACGTTTGGATCTTGTGATTTCTACCCCAATCTACGCGCGTACACCCTTGGTTTTGCATTTCTAGCTACCGTTTGTGAGGTAGGTGCATTTTTCATTATTATAAATCATTGTACTTATGGGTTGGGAGAAAATCATGTGGGTTTGCATGTTTACAAACCATATTTTGCATTTCTCATGCTTTGGGTTTAAATTTCATGAAAATTATGAAATGGGTACATTCAGGGTTTGTTATTTAAACCCTATTTTGAGATATACATGTTGTTGTCATACCCCTTGTATGTTTTTGGGCACAATGGGTTAGTTTTGAAACCCATTGGGCTAGATTTTTACAGTCGTAATATTGAGGGGTCACTTTTATACAAGTGTTTTGGAAACCATTTTCTTATCATTATTTATGAAATGTTTATGGGAGAACATTTATGTGATATTGTGATGAAAGGGCTACTGGAGACAGGATTACTGTAGTCCAAAGGAAAGGGACGCCGTGCCGTATCTTCTTATCCTTTAGTCCTAGGGTTAGACCCGAATAGAGGTTACTATGGTCCCAAATAGGGATGTCCTACTGTGTTTCCTCTTGAGGTTACATCACACAGTCTCCATTAATTGCTAGTAATTGAACACATCCTACTAGGTGAACATCACAAAAAGATTGGGTCTTAAAAGGTATAGAGTTTGTAGGACTAACCAGGGAACAGTCTATTTTATATGTACAGGTAAAACACTTGTCCTAATGGGTGGTTTCCTAGTTCCTACAAAAGCATTATCTGCTGTGCCATTAAGCTTAAAGCTTATTTCTCATCTAGAGAAACAAGTTTACACCTGCTTATCCTAAAATGTTTCCTGATGACCTTTGCTTAATCAGACATAATTAGCATAGTCGTGAATGACCATAATAAATAATGTCTTTTTATATAAAAACAATGGTATCTATGAAAAACAGGCACAAATTTTATCAAATAAATTGAAAATATAGGGGGAAATGGAAAATAGCTCTCCAGGTAACATGATTGTATTGGGAAATGTCAAATTTCTTATGCAAGTTTAAATACTGTATTGCTTTTGTTTATTGAAAGAGAATCAATATGGGTTCAAGTTTTGGAAATTTTATTCAATTCTTTTGCATTTTGAAACATCATCTATGGTTATGGTGACAAAGCCCTTTTTTCTATTCACACTTTGGAACTTGTATTAAGTGATGCATGCACATCATGAACAATTTTTATTTTTTTCCAGAAAAAAAAAAAACAAAACAAAAAAAATTGAAAACTATAAATCTAATATAAAATTTAAGATTGATTGATTTCTCCGTTCAACAATGTGAGTTATAGATTTAGATTGATATTAGCAAGCTTTTCTTTTTGATGTAGAAAATATGGCCTAGAAGATGATACGGTTGACTTTATTGGTCATGCCTTGGCACTTCAAATTGATGATAGTTACTTGGATCAGCCAGCAATGGATTTTGTACAGAGAATGAAGGTAAACATTACATTCCCTTGTAGTTTGTTTAGTGATGTTGTACAAAATTAATTTATACACTGCTTCATCTATTGTACTCAGACAATCTGACTCATAAAATATAATAATATATGATGATAATACCATTGTTTTGGTTAGATCAAGGGTATTGATGATAATTTAAATTTGGACATATGCAGTATGTATTCATGCTTTATTTAAAATACATAATTAATATGAATTTGAGGAAACAGGTACACACACACACACACACACACATGTATATATATGTATATAGGGAGATAATTGAGTGCTGACCGTCTGGGACAGATAGCAATGCTGGGAGCTGTGCGTGCCTTTCACTTGTGCGTGTGTGTTTGCCACTCACGGCTCCTAGCCATGCGATCCCGTCCGGACCGTCCGAGACAGTCTACACCTGATCATTTTCATATGTATATAGTAAGAGAGAGATGTTAGAGCAGAAATCAATAGACTTAGAATTAACTTTGTGACATATCTTGAATTTCATCATATGATAATGTTAAAAAGTCATTATGAGCTTAATATATTTTTTCTTATTCACTTACAAACTTAATCTTCTTGCAAACATTGTTAATTCTTCATGGTATATAACCATTAATTGTGCCATAATTATGAAAAAGGATATTAAGTAGTGTTAAATGATTTATGGAGTGTCAAAATTTGATAAACCTTTAACATGTGTAGTCAACTCATTTACAGGTCTCTCTGAAATCCAAAATCAGCTGCAAATAAGTATTTGAAAGAAAATGAAATGACAGGGTTCATGAATGCTTGCCACAATTTTCACCATTTTACATATCCATGTCCTCTATTACCTAGTACACAGCCACCAATTCATTGTAAGTAGCTCATCCCATAGCGGATGCTGCATTAAGAAAAAGGTCAAATAAAGAAGTCACTGGAACCTCTGACTCATGCAGGGTGGAGTAGAATTACTAGAATGATGTAAGTTGTCCTCTGGAGGACATCTACATTTGTTCTCAAATTCAGAATTTTAAAAATATGGGTGGTTTTTTATTCCTTTGTGTTTGTTTAATACTTTTGGGGCAATATACTGTCAGTGTTCTTATAGATTTGGCTGCTTTCTGGCTCAGGTGTCATGTATCTGATAAGTGGTAACTGTATGTGGTGTTGTTAGAATTTTTTGTTAGGTTATAATCCCAATTTAAACTTAATCCTGCCTTAATTATTTAATTTCTACAGCGTTGAAGATATTTCATGGCACTTTTAAGTAATGGTTTCATAAAATTTCTTGACAAAAGCAAATAAAGTCTTAATTTTAGGTATAAACAATGAACGGTGGACGCAAATCAGATATTTGACATGGAAATTCCCAAAATCCAGATGGGAGTCATGGGTATATTGTATATATGCATGTGTTTGATAATTTAATGAATAAAACATATGTATTTGCCTGTTTTTTAGTTCCCTTTGTATAGCATGGTTTCTTTAGCTTCAGTGCATCATAATTTTCAATTAATGAAGAAAGTAATGGCTTTATCTTCGACATGATGACATACTGCATGATATACACAACTTCATATTGCATGAGGCTTAGAGTTTTTAGGAGTATTCAAACTGCTCTCAAACATGTGTGGATAGGGTTTTCATGTCAAAAATTTCCAACATGCTAATCGTGAACAGGGGGAAGTGTCCCACATATCTTAGGATACTATTTCCAACAATAAAGCTCACTATTTTTTTTCCATTTAATGTTTAAGATTTTTTTAAGGATAGTTAGTACATATTTATATATCTTTTTTTTATTATTATTTTTTTTTTATCTTTTTCCTCATATATCTAGATAAGGATACTCATGGAATTACACAACCTTTTTAGCCAATTATTAGCCTTGCAAATGAGCATGAGTTTTTGACTCATGGGGCTATTTGGCTCAGTGAAAACGAAAATAATATTACTTTGGTTTTTGGAAACTACAATATTTTGCGTAGATGGGAATATTTTAATTGCATAGCTAATAGTACATAATGAGTTTATTGTTCTTTCCCTTGTGTAAATTTGTTTGTAAGGAAATCTGTAGTTTTTGTTGTGAGATGTCTTGCATTCTTTGTGTTTATTTGATTGTTGAGATTTACTTTATTCTGATTGTGCTTGCTGCATAACTGTTTTCTAATTGTTTTGGCATTTATTTTGTATAGCTTTATGCAGAGTCTATGGCATGCTGTCAAGGAGGATCTCCTTATATTTATCCACTGTATGGACTGGGAGAATTACCTCAGGTTTGCCTTCATCAAGGTTTGTTTCTTTTTCTGGTTTTTTTTGGTATTTGTATGGTATGCTAAGTTGGTTTGACATGGTATCTGTGGTTCCTAGCAGGCATTTGCACGTTTAAGTGCAGTTTATGGTGGCACTTACATGCTTAACAAGCCACTGTGTAAGGTAATCTTGTCAACATCCAGAAAGTCTTGTAGTTTATAAGGTGTGTCAGCCTCTAAGGCTTATGCCTTGATGCTACGCGAGAGGCTAGCTCAAGAATAATTTCTTGAGGCTCAACCTTTGGCACTTGTCTTCCAACTGTGGGGTTCTGATGAAGTGTGCTCCCTATGTCCTGAGGCCCACCTAATGTCTTGGGCATTTGCTTTAAATAGTACCCTGCAGTGGGAAGTGCACCACCAATAGGCCTGATATTTTTCCTGTTTTCTTTCTTCCTAGATTTATAAGACAAACTTTTTTTTTTTTTCTGAGTTTTTAATTCTCTTTTGAGGCTTCATTTACACCAAGGAGTTCTCCAACCATTAATATCAGAGCCACTAGAATTCAACGTAATTGTATGGTTTCTTGCAAATTTTTGTGCCATTGAAATCCTTGTTATCAATTTTAGGCATTTCTCTCTCTCTCTCTCTCTCTCTCTCTTTCTCTCTCTCTCTCTCTCTCGCTTGTACTAATTGCAGCATTTCTCACCTATATTGTTCTTTTCTCTGAAAAAAGTGGTTCATTCTGGCTCTTTTCATGACGCGTGGCTTACTCATTCAGGTATCCGTCTATGAATCAAAGGATCAGCTTTATTCCTTCATCCAGAACCATCAACCATTTAATTGTTTCTATCATTCATGTTAGCAAATTTGAGTCAAGGGACTAATATCAGGAATTGAGAGGAAATTCTTTTCTATATATTGACGTTTGTTAATCTCTAAAACTTCTTAATGGTCAATTTTCAACTAATAGATTTCTTAGACTTCATTTATGTTTCTTTTCTGCATTTGACTGGTTCACGGATTGGCAATTAACAAACAGAATTGATCTGGTGGCTACTTTTGCTGATGTGCCTTAATTTAAATTTCTCTTTTTGTGAGTAGGATAATTTTAAATTTCTTGCATCACAACCTTCTATTATTTCTCATACTTTGGATGACAGGTAGAGTTTGATAAAGAGGGAAAAGCATCTGGGGTGACCTCTGAAGGAGAAACTGCTAAATGCAAGAAAGTTGTTTGTGATCCATATTATTTGCCTGATAAGGTAATCTCTAACTTATTTTTCATAAGAATATGATCTCCAATCCAATCTATTGATATGCAGCAATGCAACCATGAGATTGCATGTCCAACACCAATTCACCTACCTAAAAGCAACAAAACAAAATTAGATCACTACATAAGTGGCCTTCATTACTATTGCATGTTAGGCTTTGACTTGCCTTTCCTTTTCTTCAATGCAAGAGGTTCAAAAGGTTGGAAAAGTTGCTCATGCTATATGTATAATGAGCCATCCCATCCCAGACACCAATGATTCTCATTCAGTCCGGGTTATTCTGCCGCAGAAGCAACTTGGTCGCAAATCAGATATGTATGTTGTGCTAAACTTTATTGGCTCATTTATTTTACTTCTTTAGTAACAAGAGACAGAAGAGTAAAGACCAATATAAGTATAATACTGATATCAATAGGTCTTCCTGTATGTTCATGTGTGTGATTCAATATATGAATTCTTAAAGCTTAAAACATTCTAGTTTCCAAATGTTTTGTTTGTCCACTACTTGTTCTATATCTAAACATGTATTTCAAGCAACGTTGGTCAAAATAATCATTTAGATATTAGTAGTTTATGTAAAACTGTCTTTTCAATTAATAACAAAAGGCTGTAAGAGGGAAGGGGTGCTACGTCAGCATGATTTCTCCTCACAGACATTGAATTGGAGCATTCCTGTATATTTACTCCTAGTAGGACAAAATTAGTTGAAATGCACTGGAAATGCTACAATCTAAGTGCTGAGAGGGAGGGGCTTATGAATCCTGGAATGATGGCATCCTCTTCACTGTTTTTCTGTTATTTTAAATAAGCTAATTATTGCTCCGGCGATAAATCCTGAATTAAGAATTGCACTGTATTTTCCCAGGAATTAGACTTATACAATACCCATTAGTTGACTATACAATTACAAGTGCATAAAACTTTCTGAATTGTTTGCTTCTTAATATTATCATTGCTGCAGGTACTTGTTCTGCTGCTCTTATTCTCACAATGTAACTGCAAAAGGGAAGTACATTCCTTTTGTTTCTACTGAAGCAGAGAGTGACAAACCTGAGGTAGAAATGTAGAATTGAAGCCTGGCACTGATCTACTTGGACCCGTAGATGAGATATTCTTTGACACTTATGACAGATACGTACCCACAAACAACCATGAAGTTGACAATTGCTTCATATCTACTGTAAGTAGACAAGCATGTCTCTTTTTTTAAACTTTTTCTCAAGAGAATACTGGTTACAAAAAAAATTTCACCACCTAGATCTCCCTCAAGAGAGTAAAGTTTGAGGCCAATGTACCAAGTTACATCTATAGGAACATAGGAGTTCTTACCTTTTATTAATGTTTTCCCATCTAATCGAACCACAAAGAATAAACTGTTTGCCAATCTACAATAGCAAGCTAGTGAAAATACTGTGTCTGGTATATATTTAAACCTTCAATGATTATGGTGCTTGCTTTTAACAATTGATAGATCAAAATAATTGATTGATACATTTTCCATTTAAGTAAATGAAGCCAAAACACCTACTTTTCTGGATTTTATGTGATCTTGGTGCCAAGCATTGACTAATATTATTTGATGGCTAATATTTCGTTAGAACTATCTAAAAGATTTAAACTTGCTTCTCAATTTAAAACGCCAAAAAAGGCTACATGCTAAAACCTGGATATCCCTGGTTATTTAGCTTCAACTCAGTTACTCTGTTTCATGCAATACTAGTCTTATTGAATCAGTGGACCGTTTTATCGATGAATTATTGTCATTGCTCATTTTTTAAAGTTTGGAATTTATTGCAGAGTTATGATGCAACAATACACTTTGAGACGACGGTAAAAGATGTGATTGCCATGTACTGTATGATAACTGGAAAGGTAAATATTTTGTATTGATTTTGGCTAAGCAATTTACACCATTTACATTCTTCTTCTTATCAGCATTATTAAATCACCCATTCAATCTCAGAGCATGTGACAGTTGAATTTTTTTTTTTTTTTTTTTAAAAAAGGAAAAAAATTATTTCGTATATGGCTCAATATTTGAGATTGCATGTAACTTTGAAATAATTCTCGTCTTTTGGAAATTCCATTTCATCATATGTCTGCATGAGGAGATTAGATAGTACTCAAATCGCATTGCACTTATTGTTTTCAAACCTCCAGAATGTATTGTACAGTTAGTAAATACTGAAATGAAGGTTAAGAATTGTGGTGCGGACACCTACCATGAACCACATACCATGGTGAATCAAAAAAAGAAAAAAAAAAACACTCAGATCATATTGCACTTATTTTTGGCTTCTATAACAAGAGATCCTCCACTTTTATGAAAGAGTCATTGCACCTAATATAAACATGATCAATACCTGGGCTCAATCCAGAAGGATTCGTTGGGGCCATTAATAGTAAATAAGAGAAACTGACAGAAATATAGGAAGTATTTTTGTAGGTGGTTCATCTTTTTCCGTATAACGTTGAGTGCAACCCTTAATTATGAGATTGACTCTTTAGGAATTTAGAGGTGCTGCGGACTCCTTTTTTTGCAAGCAATTTACTTCAACTTCTTTTGGATATGATATTGAGGGTCTATACACTGTATACACATGCACAGATAAATTGAATCCAAAAGTTCACCAAGTCCATTTTATAGCAGCCATTGCTTTTCCATTCTGACTATACTTTCATTTTGGAGTACAACATAACTATAGGAGCAACATATAATCTTGATCAAGGAGCCTTATGACTGATTTGCTAATTAAGGTTCAGGCTCTTAATCTTTCTGTGGACCTGAGTGCTGCAAGTGCCGCTGCTGAAGAATGAAGTTCCTTGAATGTCGTGTTTATTAAAACCAAAAAAAAAAAAAAAAAAAAAAAACCCTGGACATTTTCATATCATTCCTTAAAATGAATTTTGTTATTTCCCAAATCAAATTGGGTACTCTTGTTTAGCTAACTTGTTTCTGAATTTGCATTGCAAATCTACAGAATTTTCCTTTCTGCTGTACTTTCAGTTTCTTGGTTGGCATGCGGCATGATTTGTATATGCATTGAATCTTTCAATAAAAAATGAGTTTCCATCTTCTTAACTGTCAGACGTATGTTCTTTTTATATATCCCATTATGCAGATTAAAATCTTTGTTAGTATTTCATCTTAGTTTGTTTTGTTATGAAATTCCATATATTTAGACTTTATAAAAGTATTGGTGCAGCAATCACCAATGTTGATAATATTTTGAAGCAAATAATGCAGATACCATTAAACTTGCACATCAAGGATTCCTTTAGGACTTCTGTTTAGGAAATCACAAGCAATATTTTTGAAGGCACGACAAATCCATGCTCAAAGAGAACAACCATTGATGGTTGTGGTTTCAAGTAGTAGGACTAGGACCCCAACGGCCAAGAAATCCATTGTCATATTTGAAGGCAGCTCAATACTATTTAAGTCATTCCAATTAAGGGTGCTGAGATTTCAGGTGTGCTAGAAATGAAGTGACCCTTGAGGTCGGGTTACCAATATTCAACATTTTCCTTGAGAAGTGACTCACTCAAATCAATAATGGCACTGGAAAGCCAATAATTATAAAGGCTTAGATGTGGGCAACTCCTTAAATTAATTATTGAATCTCATTTTCAAGAAAAAGAAAATGGACTCTCCAATCTAATGCTTTGCATGTTCAAGAATATGCTACTAAAGAACCAGAAATGTCACAACTCTAGTGTGATATTTCCAAATCCCCATTAGAAGCGCTGGTCAACGCCTGGTGAGGATCCTAGCTAGTGAGACAACCATGACAATTAATTCAGAAATTGTGATAAAGTTCCTAGGGTGGATCGATATTTTAGAGAGTGATTTTCATCCCATGCTCAGCAAGGAAAAGAGAGAGAATTATGACAAAGTAGATGCAGCAGTAAGTTCTCTATCGGAGGAAAGAACATTAGCTAGAATCAGCAAGCCTATGAGTTTTTTGAAGGGTGCGTCTGTTGAAAGGCATTAGGGGGTGAGGCTTCGCGAATAAGAATAACATTTTCGTTAGTTTTAACCTTCATTGTTGTTCCTAACATAAAACCAAAATCAATTTTAGATATTTACTCTCTTCCATAATTTCCTAATACTGCCCATAAATTTAATACCAAGATAATGAAAGTAGCTTGAGACATCAAGTTCATCTTTCAGTACTACAACAAAGCTCTGTGATCATAATAAAAAACCATGATCGTAACACTTTAATAGCTATTTTCATCCTCCTGGAAAACAGAGTGAACAAGGAGTGATTTTTTCTCCCAACTCAATCACTGTGACTAGAACTGAGACGAAAGATCTAGAAAACCAAGAATATAAATATGGAATAAAAGGTGAGCCAAGCCATTAGCATGAAATCAAGATTATGGGTTTGAACATAATAAATCATGATTTTTTTATTTGTTATTCATTATGATTCTACCATTAACTGTAAGACTTGAAGCAAAAATGGAAGCTATATCACTCTTTCATCATTAACCTTGATATTTGAAACCAATTTTTATTTTTTTATTTTATTTTATTTTATTTTTTATTTTATTTTTATTTCTCACGGTTTACTTGTTAACTATGATTGTTTAAAATGTACGTGTGTGTGTCTATATATATATATATATATATATATCTAATTGGGATATGTGCACATTTGTAAAATAAATAATAAAAAGTAATACCAACGGCAATTTACGTATCATGTGTAACTGTGACGTATGTAAATTTGTGAGGAAAAATAAATTAATTAATAATTTTAAAAGAAATTCTGTATCTATAATGCTCCGATCTCTCTAGTAGTTTTCCAGCTCCTGTTGAAGTTGTTTTATTTGTGCTGGAGTATAAGGTTTTGGGTTTTTCCCAAAGCAACCAAGCTTACTGCATGCGCTACAATTGTTATAGGTGATGATCTTTATGGCCTTTTAGCACATAATGCCAACGTTTCTAACTGTCCTTCTGCTTTGTTGACTTCACAATAAGAAATCGATGTGAATGAGTTATTCATATATATGTAGGTCAAGTTGATAAGTACTTATTTATACAAAATTTATGTAAATTACAAGAATTTTTCTTTACCTTGACACTGAGAATTTATTTTTTCCACACTGTTTTCTTCGGTCTATTAGTGTGGCCAATTATGAAACTGCCTTTGTTATTGCTTTTTAATAAGTATATTTTTTAAAAATATCAAGTATAAAAGCAGTGTGAGCACCACGTCATAACACACTAGCAGGGAGTACGTACGTTAATTAGCCTTAAAGACTAGCACAGAGGGAGTGACCACTTGGTTTTATGGACCAAAAACTAACGTGATCTTTAAAGTCTAACTCGTAATAACCAGATATTCAAACTTGGTTCAAAGTTAGGGCACGACATTGGAAAGGTGTTAGACAACCGACATTGCCTGGGCAAAGACCGAACCCACACAAATAGCACTCAAATAGCCCTAATCATGCATTAAAATAAAAAGATATGGTAGCATGCAAAATATTGTATGATTAACCAAAAACAAAATAAACAAATATAGAAGTAAACAAATAGAAAAATAAAAACAAACAAAAAAGGAAACAATCAAATGAAAATGAGAAAGGAAATAATTAAATTACGAAATAAATAAAAAGGGAAATAAGCAAAAAAAGAAAAAAGAAAAAAGAAAAAAAGCAACTAGGGAAACAATGATAGGAAAGGAAACAGATAAATAGGAAACACACTACTAAGCTAACAGGCAAGCATGGATCAAATTAAAAAAGAAACAATTAATAATGGAAAAGTCTACTACTATGGCAATAAATAAATGTGGAAACAAATAAAAAGGAACACAATAATATGGAAATAAATACGAAAAAGAAATAAATAAAAAAGGAAACGCTCATGTTGAAAAGAAAAGACATAGACACTTACCTAGCTAGTGTGTATTGTGATGTCCCAAAAAACACATTCAAAATTATAAGCTCCCTAAGAAGTAAAACTCGTTCAAAAATAAATTTCTTTACAATTATGAAACTTGATCTAGCCACTTGCTTTTATGGACCAAGAACTAATGTTACCCCAAGCAAGGTCTAACTTGTCATAGCTAGAGATTCAAACTCAGTTCGAAGTTAGGTGCAACATCAGAAAGGTATTAGGCAATTGACATTGCTTGGTCTAAGACTGAGCCTACACATGTTTATTGGCTATAATTAAAATAGTTGTCAAATAGGTTTAACCCTAATCTTGCATTAAAATAAAAAAATATGGTTGCATGAAAAGTGTGGTATGATTAACCAAAAAAGAAATAAACAAAAAGAAAAATTAATAAAAGGAAACAAATACAGGAGGAAACAATCAAATGTAAATGAGAAAAGAAATAATTAAACTAGGGAATAAATAAAAAGGGAAATAAGAAAAAAATAAATAATAATAATATAAAAAGAAGAAGAAGAAAAAAGAGCAACTATGGAAACAATGATAAGAAAGGAAACACACTACTAGGGAAACAAGCAAGCATGGAAACAAATTAAAAAAAAAAAAAAAAAAAACAATTACTAATGGAAATGTCTACCACTATGACAATAAATGAACATGGAAACAAATAAAAAGAAACACAATAATATGGAAATCTATTACTATGGAAATAAGTACGAAAAAGAAATAAATAAAAAAGGAAATGCTCATGTCAAAAAGGAAGCGCTCATGTAGGAAAGAAAATACATACACACTTACCTAGTGTGCTTACCGTCACACCCCAAAAAACATGTTCAAATTTATGAACTTCATAAGAAGTAAAAAATTTTCAAAAACAAATTTCTTTACAATTATCAAACTCAAACATCTGCAGAAGTTGTGTGGCTAACCCATTAGACATTCATAAAATATTGGAATACAAATTAGAATTTGTATTGACAAAACTTTTTAAATACATACGATAATCTTTCAATAATCATTGACAAATTTCTTTTGAATGTTTGTGTTGGGTGTGAGGGGTGCCTCCTTAGCAGGGTTTTTTTTTTTTTTTTTTTTTTTTTCTGTGTGTATTTAGAGGGTTTTTCTTGGTGTATGGGTAGTGTTTCCATCTTAATAAAATTAATTTTTGTGGATCAAAAATTAATAATAATAATCTGCTCCATCATCTGTAACACATCTTCAATGAAAATACCAAAAAAAACATATTGGGGTGAGGAAAAATAATTCTTTACAATAAATGAGGTCTCAAAAGTCAGAAAATAGTAAATAAAACATATGGGAAAATGATTAATGGGACGAGTCTAAGAAACCGAACAATGAGCCGAAAACTCTAGAGTTACAAACTTACCCCTAATCCCTTATTTCTCTTTCTTTTTCTCTCTACAATATCTTACACCTACCCACCTACTTATTTCTCTTTATTTCTCTCTCTATAATATTAGACACCTACTCACCCCTATATTTCTCTCTCTCTCTCTCTCTCTCACTCTCATATCTCACACCTAGCCCACTCTCTCTCTATTATCTATGAAACACTCATCGACCCCTTTCTTCTCTTTCTCTTTTTCTTTCTCTTTCTATCTTATCTAAATATCTTCTCCTAGAAACATATCCATCTCTCTCTAAACCTATGAAACTCGCACCCCATATTCGGCCATGAGATCAAGCCTTCATCTAAGTTGAACATCAACCCCCATTCTTTAGCAAAGTTTCCATCATCGCCAAACACCACCCGATCCTTCTATGTGGTCTCTCTATATGTACAAATCTACCACCCACTACCTGATCCCCCCATGGCAGCCATCGCTCACAGATCCGCTCAACAGCCACTGAAGCATAGGCTCTGACAAAGTATTCATCACCACCATGACAGTTGATTTGCCTAGTTCTTCACATTCCTTCATTTTTTGTTTTGTTTTGTTTTGCTGCTGGTTGTATAATGTGGGTAAGGGATATTCATCTTATTTTTTAAGATAATTATATTGATTGTTCAAGATAATCTTCAATTTGTAGATAATTTCTAAATAATTATCTTAATTATCTAGATAATTATTTTTTTTCTAGATTTTTTCACCCTCCTGGTTGATCTAATCTTTTTTATTTTGCTTTTTCTGCCGTTGATTGCATCAATGTATGTTTAACCTGATGAGTTTATCTTGATTTTATTTTGCTGACTTTGTCTATCCTTTGATTTTTTTTCCTTCTAGTTTGGATAAGTTTATTTGATTTTTCAAGCTCAATGATGTTGATTCTTTTTTATTTTAAGACTGTTGATTTTGAGCGTGATTTTTGGGTTGGGTATTTGATACAAATGGGAAGTGGTTTTTTAGTCTTTTTGGTATGGATGCACAATGTAATAACCTCTGTATATATATCTATACTACCTATAAAAAGGTGAATGTGAGAAAAACTTTTAATTGACTAATATACCCTTATTTTAAATTTTAAATACACAACTATTCTTCTACGTCATTTTAATCTTATTGTAATTAAATAGATGACAACTACCTTTTAATCTTCTAAACTTTAACCTTTTTAGTTTCCTTTTCCTGTACAAACCCAATACGTTTCTATCCCTTTTGACACAAACCCTAATACAACGCCTCTCTCCCTCCCCTTCTTAATACCACTGTAGCATCCTCTTTCTCAATGAAACTTCATTAGCCCTTTTGTTTTTTTGGGCAAAACTATTCTTTTGCCCCAGGAGGACACTTGATCGTGCTTGCAGAGGCCACACTAAAGTCAAATTTCTTGTTTTGGGCTCCTTCATAACAACTTCAACTTTGGCCACTAAACAAGTAAAGGAACAAAATTCTTAGCCATAAGTGTGCTCAGATTAAGTGAGTCAATTAGTAATCCTATTTTCTATATTTTTTAGGGGTTTTTTTTTTCTTTCACACGCACATATAGAGGGAGATTGAACTTACATGCCTTGGCTCACCGGTTCTGTTATTTTATTTGTTTCTGTAGTGATTTGTTGACATATGTTATGTTCAGTAAATTTTGAAAAATATCAATTAAAATTTTATGAGTTTTGTTTAGATCTAAGGTTCTATAATATCAAAGCACAAAATATTTGATTTGAAGGTACGCCAGTCATCTATTATGGACTTCACAACTGAGTAATTATTTACATACTCCATACTACTTTATTATTCATATTATTATATCTTTATGCATAGCTAGATATACTGATGTGGGTTGAAATATATATAGTCAACATAGTTATTCAACAAGCTAGACACCCATGGGAGCTCCCATGTATCTTCTAAGACTAAAGCCAAGTTACTTGTATTTGTATAGATCATGGAGAGATAGACCTAACTTTGAGGGGTGGATCGAGTGGTCCTAGGACTTCTTGCTAATCAAGAGATCTTGAGTTTAACTCTCACCATTCCCCTTCAAGGCCAGCCCCATGGACTTTGTCCTAAGGACTATATGTGCCTAGATTTTGTAGGAGTCCATGTCTTTGAGCTTTATATGTTTTGATTCCTAAAATGTGATGATCGGATCACCATATGAATTTGACATCTTTAAAAAACTGAAAAATAAATTTATAAAAATAAGAAGTAGATTTTGAAAAGGTACGTAGTTAAATTCAATTCATAATTTTGATTTGATGAGGTAGTTATAAAAAAGAACGAAAAGTACATGAGATATAAAGGAAATAAGATTATAATTATCCTATCCATTCACAATAACAATTGAATGTTATACATAAATTAGAAATTTAATTTAAAATTTGTAGTTAATTTTTTTTTATTTCAATTTTCATTTCAAATTGTTGAAGTTTTGTGGCTAACCAATATAATATTGTGTTACTATATATTATTGGGAATTATTATATTCTAAATTTATTTGTGACTAGCTTAAAATTTTTCAAATTAGTTATATTACTCACTATGAGTTTCATTAGAAGTAAAAATCTAACCAAACCGATATTAATTTCTAATCCTTTAAAAATTATTCTTTCATTTATATTTCATATTATTAAAAAATAACCACATGCAACGCACGTGTGCCTACATCTATTATATATATATATAGATATATAGATATATATATATATAGACTTGTTCATATCAGTTTCAACTGATACAAGTTATATCAGTGTGAGCAAATCCCCACCGTCCATGCCATGTAAGCTGAAGCCAATCGTTGAGATTATGCTTCAAAATGAGGTGAGGTTCAGCCCCTTTTGGACCCGGAAGTACAGCAGCAAGCTGTTGCATCACTCTCAGTCTCCCTCGAATGGTGAGACCCGAAATGGTTGAGATTCAAACTTAGATGGAGAAACTGAGAAACACTATCAGCTGCCTCATGTTTCCATTTTCAAGCTTTTTTTTTTCCCCCTCTTCTCTTCTCCAAACCCTCGCATCCTCCCCATCGCAACTGAAGAACCTCACCTCATCGCCGACGTCTCCCTCTCCACGAAGGAGGTAAGCATCCCCTGTTTGGTTTTTTTTTTTTTTTTTTTTTTTGCCTCTTCTCTTCTCTAAACCCTCACACCCCTCCCCATCGCAAGGAAACCCCAAAGTTCACCGCCGACATCTCCCTCTCCACAAAGCTCACCGCCGGCACAGGTGAGCATCCTTTATTTCGATTTTTTTTTTTTTTTTTTTTTTTTTGTTTTCCTCTTCTCTTCTCTAAACCCTCACACCTCTCCCCATTGTAGGAAACCCAAACCTGCAACTGTGAAGCTCACCACCAGTGTCTCCCTCTCCACGAAGCTCACCATCGGCACAGGTGAGCATCCCCTGTTTCGATATTTTTTTTTTTCTCTAAACCCTCACACCCCTCCCCATTGCAGGAAACCCAAACCCCGCTAGCTGCGAAGCTCACCGCCGATGTCTCCCTCTCCACGAAGCTCACCACCGGCACAGGTCAGCATCCCTCTGTTTCGATTTTTTTTTTTTTTTCCCTCTTCTCTTCTCTAAACCCTCACACCCCTCCCCATTGCAGGAAACCCCGCAGCAGCTGTACCTCACCGCCGGCGTCTCCCTCTGACCGCCGTACTCTCTCACCACCGCCAGTGCTCTTCTCACCCCTCACAACCATATCCGCCGCCGTCCCTCGTCTACATCAACATCAACAGGTAAATCTTATCTCTCCCTGAAATTTCTCTTCGTAGTCATCTTCTTCAAAACCTGTAATATATATACATACACAAACTTTTGTTCTCATTCTTTTTTTTACATAAAAGAATAACATTCTAATTTGCTCTGTCGATTCTTTGTGACATCCAAACAGCAGAATGATATTTTTGACTTAACTCCAATTCTGACAAAATTCGAATTTATGCTGAAAAAAAAAAAAAAAAAAAAAAAAAAACTATGATAGATATATGCGATGTCATCCTTTCAAATAGTCATACAAAGTTTTATTTAAGTGGGCCCCAACATATTTTTAGATATCAAGTGAGAGAAAACATGGTAGTCTGAAGTCCTGCCTGAATGACCATGTCTATCTATGCAATCAGATATATACCAGCTTTGTAAAAAACCTTGCTTTTGTTTTTTCTTTTGCTTTGCCCTTTCTCATGCTGGTTGTGCTGGGTTGCTGGGTCCCTTGTTGGACTTCTCGTCCAATTTGTACTCATTCTTTTGATTAATACAATTGTCTGTTATAAATAATAAAAAAAAATTATTTGTGGTTACTTTTCTGTAAGACTATTCATTGTTAGCACATAGGAATAATAATTTTTTAAAAGAATAATAATTTTTTCATTCCATATTGCTAGAAGGAATAATATTGTCAATTTGTTAAGTTCAAAATTATTAACCATGTTAGAATACCCCATAGAGAGATTTTTTCAACCATATCAAAATTTGGATTCTACAAACAAGGAAAGGAAAAATAAATTTATAGATGATGATATTGATTGGGTAAAAATAGTTGAAGAATTGGATATTTCCTCATATTTATGCAGTGGGTTCGTGAATGGGAGGATGAATTGCAAAGACGACGACATGACAAACAAGGTTGGAGTGGTAGGAGGGAAAGATATGAAAGCATTGATAGCTAACCATTGTCTGAAGGAAATGACAACCAGATTGGAAATGATACCTAGATTCGAGGAATCCGCGAAGAAATAATAATGTTGAAGCGTTTGATAATTTTGCTAGTAATCATTGTAATATTAATGTGGATGTTTAGAAATTAATTTCTTAATTTCTATGTGTATGAAGCAGTGGTTTATTGAAATAGCAGGTTTTTTGATATTAAGTATGATGAAGTTATTGAAGTGACATGTTTATAGTGGTTTGCAATGGTCAATCAACACTATAAAAAGTGCCCATAAAAAAGTATGTCTCACCCTCAATCTGGATCCATTCAAATGTCAAGAAGATGACCCATGTAGAATTTTACCCAATAGTTAGCCCTTGGAGGCCGACCATGTGAAATCAGATGGTTCAGACAACATGCCATTAACTATAGTTTCATTTTGTAAGATTTCTTGATAGTAGTTGTGGATTAATGCATCCATGCATTCCATTATTTGTAAATTAACATAGAAAAACAAGTCCATTTTCCCCACCACCTAATTTCTTCCTTATTCCTCGTGTGACCGTATTGACAAGTATAATGCATGGAAAATTGATTGAGATTCTTTCTTTGATACCACCTTTGAAATCCTTCAAATTCAATAGTCTCCTAAAAACAGAATAAAAAACCCTTGACTTAAAACAAAATGTGCAATAAGAACATATGAAACTTTCTATTTTTTCTATGAGAGCGCTACTTTCACCATTCTAGTTAACAGAATCAGTTTTTATATCCGAGAAAGATAAACCACTGTTAAAAAGATACAAGGCCTTTCTTGTTTTTTTTTTTTTTTTTTCACTTCTTTGGCCAGTGGTTCCAAAGCTATATGTTACTGAACCATTAAGGGCTTGACTCTTTCGCCAATATGCGGCATAACCAAGATGCCTATACAAAGGGGATTGATTGAAGAATGAACTACTTGAAAAAAAGAAAAAAAGAAAAAAAAAAAGGAAACCACATTTGAATAGTCAATTTTCTTGAGTCAGAGATTTCATCATACAAAGACAGATTAAGAAGAAAGGTCCGGCTTTGCCATACATTCTTGCTTTCATACCATCATTTAATATGATACAATTATAACAAACTTTCACAAGACTTCACATACAGTTACCTACATTCATGAGGTTCTCTCATCCAATTTTGTACAAAATTCATAAAATTAAATGAAACTTCTCTACAAAAAAATAAATAAATAAATAAAATAAATATAAGCTTAAATTGTAACAGTCCACTTAAATACGGCAGTCGGAGAGAGAAACCGGCGGTGAGGAACAGCTGCTGCGGGGTTTCCTGCAATGGGGAGGCGTATGAGGGTTTAGAGAGGAGAAGAGGGAAAAAAAAAATAAATCCAAAACAGGGGGATGCTGACCTGTGCCAGCGGTGAGCTTCGTGGAGAGGGAGATACTGGCGATGAGCTTCGCAGCTGCAGGGTTTGGGTTTCCTGCGATGGGGAGGGGATGTGAGGGTTTAGAGAAGAGAAAAGAAGAAAAAAAAAAAAGAAAAAATCAAAACAGGGGAAACAAGGGATGCTTACCTGTGCTGGCGGTGAGCTTCGTGGAGAGGGAGATGCCGGCGGTGAGCTTCGGGATTTCTTGCGATGGGGAGGGGTGTGAGAGTTTAGAGAAGAGAAGAGGAAAAACAAAAAAAAAAAAAAAACAAAAAACAACTAAACATGGGGATGCTTACCTCCTTCGTGGAGAGGGTGACGCCGGCGGTGAAGTGAGGTTCTTCAGCTGCAATGGGGAGGGTGCGAGGGTTTGGAGAAGAGAAAAGGGGGGAAAAAAAAAAAGCTTGAAAATGGAAATAGGGGGCAGCTGATAGTGGTGTTTCTCAGTTTCTCCCTCTAAGTTTGAATCCCAACCATTTCTGGTCTCACCATTCGAGGGAGACTAAGAGTGATGTGATAGCCTATTGCTATTGTACTTCTAGGTCAAAAAAGGGATGAACCTCACCTCATTTTGAAGCATAATCTCAACCATTGGCTTCAGCTTACATGGCATAGATGGTGGGGATTTGCTCACGCTAATATTTTAAATTTGAATGGAAAAAAAAAAAAAAAAAAAAAACACAAATCCGGATGCTGTTAAGGAAGCAGGAGGTGGAGGTAGGAGAGAGAGCAGTGGTGAATGAATCACCAAACACTGCCTCTTTCCCCTGATACATATATAGTTGAAGCGAATGAGACAAAGAGGGATTTTAAGAAGAAAACCAGAGAGAGAGAGAAAAGGTTGTTCCTTATTAGCTTAAAGCTCAAATTTGAAGAAGATTTCGAAATTGAGCTTAAAGCTCAAATTTGAAGCTGCAAATCCTCAATTTCAGGTAAAGGTTGTTCCTTATTAGCAGTGAATGTTTGTGCTTTAGAAGGAAATGGAATGGTTTTAAGTTTGAGGCATGTTTGAAAGCTTAGATACCCATTAATGGCTTCCAAGAGACTTAGAAATTTATATCTTCTACATATGATCATATTTAGCAGTGAAAGTTTTAATGTATATAGATAATAGTACAACGATTATGCTGGAAAAATTTGGTGATTTAATTCCTAGTATGTTAGGAGAAAGAATTACAAAACAGAAATGAAGTTTTTCTCAATTTCAGTGAATTATGTTAACTCTAGCTCACCTTTAGAAATTTTAACAAATACTAGATGTTAAGATCTTTCCATAGACACAAATTCGTAAAATTTATTTGAGAAATGAAGCTTGTGGAAATTTTTAAATTTCTGCAAAATTCGAAAAAACATAGCAAAAAATCCAAAAAAAAAAAAAAAAAAAGGGAGGAAGAAGAAGAACAATGCAACTGGTTTGACTCGGTCTGACCCGATTTGGACAATTTTGACCTAATTTGACCAATTTTGATTCGGTCTGACCCAATTTGGCCAATTTTGACCCAGTTTGACCAATTTTAACTCAGTTTGACCTAGAATTTATTTCTAAAATTTTTATAAAAATAAAAATTATAATTTGTTGGAAAGTTAAAGTGTTATTTGGGTAAACATAATGTGATTTTACATTAAAAGTACACAAAATCTTCATTTTAAGTCCAATTTTAATGAAACTTGAACCGTAATGCTTTTGTTAAAGAGCACTAAAATCTAGTTCAATTTAACCAAATTTTATGAAATTTGAAATTTATACCCCTATTTGAGTCAAATGACCATTTTACCCTTTATGTATAAAAATGGTATAAATGAACTCCAAATTGAGTTTATTTATTTATTTATTTATTTTTAAATCATAGATTTTCTTACGTTGATATATAGTTAGATTTTTGTTATTGTGGTAAAATTTTTATATAAGTGAAATTGATGATGCATGAGAACTTTTAGAAGTACCTATAAGCATGTTATCTATTTACATTGAGAAGTTATTACATGTTGTTGAGAAGTTAAGTATAATTGATAATGAATGAGAAGTATTCATGAATATTTTATCTATTTACATTGAGAAAGTTGTTACATGTTGTTGAGAAGTTGAGAAGAGATGACTAGGGTAAAGATTACCCTACAGTTAGTGCACTAATATGCCATATCATTTTAAGGGCAAGGCTAGTGATATGGTATACACACATGATAAGCGGTGTGTGCTATGGTCGTAAATAGTATGTTTTGTATGAGCAGACAAATATGCTATTAAACTTTTATTATAGGTTGTTTAGATAAGCAAGAGGCAGGTATGAATAGTTGCATTGAGAAAATACATGCATATTGAGTTGTATTTTTAAATGATTTGAATTGAGTTGATATGTGAATTTGTTATGTGATAAACCTCATTGAGCCATTGAACGTTATTTTAATAACATCCTACAAGAATGGAGAACCAATAATGGGAAAGAGATCGAGCAAGTTGGAAACTGTGGAGAACTTTTGCTTCTGTAAATATAAGTTTAGAGAACTCAGCTTTTGAGATGTTTAGTTATTTGTATTAATTTTGAGAAAAATTGTAATACCTTTAAGTAGTTATGTTATAAGTAAAGGTATTTACCAGTTATTTAGATTTTAAATACATAAAAATGGTTTGTTATAGAGAAGTGTTAGTACTGTCACCACTTCATTAGGCTATGAGAAGGCTATTTTTGGGGCGTGACATACGAGATTCTCTAAGTGTTTTTTTTTTTTTTTTTTTTTTTAAATTAGCAAATAGGAAATCGACATATCAGTCACCTATTTGTTCGGCTTCTATAAGATAGTCCTATGCATCACCACTCTAATCAAAATTCTCAATTATAAATCTCAAATATCATCTCTAAATTTTTGCACAACCAATATTAATATGAACCAACATAACTCTTCACTTCGAATAATAGTATCATTATATTTAACAATAATCATCTCACATGATTTAGAGCTCAACATAGGCATCAAAATAATACTATTTCAAAAACAAGGCATCAAAATAATCTTCTTTTACAGTATAAGAATTAAATCCCCTACCTTAAGTAGATGAGACAACAAATAAATTTAATAAAGAAGAGACAAGTTTTCTTTCTCTAGATACCTGTTAGCCTAAATGGTTTTAACCCTGTGATTTTGATGATAACAATATATAATAAGATATTTAAGTACTAATAAGCATTTAAGTGGTTGATCAAGACAGGCATCAAAGCCATAAGATGCTTTAAGAATCATGGATCAAGTCGCAAAAGCATAAAAACAATGAACAAGAGCGATTCGTCATTCAAAGATGTATCAAGCTTTGTTTCAAGTCGAAATGTGAGAAACTTAAGAACATATTGTAAGATTGGTTTCAATCCTTGCTCACACAAGATTAAAGGACTTAAAACTTTGCAAAATTTATATATATAAAGGCTTATACGATGCATTTTGAACTTAGAGTTAGTAAAAATTTAAAGTCTGAAAACAGAGATTTTCAGACGACTGAAACCATGTTTCAGCCGACTGAAAATGATGTTTCAGCAAGCTGAAATTTTTCAGCAGGTTGAAAATGACTCCTTTTGAAATTTCAGCTCTCTGGATTTTTCAGACGACTCTTTGAGCCGGCTAAAAGAACTTTGAGACGGCTGAAATTGAACTTTAAGACGATTGAAATTCCTTACAGATAATTCTCAGATTTTAACCTCTCTGGAATTTTTAGCAGCTTTATTCAGACGGCTGAAAGGGAAGTTTCAGACGGCTGAAATTTGTTTTAGCCGGCTGAAAGCCTCAGGCAGAGGTCTAATGGCTAGTTTTATAATGGACTTTTGAAGCATTTAATGCCTACCAAACTCCCTTTCCTGGCATTTGTTGCAACAAAACGGCTATTTTGGACTCCTTATGTATAAATACAAGCCTTGAACTCATTTATGAGCATTCATTGAGCTACAAACAAGAAAATCAATTACAAGCGCTAATTTCTATTATGAGCATTCATTGAAATCAATCAATAGTTGAGTGTGCTTTCATTTTTTGTGTATCCACTCTTTGAGAGAGCTTTCTTTGAGTACAAAATCAACTCCAAACATCTTATATCAAAGGGTTGTGTGAACCCTCACTTGTAAGCACTTGAGAAGTGTGTTTTTGTCTAAGTGTTGGTAAAGAACACTTGATTTGTAAAGGTTTGATGCTCCACCTTGAAGGAGAGTGATAGTGGATTAGTAAATCCTCAAGTGAGCTCTTAAGGCGAAGATGTGGGCGGGAGTCCGAACCTTGTTAACATCGTTTGCATTCTCTTCCTTTTAATCTCTTTATTATTGCTCATTCTTATATTTATACTTGTTTGCAATAATCTGATTTTGAGATTGCTATTAATTTTTTATTTGGCCTATAACCCTATTCATCCCCCCTTTAGGGTTATTTACTTGGGACAACAATTGGTATCAGAGCCCAACTTCTTACATTTGACATATTTGTCTTGCGAGAAACGATATGGCCAACTATAGTGGTAACAGGATTCACTGAAGGACAATCGTCCAATAGACCACCTCTTTTTAATGGAAATGCTTCTCTATATAATTTCTAGAAAATTAGAATGCAAATTTTTATTCAATCCACCAACTATGAGCTTTGAAATATCACTTCTAAGGGTCCCTTGATCCCTACTAAAGTAGTAGATAGAGTTACACTTTCTAAAGTCCCACAAGAATATACTAGTGCTGATCACAAGTCTCTTGAACTTAATTCTAAAGCCATTGGCTTACTATATTGTGTTCTAACTGATGATGAGTTTAGCACAATCTCTAGGTGCACTAGTGCCAAAAGAGATATGGGATACTTTGGAGGTCACCTATGAAAGAACCTCTCAAGTGAAAGAAGCAAAGATTAATATGCTTGTTTGTTAATATGAAATGTTCAAAATGAAAAAAGATGAATCTATTAGAGACATGTTCGCTAGATTTAATGCTATTATTAATCTTTTGAGTTCTCTTAGAAAGACCTACACTAACTTCGAATTGGTGAGAAAAATTCTTAGGAGCTTGCCTAAGCAATGGAATGTCCTCACCATTACTCTACTTCAATCAAAGGAGCTATCAATAACGACCTTGAGTGATCTTGACGGCAACCTAGTCACACAAGAATTCGCATTCAAAGCTCGTGAAGTGAAATTGATGAAGGCAAGACTTCCAAGAGCATGGTTCTCAAAGCCTCACAAGATAAAAAAGAATCACCAAATGAAGAATGTGAGAATGAAGATGATGAAGATATTGCTTTCATAAGCTCAAAAAGTTCTTTTCTAGAAGAAATCAAGGAAGGAGATTCAACAAGGGAGACTCCTCCAAAAGGATTCCAAATAGAAGAGAGACCTCAAATAGAGAACCACAAGTGTGCTTTGAATGCAAGAAATCCGAATATATCCAGATAAATTGTCCTCAACACAACAACAACTATAACAAGACAAGTCACAACAACAACAACTTCAAGGACAATAGAAAATTCAAGAAGAAAGCTTTCACCGTCACTTGGGATGATGAAGCAAATAGTGATGAAAAAGATGGGGAGATTTCTTGCGATTAAGAAGTTACAAATTTTTGTCTCATGGCAAAGGAAGATGAGGTAACAAATTTTTATCCTATTGAAGAACTTCCCACTTATGAAGAATTACAAGATGCACTTGAAGACACATTTGTTGAATTAAAAAGGTTTTCTCTCAAAAACAATGATTTGAAAAAGTATGTCACATCTCTTCAAGAAAAATTAAATGTTTTTAAACATGAAAATTTAGAATTAAAAAGTAAGATAGACTCATCATCTATCATCTCTCAATCTAGTCTTGAAAGTGAAAACACTTCATTGAAAGAAAAGATTGAAGACTTGACTAATACCTTGGTCAAGTTTACCAATGGAAGGGATAACTTGGATAAGTTATTAACTAGTCAAAGATGGTGCTTTGACCAGGCCAAAATTGGTTATCAAGAACATGTTAAACAAAAATCTTACATAAATTTCTTTCCTAAGCCTAATGTCTCTAGCACAGCTAAAGTCTCATGTATCTATTGTAACAAGGATGGACATAATTTCTATACTTGTAACATAAGAAGGAGACCCAAAGGTTTTCCTAAGAAGGTGTGGGTAATTAAGGGGACTTCACCACCTATGGCTAACTCATATGGACCCAAGAAAGCATGAGTACCAAAGAAAGTTACTTAAAATTATTGTGTAGGTATGCTTGAAGTCTTTAAGCAATGAGAAATGGTTTCTTGATAGCGGTTGCTTAAGGTACATGACGGGTGATAGATCAAAATTCATCTTTTTGAAACCGAAGGACGACGTCTTCGTGACATTTGGAGACAATGCCAAGTATAAGATAATTGGCATTGGCAAGGTTGGTAAGAATTCCTTTCTTTGCATTGAAAATGTTTTATTAGTTGATGATTTAAAGCATAATCTCCTTAGCATTAGTTAATTATCTGATAAAGGGTATAGAGTTACTTTTAAATCCAATAAATGCATAATTGAAGATGATGATAAGACCTTATTTGTTGCATATAGGATTGGTAACATCTATGCTATAGAGTTCGAAAAAATCGCATTACAAAATGTACATTGCTTCTCCGTTTTAAATGAAAATCATTGGTTATGGCATAGAAGACTTGGACATGCTAGCATGGATTTGATTTTAAAACTTTCAAGGCATGAACTTGTAAGAAGTTTACCAAAAGTAAAATTTTCAAAAAATGGAGTTTGTTGTACATGCCAATCTGGAAAACAAACCAAGCCTTCCTTTAAAACAAAATCTTATATTTCAACTACAAGACCTCTACAACTTATTCATATGGACTTATTTGGACCTATTGTTATTGCAAGCCTTGGAGGAAAGCACTATGCATTTGTGATTGTTGATGACTACTCTGGATATACATGGGTGTTCTTCCTTGCACATAAAGATGAGACTCATGCTACATTTGTTACATATTGTAGAAGAGTCCAAAATGAGAAAGGTTATACTATTACACATGTTAGGAGTAATAGGGGGAGCGAATTTGTCAATAAGGATATTAAACAATATTGTGATGAGAATGGTTTTGGTCACAATTTCTCCACTCATAGAACTCCTCAACAAAATGGTGTAGTTTAAAGAAAGAATAGAACTCTTGAAGAAATGTCTACAACCATGCTTAATGAACATTCCTTACCTCAATATTTTTGGGCTGAGACCGTTAATACCGCATGTTATGTAATGAATAGAGTACTATTAAGATCTAAGCTTAGTAAAACTCCTTATGAACTATGGAATGATAAGAAACCTAACATAGGTTACTTTAAAGTCTTTGGTTATAAATGCTTTATATTAAATGATAGAGATAAACTTTCTAAATTTGATTCCAAATCCGATGAAGGTGTATTTCTTGGTTATTCTATGACAAGCAAAACATACAGGGTGTTTAACAAGAAAATATTAACCGTCCAAGAATCAATGCATGTTGTATTTGATGAAACTAATCCTCTTACCACAAAGAGACATGTGGATGACGATGATGATATAGGTATAAGCTTACAAGAACAAGTTAAAAACTTAAATCTTAATGACAAGCAAGACCCGCAAGACAAAAGCAAAGAAAAGGAAGAAAATGAAGTCATTGAAGTCAAGAAACCAAAAGAAGAAGTAGAAATTGAAAACACTCCTCTTCATTCGGATGTCACCAAGACTTGGAAATTTGTGAGGAATCATCCTAAGGATCAAATCCTACGTGAACCCTCACATAGGATAAGAACTCGTTCATCCATAAGAAATATTTGTGATCATCTTGCATTTTTATCTCAAATTGAACCTAAAAATATTAATGAGGCCTAAAGTGATGAATCTTGGATACTAGTTATGCAAGAAGAACTTAACCAATTTGAAAGGAACAAAGTTTGGACCTTGATTCCTAGACCACATAATCATGGTGTAATAGACACTAAGTAGATCTATAGAAACAAGAAAGATGAATCGGGCACCATTGTTAGAAACAAGGCAAGATTAGTTGCCCAACGTTTCAATCAACAAGAAGGCATTGACTATAATGAGACATATGCACCAGTTGCTAGACTTGAAGCTATTAGAATGCTACTTGCATTTGCATGCCATAAAGATTTCAAATTATTTCAAATGGATGTGAAGAGTACTTTCTTAAATGGTTTTATTGAGGAGGAAGTTTATATTGAACAACCTCCTAGTTTTGAAAGTCATGAATTTCCAAACCATATGTTCAAATTATCAAAAGCTTTATATGGTTTGAAATAAGCTCCTAGAGCTTGGTATGAAAGACTTAGTAGTTTTCTAATCAAAAATGGTTTTAAAAGAGGAAAACTTGACACCACACTTTTTATCAAAACCATTGATAAGGACATGCTTATTATTCAAATATATGTTGATGATAGTATCTTTGGCTCTACTAATGAAAGTTTGTGTGAGGATTTTGCTGAAGTCATGCAAGAAGAATTTGAAATAAGCCTGATGGGCGAACTCAATTTCTTCCTTGGACAAAAAATCAAGCAAACAAAGGAAGGAATCTTCTTAAATTAATCTAAATATGTTAAAGATTTGATCAAGAAGTATGGATTGGAAGACGGAAGGATTTTCGCCACTCTTATGAGCACCTCCATCAAACTTAAGAAGGATGAGAAAAGTAAATGCGTGGATCAAAAGAAATATCAAGGTATGATTGGTAGTTTACTTTATCTAATCGCAAGTAGACCAGATATCATGTATAGCGTATGTTTGTGTGCTAGATATCAATCATATCCTAAAGAATCTCACATGCTTGCCGTTAAACGCATATTTAAATATCTTAGTAGCACTATTAATCTTGGAATATGGTATCCTAAATTTACATCATTTGATATGCTTAGCTATTTCGATGCAGACTTTGCCGAATGCAAAGATGGTCGCAAAAGCACAAGTGGAACTTGTCACTTTCTTGGACACTCTCTAGTTTCTTGGTTTAGCAAGAAACAAACTTCGGTTGCTCTTTTTACAGCTGAGGCAAAATACTTAGCGACCGTTAGTTGTTGTGCGCGAGTGTTGTATATGAAACAACAACTTGAAGACTTTGGACTGCATTATAATCATATTCCTATAAAATGTGATAATACAAGTGCAATTAATCTCACTAAAAATCCCGTTTGGCATTCACGCACTAAACACATTGAAATAAGGCATCATTTATAAGAGATCATGTTCAAAAAAGAGATGTTGAAATTTAATTTGTCGGTGTCGAACATCAATTGGTGGACATTTTTACAAAACCTCTTAAAGAAGATAGGTTTAATTTCATAAAACGTGAACTTGGCATGTGTTTAAGTGATGATATTTCATAACTTAATCATTGTGATAATGTTTTGTGCCTAAAATATTTTTTGTTTTTCTGTATGATATTTTCAGACAGCTGAAAGAAATTTCAGCCGGCTGCAAATACTTTTAGACGGCTGACTTATGAAGTTAAACAGCTGGAAGTCAATCATCTGGGCATCCATTTTTAAGGGTTCTCTGTATTTTTCAGACGGTTTGTTTAGCCAGCTGAAAAATGTTGAAGCCTACCAAAAGTGGAATTTCAGACGGCTGAAAGAACTTTCAGCCGCTGAAATTATTAGGGTATATAAACAGTTTAAGCCCTAAATTATTCATTTTTCAAAAAATCCCTTCGCGGCCTTTCCCCTTCTCCTTCTCCTTCTCCTTCTCCTTCTCTGACGACCAAAACCCTAACTCCACTGTCAAATCTTCATTCAATCTTTCTTCAATGGTGAATCTAAAGAAAACAAAACCCTCAATGACTGTTGAAAGGGAGCCCTCTCAGCCTAAGAAGAAGCTCTGTAAGTCCTCTGTCGCTAGTACACAGCGACACCGCCTTCAGCGCACGACGACGACACCTATAGTTGCAGGCCCCTAGTTCCTCGCCCCCAGTAGCCACGTCTGACACAGAAGCCTCCTCCTCCACCTCTGATACATCAGCATCCTCCTCCACTTCCGATACAGCAACCACACGTAAACCCTAGGTATCCCAACTATGATTCAGGGCATGAACCCTCGGAAGGACATGAACCCATTCAACCCAATGACCCTCTTATGTATCTCATTGCTGAAATTGGTATGCTCTTTGCACAAAAAGTTTTCTCCAAAAAGGTTGTCTATCCCAAAATTGTTGATTTTGCATTTCTCAACCAACACTATTTTTGAATTTGTTCACTTTTACAAATTGTTGGATTACTTAATTTTTGCACTTTATTTGAACTATGTTTCAACACCTTGGTTCGAGTATTCTATGCCCATTTCTCCATGACTTCCCCCTCCAAAGCTACCTCCTATGTCAAGGGAAAGCACATAAATTTAACCGACCAAATGCTCAACACCTTATTCTATGTTCCACAAGGTGGAGTTACTATCACTGAGACCCATACATGGCCTCATATTGAAGGTTTTCACCATGTTGATGCCCTTAAGCATATTTTGGGTCGAGATGACATTTCTGAACCCTATAAGCCCGACTTAAGTGAATTCTCATTGGAATGCAACCTGATGCACAAAATTCTTTTCTATAACATTGTTCCAAGAAGAGGCGGGAAAAACCATGTTACTTATACGGATATAGGTCTTCTTTAGTGCATTCTCAATAGCCGACCAATCAACTTGGGACACTTGATGCTCTATCACATGAAGTCATATGTGGAAAAGACCAAGAGTGAGTCCAAGAAGGGAAAGGATGTTGAAGGAAAAAGTACACCCTTACGGTGCTGCCTTGACCATTCTGTTCAATCACTATGGAGTACCCCCAACTACTAGAGATAGTTTTCATCCCACCTTTAGAAACAAAATCAATTCTTCATTTATGGGCTAGCTGAACTACACCCTAGTCAATGGAGTTTGGATGAAGAAAGGTGTGATACCTGAAGATGAGGATAATGCTGAGTTGGAGGCTTTCCATGATGGACAAGACCCTCCCATCCCACTTCCACCTACCACCTCTACTGCCCCCTATTCCTCCACTATTCCATCTGCAGACCCACCTACCACTCCATCCACTCCCCTCACTCCAACTCATCCTGCCCCTCCTTCCTCTGTCCGAGATATGTTCATGCTATTGACTCAACAGATGTCTAATCTGAAGAAATTTGTCTCTACCAAGATGGAAGGATTCCATGACAAGTTAGACGAGATGGGATGTAACATTCGAGATGTGAAACAGGCTCAAACTGCTATGGCTCAGCAGCTCCAGCATCTTCCACCTCCTACTCCATGATATTTAGTTTTTTATGATGCCATAGGGGGAGAAAGTTTTATAGATGTTTTGAGAGTTTTATAGCTGATGTTTTGATTTGATGTCACTTTGATGTTCCAAGACATTTATGATGATGTATTTTCAGTTTTTGTCATTATGAATGTATTTGGAAATCAGATGATCATTTATAACAGTTATGATTTCTTTTTATTGCCTTGATAGATGAATTTATCATAATGTCTTGATTTACACTAAATATATGCTTACATTTTGGTATCAAATGACATAGTTATACGATGTATGCTAATAGGGGGAGAGTATCGCGTTAATTTTACATATTTTGCCCTGTGATAAACATCTATGGATTGTCATCATCAAAAAATGGAAGATTGTTGGCCTAAATGGTTTTAACCCTGTGATTTTGATGATAACAATACATAATAAGATGTTTAAGTACTAATGAGCATTTAAGTGGTTAATCAAGACAGGTATCAAAGCTATAAGACGCTTCAATAATCATGGATCAAGTCGCAAAAGCGCAAAAACAATGAACAAGAGCGATTCATCATTCAAAGATGTATCAAGCTTTGTTTCAAGTCGAAATGTGAGAAACTTAGGAACATATTGCAAGATTGGTTTCAATCCTTGCTCACACAAGATTAAAGGACTTAAAACTTTGCAAAATTTATATATATAAAGGCCTATACGATTCATTTTGAACCTAGAGTTAGTAAAAATTTAAAGTCTAAAAATAGAGATTTTCAGACTACTGAAACCATGTTTCAGTCGGCTGAAAATGACTCTTTCTGAAATTTCAGCTCTCTGGATTTTTCAGACGGCTCTTTTAGCCAACTAAAAGAACACTGAGACGGTTGAAATTCCTCATAGATAATTCTTAGATTTCACCCTCTCTTGAATTTTCAGTAACCTTATTCAGATGGCTGAAAAAGAAGTTTCAGACGGCTGAAATTTGTTTCAACCGGCTGAAAGCCCGGGCAGAGGTCTAACGGCTAGTTTTATAACGGACTTTTGAAGCATTTAATGCCCACCAAACTCCCTTTCCCGGCATTTATTGCTACAGAACGGCTATTTTGGACTCCTTGTGTATAAATACAAGTCTTGAGCTCATTTATGAGTATTCATTGAGCTACAAACAAGAAAATAAATTATAAGCCCTAATTTCTATTGTGAGCATTCATTGAAATCAATCAATAGCTGAGTGTGCTTTCATTTTCTGTGTATCCACTCTTTGAGAGAGCTTTCTTTGAGCACAAAATTAACTCCAAACATCTTGTATCAAAGGGTTGTGCGAATCCTCACTTGTAAGCACTTGAGAAGTGTGTTTTTGGCTAAGTGTTGGTGAAGAACACTTGATTTGTAAAGGTTTGCTGCTCCACCTTGAAGGAGAGTGATAGTAGATTGGTGAATCCTTAAGCGAGCTCTTGAGACGAGGACGTAGGCGGGACGCTGAATCTCGTTAACATCGTCTACATTCTCTTCCTCTTAATCTCTTTATTATTGCTTATTCTTATATTTATACTTGTTTGCAATAATTTGTTTTTTGAGATTACTATTAATTTTTTATTTGGCCTATTACCCTATTCACCCCCCCCTCTAGGGTTATTTACTTGGGACAACAATACCTCCTTTGTGCACACTTTTCTTTCTCACCTCTTCTTATCTTGATGCCCACTCTTCATCTCCATGCAAACCATTTTATTCTTGGCATGACACCTAAGCTTCCTTATGCGGCTCACATGCAAGGTTGCCACTTTGCTTTCCATGCACCTTGATACCTAACACTACATACAAAGAACCCCTTTCTTTTCATGCCGCCTAACCTTAACATGTAAAGCCCTAAGGTTGTATTGCCACCTCATCCAAGCCATGCAACTAACATAACAAAAAATATATATATTTTCATGGTTTTATGCAATTATATTCTAAATACCACACTAACAATAACAACAAAAATAACAATTTTAGTAATAACCTCTATATGAAAAAATATTTATGCCTTGATTCTCAAATAAAATTAATTCCAATAGAATCTAAAATTAACATATATTAATTATCCAAGGTATTACACATACTCATCCATACGAGCTGCGTACACATATTTGAATTAATGTACGTCTATCTTAATTACTAAATAAATGGACAACTCATAAAAATAAGAATAAAAATAATTGTGGACGCCAAAAATCGACTTAAGGAATCGAGTTCCATTCCACTCTAAAAGAGTTTCAAAAAGCAAGGGAGTCACCATCTCATTTTTAGGGTACGAGGAAACCACTAAAAGATTTGTTTTATAAAAACAAGTTTGACTCCATATGTTGAAAAATAGGCAGGTTTTGAACCAAAAATAAGGATTCGAGGGTAGGTTATGAAATGGGAAGGTTCTGGGCCATGACCCGTAGGCACCTATTTCGCCTGGTAAATCGGTCTTATTTATTGATTGTGCTTAATTAATTTCAACCATGCATAATAACTAGAAATTGAGAAAATTAAAAGATAATAACTAAGCTAAGTTAGACTTGGGCTCAAGTGAGCGGCCTACATACTTCTTATGGAGATCAAAGTCCATGTAGTTCGAACAACTATGTTGGGGGGAAGAGTTTTACTTCTTATAGGACTCTATTAGAATCCAATCCATAATCAAACTCTTAGTTTGAAAAATAACTTGCTTTGAGAAAAGCAACTTTGATTTGATAAACTAATTTGATTCAGGATAAAAAACTAATAAAATCCTATGATTAATAAAACTCAGGGGAGCATGCAATATCACATTAGCATTTAAATCATAGCATAAGTTTGAACATATTGAACGAAGGTTGAGAGTTAAACCTAATAGAACAGAGGCAGCGTTCTGTTTGAAGGCTTAAGGTTGGGAGTGGGGAGTCGGGCAGAGCTTCGCCACCTCCAAGCTTGCTAGAATGGGTCGCTAGTGAGAGGGTACTTTTAGGAAATTTCCCTACTACTATTGAGCCCAAGCTTTTATTAGAATGAGAAGTTTATGAGAGGATACTTTTAAGAAATTTCTCCCCTCATTCACAAACTCAAGCTCTTATTTGCTTAGAAAAACTCTACTAAGACTTGGTGTCGAATAAAGGAGGGGAAGACCCCTATTTATAGCTAAAAGTTGGGTAGAAAGGAGGGCTAGGATTAGATCTAGTTAGGAATGATCCAAAGGCTTAAAATGACCCTCAAGAGTTGATTTATATCTTAAATTCTTCAAAAATTTGGAGAAAATCTGAGTTAATTGAAGAGATAATGTCAAAAGAGGGTGGGATAGGGTAAAACACTGTGGAGGGTCAACTGGGCACCCTTGGTGGCCATTTGGCACCTTGGGTGGCCCTTTGGCTCCTTTTAGCTGGCCATTTAGCTCTTTTGGGTGCCCATATGGCCACCAGAAGCCATTTTAGCCTCTTTTGGCTTGCTTTTTTGGTCATCAAGTTCATGTATCGGGTCTGTTTCAAGTCCAAATTCATTGATTCCAAACTTAAAACGACCATGACTCAATTCCCTACTTAAAATCAGCTTAAAACACTTCTAATTAAGCCACATTTGGTTAGTTAGTCAAGGGCTAAGCCTAGGTGACTCATTGGAGTTGATTGCGTTTATTAAGGCGACACTAGGGTTTGAACCCTAATGGAGTCATGGTTGCAACCAAACTCTTCCAAAGATGATTTTAAATATTGAAACACATTATTTAAGACTTAATTGACATTAATGAAGCATTAATTTGAATAAATTAGACCAAATTAAGAAGCAATTTCAAGAAGAGCCGATGAACGGGGTTAAACTGAGCCTACTTTGGATCATCCCTAACCAAACTTCATCCAATGCTAACCAAACTTTAAACCAAGCTTATAAATGACATCCTAATGACGTTAGGATCATCCCAGGATGAATTTGGCGGGAATTGGATACTGAACAAGAGTTATGAACGTGAAATAACATAAATGCCCTCAAGATTCCATGGATTCTTTAGGATGTATATATAGAGTCTAACTAAAGAAGTTTGGTGCCAAAATGATGAAAAAACCTACATGTGATAATGCTCCTAAGGTGGAAAGGTCAAATGGAAGGGGATTAAAATGGGGTGTCTACAATAATGAAAAATAAAAATAAATAAAGGAGAGAAAAACCCTAATTCTAATGCATGAACATGCTCCGATGCAACCTAGATCTATCATGTATATAGAAATTTAATCAAAAGTGTAAGATCAAATACATAGAGTACCCTATTTCAAGTAAATAGAATAAAATAACATAGAAAGAGAATTAAATCCTTTCAATATAATATAAATCTATGTTTTAAAATATGTGGCATACTTGAATCAAAATACAAAACTAAATCAACAAAATAACATAGCTACTTGATTAAGTGAAGATAAAAAAAAATTTGATAATCATTCATGACCCTTTAGGTTTGCAGATTGAATGGTATAAATATGAATAATCTCTTTATGTTAAATTAATAATCATAGAAAAGGGATTAAAGACCTCTTACCTTTAAAGAAAAATATCTTGAAAGAAAAGAAAAGAAATTTTACTTAATAAAAAAAAATGGAAAAGAAAAGGAATTTTCGTCATCCAATAGCAGCAGTAGATTTGACAACGATTTAAAACTTCAAAACATTAGATTTGGAAAATCTTTGTAAAACTTGAAGTTGAACTTTGAAAGA
The DNA here is from genome assembly GCA_039720395.1 of Liquidambar formosana. Taxonomy (NCBI): domain Eukaryota; kingdom Viridiplantae; phylum Streptophyta; class Magnoliopsida; order Saxifragales; family Altingiaceae; genus Liquidambar; species Liquidambar formosana. The sequence goes on from CM077823.1 coordinate 24,313,870, forward strand.
TTTTTCTAGAAATACCAATTTCGTCTCAATTGGAGGTTTGAGTCTAATCTTACAAATGAAATACGAAAACTAGTTTAAAAAAACCTCCTACACATTTTTGGAAGAATTTCTCTTCAATATTTTGTCTTGTTCCTCCTCCCTTTATTAAACATTAAAAGAGTATGTATACAGAAAAACTAGTGTTTTCCATTTTCTTTCTAGACTAGGTTTTCTTGGGAAATAAGAAAAATAAATTTCCATTTATTAAAATTAGGAAAGAAACGCTCTATAATTTGAAAAGGAAAGTCAATTGTTAAAATCTAAAAATTCATCATAGGGGCCGGGGACTCAAAATGACAATCAATACAAAATACTGTGCTCCTATCTTACATGTGTACGGGTGTGGGTATCGGGTGTAGGTGCATATGTAGGAGTTAGACTTTTCAAAATTTTAAATTTAGAATACAGGGATTCGGCCAAAAAGAATCCAAAAATGGGGTATGGGTTAAAAATTTAGCACCATGCATTGGGGTTGTACCCCTTGCATTGATCCAATATACCTCATATCTTACTAATGCGCAAGGTACAATTCACAATGCAGGTGTTGATATAAGTTATATTAACACATGCTTACCTATATATCATCCTATATATATATCTATGTGTGTGCGTGTGTGATTAGACTTGGTGGGGAAAATTTTGGATTTTAAGAATAAATGAAAGATAAGGATTAAATTGAAAAGATAAAAAGGTTAGTTGTTTTTTTTGGGGTGGGGGGGGGGAATAGGTTTCATTCAACGGAACCAAAACCATTGCCCTCCCATTACTTTTAGCGGTAGCACCATGACAGCTTCCTCGTGCAAGACTTTCGGCACACCTGTGCCAAAAGTTCTGGTTGGCATAAGGTATGCTCTTTCTCCCCCTCTCTCTATCTCTATCTCTCTCTCTCTCTCTCTCTCTCTCTCTCTCTCTTTATTTTTCCTTCTAGCCTCCGATGATGCCGTTGAAGCTATCGTGCTGCTGCTGCTGCTTCTTCTTCTTCTTCTTCTTCTTCTTATTCTCCTTCTCCTTGTCCCTCTCCTCCTAGTAGCCGTGTCCGATTTATAGATGAGGTATCCGACATGGATCCCATACCCCCGTACTCCTATCGTATCGTGTCGACCCTGTTATCTTGAGGTAAAGTAAAGAGTCGGTGTTACACAGGTGTGCTCAGGGAGAAAAAAATATATATGCATCTTTATCCACTCTTAACTCAAATGAGTATATAAAATCCTTAAATTAAGTTTAATTGTAGGAGTCTATATGGACTGGGTGAATTTATATAAAGGTGGATTATAAGATAATATAATTATTCTCTATAATTCATATAATCACATCTTTATTTACAAAGTGATCGAATCGTTCCCAACAAAAGAAACAAAAAAAGTAATCCAATAGCTACCAATTTCACTTCCTACACCTAATCTACACGTCACTTATTAGTGCCATCCTCTAGAAACTAGAAGCCTTGCAGATGTCTCCATATACCACTAGTGAAATCTCTTCAAAAAAACCAAGTTAGAAAAAATGATTTACGGGGTGTTTGGCAAACCCCTAAACCTAGCTAACAAAGGATAAAGCTGGCTGGGATGTAGACTTTCACTGTTTGGTAAGTTTTGTGTTTTATTGTACGGAGGTTCACATCAAGCCACAAAAAGTGCCAAAAGGTGGTCAAAACTTGGACAAACTAAAAGCCACTTCGTTGTAAAACTAGACATCAAAATGCAAGTGGGCCTGAACTATTTTGGGGGATTCCCAAACATCCTTAACTTCAAACCTTTCAATAGTTGGCCTCAAATCACTTTGCATCTATTCCAGGGATATTGTTTTGACTCGTGCTTACCTTGAATAGAAGATGCACCCTCCAACTCTCCAAGGGTCTCGAGTACTAAATAGTAATAGGAAATGTAGCATGGCTTACATGTGTTGATAAAAATTTAATGCCTTGTCTCATTCAAAATTATTAGTTATCTTTGGTCAATTTGGTTTCACTTTAACATATTTTTAATTGAATTTATATAATTAATAGAAACTCAATATATGAACATGATGATGTCACACATATTTTGAATTGTGTGCTTGAAAAAGGAAACTAGCTCATGCGTGCCAAGAGGGACAAGGTGTCCTTTTAACGAATTAACATTTTATTATATTAATTAATAAAGCTCGAGCTACTATAATTGAGGGCATTCTCGTGGGTGTATCAAGGAGCTCTCACTCTATTTGAGAGAATATTGTATAAATCCCAATACACACACCATATATACTCTTGGATTGACAAACACTAAAATATCCTATGTCCAAAATTTCATTATAAATTGCTATATGGCTTGATCACAAGCCTCAGTGACAATTTGATACTATCTCTTGTTCAATGTAATGTGTTTGACCAAAATTTTTCATTAACATCAATGAAGGCATGCGGCCAATTTACTACTCATTCCGTGCAATAAAGTAAGGTTATTTTTAACAAAACATGTAATTTAAAAAAAGTCACCATTGCATTGGTTGATCACTTATTGAACTCAATTTTTCTAAAAGTATCATCTTCTAATTTGTATTGGGATTTTGCATGTATTGAAAGTAATTATTAAAATAACAAAAGATATAATAAGAAAGTTCAAAAAAAATTTATGATTTGATTTTTTAAAATGATCAAATATTTTACTCCGTAGTACAAAAAGAAAATAAAAATGAAATATTTTTATGAGACAAGGAAAGGAAGAGTATTTTTTTGATTGATCGAATTTATACTCATTCCACATATTGAAAAGGATAAATATAAATGTAGTACCAATGATCCCAATGGCCTGATGGTGAGAGTTACGAATTCCCCGGTCATATGCCCGGCCAAATTCTCTGCAATGATATAATGCAGTGGCGAATGTATGTTTGTTTGTGTGTCCACAATTGCTTTTAAAAAATAAAAGTTAAAAATAAAAAGTTGAAAAACTCATAGGGAGAGGGATGTGGGCGCCCGCTTAGGAAGCTTTACCCTTGCTGGGCTGGCTATGTCGCAAACAACAAAAAAAAAAAATTAAAATGGGGTGAACTATGACAGGTACGAGGGTACACGTAAATCATAATTCTGCACAATGATGTGATATGACAATCTGTACGAAAAAGAAAACCTTACTTTTTTAATAAAAATAATATATGAAAATTTCTAAATATAATTTACTAAAAGATAAATTACATTAAGACCCTTCATGTTTTTGAAATGACATTAACATCTTTTATTTTACAAAATAAATTACAAACAAACCTCCTCCTCTTTAACGCCATCTATTGTTCTGTTAAAAAAAAAGCGATGTCATACTTAATTTTTTTTAAAATGCCTTAACTATCCTTATTATATGACAACTCTCATGTTAAATATATATAATTTATCAATCTAACATATTCATTTAGTACATTAATTTTTTTTTTTGATAAACAAATAATATAATTTATATGAGAAAAATGCTAAAAAGTTTAAATTTTTTGTCCAACTGATGTGATAATTGTCAGACTTTTTTCATTAGAGACAATTATTTATTCAACTAAATTTTTAATTGATTTACCAAAAATATATATTCCTTCCGTTTCATAATAAGTGTCTCCCTCGAAAAAACACGCTTTTTAAGAAAACCTTTTTAAATGCTATTACATCAATGTATTTATTTTGAAATTCCAATTTTGCCCTCAAGTATGCAAAATATTATTAAAAAAAGAATACCTTTTTAAGGGTATTTTAGGGAATGACTAAAAAAGAATATTTGACTTTTGGAATGGGACACTTATTTTGAAACATCCCAAAATGGAAAGTAGGACGCTTATATTAAAACGGAAGGAGTATGTATTTAAAATTGATTTGCCAAGTTACCACCTTATTTGAGTAAGTAAATTTGGTTTATTAAAAAAATGGCTATATAGCATTGCTCATATATAGAAATAAATTAAAAGAAAAATTATAATGAGCAAGTGTGGGATATCTAGGATATTTATTACATTGTCAAAGTTATATATAAGAGGTAATAAATCTAGAAGACCAAAAAGATTTTGGGACTGGCCAAATTTATGATTTATAAATAAAGAAAAAAGATATGGGAAAGCTAATCTTGGGCCTTATTGACTCTGCTATTGAGTGCATTTATTAAAGAATATAAGTTAAAGAGAACTCAAGTTATTTAAGAAGGTTAAATGGTATATTTTATATATAAGGGTATTTTCGTCATTTTATGAATTTTATAAACATTGTTGAGTCAACTATTCTTGTAAGGGGTGATAATGTAATTTCAAAACTGAAAAGGGTGTATCTGTAATTATCATAAATTAAAAGGAGTGTAAGAGTAATTTAGCTTTACTAAAATTAATCCTTGATCAAACCACCAACCTGTTCATTAAATTCTCCTAATCTCTGTAGAAACCAGAAACAGTTGAAAATTGTCCATAAAAGGAATTTTGTTTCTTATATAAAACTTACCCTGATACGGTGATCCATACGGTGATGCACATTCTACCCTTTTCTGTGTCGGGTTGTAGTGGACCATCCATAAGAGCAACGACAACCTAGAAAAGGTGAGCTAATCAACTAAAAGTGAGCTGGATTTTTCTTCAGCTACCTCTACTCAAATCTGGAATTTTCTTGCTTTCCGTTAGGGTTAGTGTCAGATTCCTCCCTTCATATCATAATTTAGAAAAGGGCTGTTCTTCTTCTTCCTTCTTTTTATTTTTAATTTTTTTATTATCCAAATCCTATCTCTCTTGTACGTTTCTCTTTCTAGCCATGGGTTTCTTTCTCCTCGGTGAAACTCTATCTCTTTCTCCCTGAACGCTAGTTTGGTCTGATACTTTGGTTGCTTTTCAGTGAAGGGTAGTCCGATTTATTTTTTATTTTTTCCTTTTCTGGAACGATATCCATAATTAGAAATATACTCTCGATCTCTAGAATACTAGTTTGGGCAAATACTTCCATTGACTTCCATTGATTTTGTGTAAAGGCAGTTTAATAATAATTTTTTTATTTTTTATTTTATTCTTAAACCCATCTTTCTGCCTTCTTCTTCTTCTTCTTCTTCCTCTCTCTCTCTCTCTCTCTCTCTCTCTCTCTCTCTCTCTCATATTTCCAAAGACTAGATTGGTCTGATAATGTACTTTGATTGACTTTGTTTTAGTGGTAGTCTGTCTATCCTTTTTCATTTTTTAAAAAATATTTTTATTCGAAGTCCATCATTCTTCCTTCTACGGTTCTCTTTTCTGAGGCTACTTCCATTATATATATATATGTATTCCATACGCATTCTCTCTCTTGAAAACTACTTTGGTCTGATAATTTGATTGATTTTGTGTGAAGGGTCCTCTGAATTTTCTCCGGGAAAATGGTGAGGAAGAAAATTCCAATCAAGAAGATCGTCAACACGACGGCGAGGCAGGTGACTTTCTCCAAGAGGAGAAGAGGGCTTTTCAAGAAGGCTCACGAGCTCTCAACCCTCTGTGATGCGGAGATAGCTCTAATAGTATTTTCTGCAGCGGGAAAGGTCTTCGACTATGCTAGCTCAAGGTTCTCTCTCTCTTCCTTCTCATTTTCTGCTTCTTTCATAAGATATATATATATATATATATATATATATATATATATTGCATTGATCGGAATATAGATGCATTCTATCTTGTTATATACGTATCTTTGTTGGTTTACTATTGTACTTCGAGGTCACGGACTAGCTATTCTAAGAATCTCGCAATTCATCAAGAAAATTCTCAGCAAAAATAAAAATAAAAAATTCATCAAGAGAATTTAGGACCAAGAGCAATGGCCAAAATCTACACTAGAATATTGTGTTTCCTTCAAACAAAAATCGCTGTTGAAGGTAACATATAGTATATATATATACACACACACAAATCAAAGGTAGAGGTACAGATTTTTTTTTTCCCCTTTTTTCTTTTGGAGGGTTTTGGTTTGGTCCGGTTTTTGCCTTTCCGCAAGCTTATAGTTCTTAACAATATGTATACTAAACGGAACATTTGTAAAAAGCCTTGAAGGTTTATGAATTTTTCATGAAATATAATCAAAATCACTTCAAAGTTAAAGAAAGAAAGTGTATGACACTTGAACGTCAAAACTTGTCCAACTGTTAGCAAGAACAAGACGAGGGCATAGTTTAAGTACATGTGATAATATCAACTGTATCTCTAGTGACTTCAGTGTGAGTTCAATTCATCTATGGCTTTATTAGAGTAACAAGGGGTAGGATTCAGTGTGTTGCGGTGGTTCGATATTTTTACTTCTATCATAATCTTGTGCCTCATTCTAGAGTTGATCTCTTCCATTTTGGTTCCTGGTGGTCGGTTCTAGACCATCTACCCAATCAATACTAACAATGTCCCTACACTTAAGATCTACCACCTACTTCTCAGGCAGTTATTTCTTCTACTCTTTCTTTTCTTTCTCCTAATACATCCTTAGCGCTAACTTATGTTGTATGGTGATGCTCTCTCCTCATATAGCTTTAGAATCCTTACATGCTCCCAATAAGGAAAGAATTTAATGGAAAATTACTTTATCTGCTTTTAGAAATCAGTTCTTAACAATATGTCATTTTTGCTACAATATTATATATATGACATTATTATATGAAAAAGAAAATTGCACTTCCTGTCTTAGTCCTTGTTTCCATACCCATGAACATAAGCATCCAGTTCAGTCTTAGTCATTATTGTTGCTACAATATGTGGCTTTTTAAGTCTACTCTTGTGAATATATTCTCCTACAAAATAATTTCATGAATTAATCCACTCGTAGTTATTCAAAATTCCTTTTTAATGTGCTCATCTAATTAATCCAAATTAGGGTGCATATGCACTATATATCAATCATTTCTTCTCCTAGCACATGCTTTGTTTTATTTTATAATGCATGTCTCTTATTCTCCATATATATTCCTACCTTGGTATTTGTTTAAAAGTATCCCTTTCCATCCTAGGGTTGTCTATTCCTATGCATAAAGTTTATGTTGTGTACTCTAATCTCCCTAAAATTTTCTTTTGCCTACTTAGTTTCATGTAGAAAAGTTGCTCTTAATCCCCTTCTAATCATCATATTTACCGTTATCATCCTTTAACTGTCAAGGTTCTTACATTCCAAGTTGCTAAGTGGAATCTCTTCTTATTTCTGGAATAACCTTTGCATGCACCTGCACATGGCATGGGAATCCTTTCCTTCTTCTCATCGCATCCTGGGGGGCGGGTTGTTGCGATGCTTTATTTATGTATGATTTCAGTTGTTGTATAGGACTTGCACCAACATTCAGCCTGTTGATCTTGATTTAGGATATATATAAGAGTTTCTCCTTTTGCTACACAAGATAATGATGGAGACCAAGAAAGGACCAGTCACCATTAGGGGAGAAAACTAAACCAGCCAACTCAAGATTGGCATGATCTCAATTAAGTCGTGCTCAGGCGGTGGTTTTCAAGCTCAACTCACAAAGACTGGAACAATCTCAAGCTCAGCTCAACTAGCCTCGCCAAATCAAGCTCAATCTTGGATCAGATATTGAAATTTAGTTTCGCATATTTTTTGCAAAATAAGGGGGTAAAATAAAAGAGTTTGAAAGAACTGAAACTTACCAGGACAAAAAGATGTACTTTGGAGTATTTGTTTGTTGAATTTGGAAGCAAGATCCACAAATTTGTGGGAGGATATACCAAAATCAATCAGTGGTTTTCTTTCTCGTGAACAAAATTACCAATCTAATGTGTACAGAGGGCTCTGAGAGTTTCATTTTTGTTCTACCATACTAGTATCTTCAGATCTAAGGGGATCTATGAGCAAAGAACGTACTCTAACTCTATGGCAGTGTTTTGTTTGAATGAAAGAAATCCCATTCATTTTTATTTGAATGGAAGGAATCCTATATTCTATTGAGTTGGCCACAAATTCTCCACTATTCTCTCAGCTTTCTTCTAATTGAGTAGCTGCTACAATAATTAGCAAAACTGAAGCCCTTCCCCTAAATACCTAATTTCTATATGCCTTCTTGTTGACAAGCTTAATGGCTCATTTGATCAATTTCTAAACTAGCTTGAAAGAGCCTCAAGCCAAGCGTAAATTGTTAAACTGTGCACATTTGCAACTACAAAAATTGCCAAACCATCAACTTATATATAGGTCATATCAACATTTGAGAGTCCTTGCTTCTTAAGTGAATTAGCTGATCCGATGTGTAGGCTGCGGTCCATAGTGCCTCTAAGCTAATGAAGTAGTCTTTCCACTTGTTGAAAATGAGCCAGCTAATAAAACCAAATTTTACCGATAATAGCTTGGATGCTTACAATAACCTAAGAATGTATAGAAATCACAATGCCTAAAAGCTTGAAATTTAAATTTTAAAAATCATAAACTAATATCACAGTTCATAATCTTGAAGAATGATTGGATACAATATATTTCTTATTAAATTTTCTACAAAGGAATTAGTTTTTGAAGTTTTAAATAATTTCTTTTGTGTTTTCGTATTTATTTTTGCTTCCTCCAATTGAGGTATAAGTTATTAGTTATTAAGCTATTTAATTATTTATATATTTATTTATTAATGATTTGAGGTATTATAGGCTTTACTCCTGTCGAGGTTTCAGCCTAGACTAACCCCTTTAACGACCTGTTTGAGACACCCCAACCCTATATAGGCAACGATAGTTGTGAGGAGTCAAAATGATGACCTTTGTAGAGCACACCTAAGGCCTAATCACTTGACCAACCTTGCAGGGGCAAGTTATTACAGGTTTTGAACAATGCCTTCAAATATATTTCATCCACCAATTTGGTTAATTAAGTGGCCAATAATTCATACAAGGTCTACCGCAGGGTTAGTTGGTCTAAATGGTATTTTAATAAGTACCGCTATAGTCTCATAGAGGTAGTTTGAGACCCGAAAAATGATTTTGCATTTTTTTAAAGGGAAAAAAAAAAAAAAAAAAAAGTTCACCCTAAACTAGGAGTTGCTACCTCATTTTTAAGGAATGAGGAAAGTATAAAATAATTTTATATCTAAAAACAAAATGACTCCAATTTTGGAACTAGGTGGATCTCAAACCAAAATTTTGAAATCAAGGGCTAAAGTTATAACATAGGAAGGTTCTAGGTCATGCCTGTCATAGCCACCCAAATCGCTCGGGTTGGTCTCATTAGTTAATTGGGTTACCTTTTTTATTTTTATTTTTCTAGATCAATAAATGTCAATAATTAAGCACAAAAGCAGCATGTATATTGAGCATAATCAATCACAATCCCAAGATAAATATAGCAAATAAATAATAAAATAAATAGAGTAACAATAAATAATGAACACAAAAAAAAAAGGAAAAAAAAAACAGAAAGGAAAAAGAAAATCTAGGATATTTAATGTCTTCGGGTGGACTTGAGCTCAAGTGACCACCCACGTATCAAATCCAGACATCAAAATCCAAGTACGTAGTTTGATAGGGGGATCGAGGAGGTGGACTTAAGTTCTAAGTGTGAGAGTTTTATTTTTAAGAAAAAAGTATTCTATCAAGGGTTTGAGTTGGAAAAAGACTCTCTTTGTTAGAGTTTTAATTATAAATAAATTCTAAATAAAAAATTCGATATTAATAAACCTTTATGTGAGTGTCCTGAGGTTACTAGAATATATCTAGAGGGGGGTGAGTAGGAATTTTTTGATTTTTATCGATTCATAGCTTCAACCTTCTCGTGTGTGAACTAATTGAAAGGTGGATCAATTAATTCACATAGTAATCCTATTTAATAAATCTCTTAAATATATTTTTATATTTTATACAAAGGAGTTGATTAAATCATTCACAACAACCCTTTTTGTGATTTCAACTCTTAATGATCGATTTTGCTAGAATGTTCTTTAATACAATTTATTTTCACAAAGTTATTCTAGCAATTCCCTAAATTCCCTAAATATCTAGTGTGCTAATTTTCGTATAGTGTCTCTTGATTAATGTCCTAAATCATGTATTTGTAATTGTAATCAAAGACAAACAATAATAATTGCAAATGATAAAACGCAAGGAAATTAAATTTGTGGAATACAAAGTGAGAAAAAAGAGACGCGACTATGCTAATAGGATTTGTACTGGTTCAGCCCTTGTCCAACATCCACTTTACAAAGGACGATCATTGTACATCTTGCGAATTTCAATAGGGGGTGTTTGCAATTACAACATCAAACTTTGGTTTTATAGGTTCACCATAAACCCTTGAAGAGTTATCTCCTCTACACATAGGGGCCGTCCTTTGAGGCTTTGACAAAGTAACAATTAATATATTTACCTTAAAAAATGGGCATTGTTGTAGAAATCAAATCGTTGTTGTTGTGTGCTTCAACTCTTCTGTTGTTCGTTGTAGAACAACGATAAATGAATAACCGACGTGAAATTTTCTCACTATAGAGTTCAAAGCTTTTACAAATTTTTTAATGTTTTCTTTGAGTAGATTTAACTATACGCTCTATTGGCCCAAGAATCAACCCTAGATGGGGGTGAATTGGGTTAATGCAAAATATATAGAACTTTAAAAACTTTTGTAAATATAGTAAATTAAACAATAATGCAAATAGCACAATTAATGAAAGCAAATAAATAAGAGAGAGTTAGAGAAATCAAACACAAGATATAACGAGGTTCGGCTTTCTCACCTACGTCCTTGCCTCAAGAACTTTGCTTGAAGATTCCAAATCCATTAACCAATGTCCTTCCGGGTGAAGATCAAACCCAATCTACTTGCGGGTGTAGATTAAACCTTTATACAATCTTCTTTCGGGTGAAGATCAAACCCAATCGACTTGCGAGTGTAGATCAAACCTTTACAACAAGCAAATTCTCTTTGCTCAACAAGGGTTATGCCCAACCCTTAATCTCTCAAAGATAGATGTGAGTGAGATAAAATAACAAATCCCTCTTAATAGGGTGAATAAAGAACTAAGCTCAACCTATATGAATAATGAAAGCTCAAGTTTGTGGATTTAGGGTTTGATAATGGATATGAAAGAGTATAATATTTTTCCCTTTGTTAGTCCATACTCCCAAAGTGTTTGGAACACTATAAATATAGGTTGGAATGGTTAATGATCATTGGGAAGGAGCCCATTTAAAATTATAGCCGTTAGAGCACTTTTTAGGGCTTAGAAAGCTAATTGTTAGAGCTCTCCCGCATGGTTTAGTGCCTGTTTGGGATAGCTTCAGAGTAGAATCAGAAGTAGAATCAGAAGCTAAATCAGAAGCTGAATCAGAATCAGGGGAGAGGCAGCTTGAGCAAATTGGCCTCAAAATCTATTTTGGGCTTACAATCACTTTTCTCATTTTTTATCCAAACACTCTTAAAAGTGATTATGGGCTATCAGAAGAGATTTTGGGCCTCCCAGAATCTCATCCAAACAGGCACTTAGTCAACTATACCCTTTGCGTAGTCCATAACATTCTAGAAGTGAAATGTTTGGTCTTCAGCCAAGGTTTAGTCAACTACACGAATTTGTAGTCGACTAAACTAGCCAAAACCAAGGTTTAGTTGACTACATGAAACTTGTAGTCGACTAAACTAGTAAGAAATGCTAATTTAGCTATGTTTTTCATGAAAATCCATTGTTTAAGTCTGTTGGTTCAACTTAGGCCACTTGTAAATGATAAATTCCATTTGTTCAAGGGCCCTAAGGTCCATCCAAGTAATGGTCTAGAGATCTTATAGTCATTGAGCTTTCACCATTCAACCATTTACATGGAGTCCTAACTCTCATTCAAATACCCAAGTCTTTAATAACTTCAAGTATTCTTTTGTTAGGGTTCTTGAGAGTATGAAACTTCTCTTCTTTGAGGCTTTATACTTGTCTTGATCTTTCACTTTATGAAGCCATTTGATTGCTCTATGATCTCTTGCTTTCTTCTTATTGCTTTCCTAGTTCTCTTGGCTTTCTTCTTATGATAACACATTTGAGTGTAGAAAGTCTTAGCTTATAATGATAAACGCAATGATAAACATTAGCCCATAATCATCAATGCTTTATCATCATCAAAATCCCAATATATTCATAGAATGAAACCTTGAGGTTAACAATTTCCCCCTTTTTGATGATGACATACTATTGATGTTGATCATAAAACAATAAGCATTGAAATTGTTGAAGGATAATAAATAAACACAATTTTCATGCTCCCCCTAACAATATGCATAATGATATCAATAATAGAGTATGCAGTAATAGAGTATGTAATAAAGTATACAATAAATACCCTAACAATATTATATATGCTCCCCCTAAGTCATTCATATTCTCCCCCTAAATTTTATAATCATCAAGTATAAAGAGAATATAACATCAATCATTACTTTTTCTCCCCCTTTGAAATCATAAAAAACAATGATGTTCATATATATCCATAGTACCAAGCGAATATATATTTAAGCTCACAAGTTTTCATACCATACATGAGATTCATAATAAGTTTATCAATGAATAGCATCAAAATCTTCATGTGGATTATGCTTTCAAGTCTATAATGTGCATATATGCCAAGATTTAAAAAAAAATAAATATTAATTGTTGAAATATCAATTGAGAAATGAAATCTTGGGCTAGCATGAATTTTTCAGATTTTAAGTATCGGAACACATAAAACTAATATAATAGAAAGAGATATGCAATATTACTCATTTCATATGCATCGATCTCATCAAAAGAGTAGATATCAAGATCAATGGATAAATATACAAAACTTTATCATCATGCATTGATTTGATTTTTATAATTATAACACACTAGGCAAGCTCATGCTTCCACTCTTCAAAGAATAAAACTTTTTATAAATAAAGAGGGAATTCTTACCAATATCACCTAATGGAAAGGTTTTTATTTTTTGAGACTCAAGTATCATTCCTTGGGAGTTCATGAGTACGAATTGAATTTACCTCCCATCATTTTTTAGTAAGCTCATGCTTGGCGTTGCATACCTAACTACAAAGAAAGATTATGCAACTTTCTTTGTTAGCCAAACCATTTTGAGTCCATGATGATTAGCACTTAGAAACATAGCCCCTTTAGGCTTCCAAATTCGTTTTGTTTTGACAAATGAGTTTTTGTAAGATTTTTCCAAATTAGTTTTGTCAAAAACATATCTTTGACTCCCCAAAGTTTTGTCAAAATTTTCTTTGCCATTTGAAAACATGGTCATGGTAGGGGTCAAGTTATCAATCTTCTCTTTTAAATAAATATTTTCTTTTTCAAAGCATAATAAAGATTGATTTTTCAAAATAGCTTGCTTATGTTCTTTCTTCAACTCCTTATTAAGTTTATTCAAATTTTCAATAACATTTGAGAGAGAAGAGACTTTCTTTTTCAAAACAATATTTTTATAAGCAAGTTTCCCGCATTCTTCAAGTAACTCATCAAAAGCAATTTGAAGCTTTTCATAATTAGATCGAGGATTCATCAAGATTAGAGTTTACCTCCTCTTCTTGTGCTACGAGGCGAAAATGAGCTATAACATCTCTATTGCTTGATGCTTTACTTGAGTCACTGTCTTCTTCAACAACTCCACGAGCTTTCATAGTGAGCACATATGTTGTAAGGTTGCCACTTAAATCGCTTAGGCTCATATTGTTGAGATCCCTTACTTGAAGAATGTTGGTGGTCATTGAATCCCAAGCTTTAGGAAGACACCTAAGTATTTTTCTCACCAATTTGTCATTAGTATAAGTTTTTCCAAGAGAGCTAAAAGGATTAACAACATTATTAAAACGAGTAAACATTTCGGAAATAGTCTCATACTTCTTCATTCTAAACAATTCATATTTGTAAACAAGCATGTTAATCTTAGCTTCTTTAACTTGAGGTGTTCCTTCATAGATAATGTCTAGAGCATCCTATATCTCTTTGGCGCTAGTGCACCTAGAGATTTTACGAAATTCATTTGGGGCAAGTGCCCAATATAAAAGATTCATAGCTTTAGCATTGATTTCAGTGAGTCTCTTGTCATTGTCATCCCGTTCTTCTTGGGTTTTAGTGGGTGTATGGGGTCCATTTTCAATAATGCTCTATACTTCATAGTTGGAGGCTTGGATAAAGATTCTCATTTTTATTTTTCCAAAAATTATATAGAAAGCCATTAAACAAAGGTGGCCTTAGCATCGATTGACCTTCAACAATAAGAGTTCCAAAATATTTTGACATAATCTTAACTCTAATGAAGATTTTAAAACAAAGTTAGAGTCGTGCTCTGATACCAATTGTTGGCCCAAAAATCAACCCTAGAGGGAGGTGAATTGGGTTGATGCAAAATATATGGAACTTTAAAAACTTTGGCAAATATAGTAAATTAAACAATGATGCAAATAGCACAATTAATGAAAGCAAATAAATAAGAGAGAGTTAGAGAAATCAAACACAAGATATAATGAGGTTCAGCTGTCCTGCCTACGTCTTCACCTCAAGAAGTCCGCTTGAGTATTCCAAATCCACTAACCAATCTCCTTTCGAGTAAAGATCAAACCTAATCTCCTTGCAAGTATAGATCAAACCTTTGCAACGAGTAAATTTCCTTTGCTCAACAAGGGTTATGCCCAACTCTCAAAGATAGATGTGAATGTGATACGATAACAAATCCCTCTTGGTAGGGTGAATAGAGAATTAAGCTAACCTAATATGATATGAATGATAAAAGTTAAAGTTTGTGGACCTAAGGCTTGATAATAGATATGAAGAGTATAATATTTTTCCCTTTTTTAATCCATACTCCCTAAGTGTTTGGAACACTATAAATATAGGCTGGAATGGTTGATGAGCGTTGGGAAGGAGCCCATTCAAAATTATAGCCGTTAGAACACTTTTTGGGGCTTAGAAAACTAGCCGTTAGAGCTCTCCCACATGATTTAGTTGACTATACCCTTTGTGTAGTCGACTAAACATTCTAGAAGTGAAATGTTTGGTCTTCAGCCAAGGTTTAGCCGACTACACAAATGTGCAGTCGACTAAACTAGCCAAAACAAAGGTTTATCGACTACATGAAACTTGTAGTCGACTAAGTCTATGCTAGTTTAGCTATGTTTTTATGAAAATTCATCGTTTAAGTCCATTGGTTCAACTTAGGCGACTTGTAAATGATAAAATACATTTGTTCAAGGATCCTAAGGTCCATCCAAGTCATGGTCTAGAGATCTTATAGTCATTGAGCTTTCACTATTCAAACCATTTAAATGAAATCCTAACTCTCACCCAAATATCCAAGTCTTTAATAACTTTGATCAAGTCTTCTTTTGTTGGGGTTCTTGAGAGTTGGGGTCTTCTCTTCTTTGAGGCTCTATGCTTCTCTTGATCTTTCACTTGATGAAGCCATTTAATTGCCTTATGATCTCTTGCTTTATTCTTATTTGCTTTCCTTGTTCTCTTGGCTTTCTTCTTATGATAACACATTTGAGTGTAGAAAGTCCTAGCTTATAATGATCAACTCAATGATAAACATTAGCCCATAATCATCAATGCTTTGTCATCATCACAATCACAATATATTCATGGAATGAAACCTTGAGGCTAACACGCTCTTTCAAGCTGTCTTCAGCTCTCTCGTGTAAGACTTAAATGTATTTTCTATTTTAATTTCTGTAGAGTTGTAGAGTTTTAAAGAACTCCAGCTTTTATCTCTTTAGATTTAAATGTTTAAATCTCAAATTCTAAGAGGATAAGTTCAGTCAATTATGGAATCTTGTCTTCTTTGTAGAGCAAGTTAGGGTAGGTGGGAGAAATACATCTCACTAATTATGTTAGCTTCCATCTTTAGAAATTTGACTTTCCATAGTTGCAAAATATGATCCCCAACAGCTATAAGTGAATCTCCCATTTAAAATTTGAAATCAACTCTAAATCTATCTACTCGAGAAAACCAGTTTACCCATTTTGGGGTCGGTCGACCACCAGTGGCTTGGTGGTGCCTTGATGTATTCTGTAATGCATATTGTTAGTTGCCTGTTTTTATGGTCTGGTGGACCACCAAAGGCTTTGGTAAGGTCTTTAGAACCCACTTCCGTTAGTCACCCGGATTAAGTCCGATTGACCCATTTTCTATAGTTTACGCATTTTGAGATCTTAAGCTTTCGATGCTCAACCAAATCATTTCAAACATCTTTCCCACTTTCCTTGTACATGCTCTTCACTCTTCTTAGAGTCATTGAAGCTTGATCTTCGTATTTAAAGCTTTGGTGGTCATTCTTAGTGCTTCTGACCTGAGTTATCGAGTTGGTTATCTAAGTCTACCTAAACACATCTGTTGAGAAAATTACTAAACATAAACCTATACCTTTACACGCTATTTCTAGAGTTTAAGTTTGAAAATAATTTTGAAGATTTTAGTATAAACACAATTCTATCAAAAGGATACTTTTATTTTAAGAAGGATTCTTTTTTAGAAATATGATAATTACTACTTTATGTCCAAAATAGTAACCATCAGACTAACGCAATGAACGAGGACAATCCTATGCTAAGAACATCCCAATCTATAACATATCATTAAATCCTTCAAATAATATCATGTACCCTATTGGTCTCAAGAGTGATATTCAAACAACTATCTCGATTTTCTCTTTAGTAAAATATATATATTTTTGATAAAAATAAAAATAAAAATAATATATAAAAAAACCTGAAAATATGAAACTCACATATGTATGCTATAAGATAATATATATCATGGACCCTATCGGACAGAATGCTAAAATCATCTAAAAGTGACCTAAATCATGCAAAAATCCTAGCCTCTAAATATGTAGAGATCTCAAGTGAAAAGAAGCAACTTTCATGCAACAACATGTGAAAGTCATACTCTACCAGCAACGCAAGATGTCTATAATGAAGTAGTGGTTCCTTATTTCTAAATATGCTGAAAATAAAAAATAAATATGCGAGAAAGGTCTTATGTAAAACTAGCATAAAAAGTAGTCTTACATTAGCTTTTCTTGTATGAAATCATGCAAGAATGATTCCCATGTAAAAAGCATTCCAAGCCGACCTAACATGCAATCAGATATTCTACATAAACTTTATGCCAAAGAATGACACTTCGTGGCCCGAATCATGCTAGCTATAATAACCCAAGATATCAAAACCAACTCTTATGTTATAAAAATATAATTCCGATAATAATAGTGCATGTGTAAGCCATTGTTATCATGCAAGGCCTAAACTAACATGCAAAACATTACTCTTAACACTTAAATATGATATCAAACACATACAAGTACAAAAAAAATAAGACAACATATGCATGCTCAAAACACAGAATTATCTTATCACCCTACCACGCTTGCATCAAAATAAACTATGATCATTAATTATGCTAAGCATAACATCAAAACTCACATATATGCTATTTCCACATCCTAGGCATGTTTCTAGCAATTTAATAATATAAGAAAACAATAGGAGAAAAAGAAAAAAAAAAAGAAGAAGAGAGAAATATACCCTCACTAAAATCATTATAGGTATTTCACTTATGTTTTCTTCTTTTCTAAAAGGCTTCTTCTATTTTTCAAAGGTGATAGGGCACTTGTAGAAAACTCGTTCTCTACTCCTATAAGGTTTCCAAAGAGGGTTATATTCATGTCTCTCACTCTCTCTTGAAAACAAAGTGAATTTAAAGTGTTGTAGAGAGACATCGGACATCTATTTATTGAGAACCAACTTAAAAATTGAATGGTTGAGATTAGTTCTTATCTTTTTTATGTAAGGGCTCTTTGAGCCTCTTGTTATCTATCTAGAAATTTGAAAAAAAAAATTAAGAAAATTGGATTAGAGTAGGAAAAATACAAGAAAATTTGAGAAAATTGAAAAAAATAAGAGAAGACCTTCACTTCCAACCTTCCAACCTTAGACAGCTAGCCAAGAGCCCTCCTTTTCTTTCTTCTTGCTTTAAGTTTACTTGAGACCTAATTCAAAAATGAGTGTAACTTGGTCAATTGAATTCCAAAATAGGTAATTGAAAAGCCAAAATGTTTAGAATGTTTATATATAGAAGCATCCTTTGGGTTAAAAATCGCCAACAATGGTGTGAACATCGGGATTCCTTATATGGTTAATGTTGGGGTTTTAGGATTCGGCATCTTATTTATAAGGAATATTTATTTTATAAAAATAAGTTCGACTCTATTTCTTGGAAAATGAACCTGTCTTGAACCAATAATTGTGGATTTGGGGGCTTTGTTATGAAATGGGAAGGTTCTGGCTTGTAGCTTTTAAACACCCATTTCGCCTTGAAAATCGATCTAATTTTTAAGGTGGAATTATTTAATTTCAACCATACATTATAACTAAAACATACAAAAATTGGAAATAAAATCTAAGCTAAGTTCAATTTGGCCTCAAGTGAACAGTCTACGTATCTCTTATGAGGATCAATGTCCACATAGTTGGAACAAATAAATGGGAGAAGGGTTTCCCCTTCGTGAGAGATTATTAATCTCCAATCCATCATCAAACAATTACTTTGAAAATAACCTACTTTGGTAATAACAATTTTAGTTTAATAAAGGTGCTTGATTCAGTATCAAAGATGAATCTTCCCCAACGAATTACGGAACTTTGGGGAGGGGGAACATGCAATATCATATCAATATTTATATCATGAAATCGCAGTTCAACATGCTAGAGTTGAGTTAGAGTTATACCTAATAGAACCGAAGTACGGTTCTGTATAGGATCCTCAAGTTGGGATTTTAGTAGAGCTTCAGATTGGTTCCACCCAACATCTTTATGCTTTCTAGGATGGGTTGTTGTGTGAGGATTAACTAAGAAAGTGTTGCTCATCAACCCAAACTCTTATTAGAATGAGCTTCGGCGGGAGGAGTGACTAAGGAAATTTTGCTCCCACTATTGAGTTCAAGCTCTCTTGGAATGAGTCTCTTAGTGGGCAGAGTGACTAAAGAAGTTTTCCCCCCATTATCGAGCTTAAACTCTTCTTAGAATGAATTGCTAATGGGCAAAGTGAGTAAGGAAGTTTCACCCCCACCCATAAACTCAATCTCTTCAGTTCTCATGAAAACTCAGCTGAGACTTGGTGTGTGGAAATAAGAGGGAAGACCTCTACTTATAGGTGAAGGTGGGAAGAATGGATGGCTAGATTTTAATCTAGCTAAAGATGATCCAATGGCCCAAAATCATTGTTAAGAGATGACATTTATCTAAAAACCAAGTGATAATTATCAATCATAATCTAAAATTTTTGAAAAATTTGGATTAGTCAAGAAATGAGATAATTATCAAAATAAAAGGACAATGGGCTGCTGGCTGGTTGGACATCTTCACTGGCCAGGCAGCCACTAATGAGTTGTCGGTTGGCTTAGTTAGGTGGCCGGCCAACCATCGGTAGCTTAATTCTCTCGAGTTTTGCCTTATCTTCTGTAATTTAGATGTATTTTTCTCATTTTAAGTCCAAATTCATCCATTCTTTTTGCAAAATGTTTTGAATTCAATTTCTCACTTATTAAGACTTGAATCAACTAACTTGAAAATTAGTTACAATTGGTCAATTGGTCATGATTCAAGCCAAAATGGCTCACTAGGGTCCAAAAGGCCACTGAGGATGAAACAAGAGTTTGTATTTCAATTAAACGATAATTGAAACCAAAATTTTTGGGACATGAATTTAAATATTTAAAAACATTAATTAAAGCCCAATTAACACCAATTTATCATTGTTTTGGAAATTGGGATTAAATTTAAAACAAATTTTAAGGAAAATCAGTGAACGAACCTTGACTAGGCCTACTATGGATCATTATTAACCAAACCATATCCAAAGCTTACCAAACTTTAAACCAAGCCTATAAATAACATACTAAGGACCTTAGGATCATCCTAGGACAAATTTGGCAGAAATTTGAAGCTGAATAAAAATTATAAAAGTTAAATGACCAAAATGCCTTTCAAGTCACAAAGACTTTTGTTTGGCTTCAAAACTCAACCAAATTAAATCTAAAAAAAATACTAAAGATTCCTTAGGATGTGTGTAGTCAAACGCAAAATAAGGGACACCAAAATGATGTAAAAATACATATATGATAATTCCCCCAAAGTGAAGAGGTATCAATATACGGTATAAAAATGGGGTGTCTATAGATTCTTTTTACTAGCAGAGCTTGTGTCAACAAGTGAATACTAATATCGAAGAGAGACAACCCATTGTCATCCAGAAGTGAGCTATGGGTTGAGTTCGTCAAGAGGATGTCGTACGAGTAAGGGTCAATACTCATTCAACTAAAACTGTTCATCTTATGTATATGAGTAGGAATTAATATCTATTCGAAAAATTCCATGGGACATCACATGAATACGGGTCATTATTCATCATATGAGTAAAAGTCAATACCCATATGCTTATGCACAAAGACATCATATGAGTATGAATCAAAATTTATATGACAAAGGGAAATTTCGTATAAAGAAGGATCAATACTCATACAAAAGGGGTGGCCAAGAGCATGGATCAACAAGGTTCAATACTTAGGATGAGTATTGGTAATACTCAAGATGAGAATAAGTCAATACTCGGAACGAGTATGGGTTTAACCTCAGAGTGAGTATGGGTCAATATTTAGGATAAGTATAGGTCAATACTCAAGATAACTATAGTTCAATAGTTCGGATTAGTATGGGTCAATACTAGGGACAAGTATGAGTCAGTATTTAGGGTAAGTACAGGTCAATATTAGGATGACTATGGATCAATACTCGGGATAGCCAATGAGACATCATATGAATAGGGGTCATTTCTCATAAGAGAGTCAATGATATATTATATAAATAGGAGTCAATATCTCTACTTAAGGTCTAAAAACATATCTCAAGAATAGAAGTTAATACTCATATGGCAAAGAACAAGGCATTATGTAAGTAAAAATCAATACTCGTACAAGAAAAAACCAACTTAAATGAGTGATTATTTGAGTAGCAATTAATATTCATATAGGAAATCTAAAGCATCATATGAGAAGTCAATACTCATACAAAGAAACCAATCAGCAATGGTTAGTACTTATGATAGATAGGGGTCACTATTCATAAATAAAAACCTATAAGCAATGGTTAATGCTCAATATGAGTAGCTAGGGCTCAATACTTACGTAGAAAATTCAGTGGACAAAGGTTAATGCACAAAATGAGTAGGGATCAATACTTACGAAGAAAAGCATATAAGCAAAGGTCAATGCTTGAGATGGGTAGGGGTCAATTCTCACGAAAAAAAACATATGAGCAAGGGTTAATGCTCAAAATGAGTAGAGGTTAACAATCTAATGAAAGCATATAAGCATGGGTCAATGCTCAAGATGAGTAGGGGTCAATACTCTAATGAAGAAATTATGGCATTATATGAGCAGAAGTCAATGCTCACATAGAGTAACTTAGCATAGGACATCATCTAAGTAGGAATTAATATTCCTACAGTAAAGATAACATAGAAATGTTTTCAAGGAAAGCCTTTAATAAATGTTATCCTAAGTGAACAACCCTAGAGGGGCTGAATAGGGTTATTAGCTAATAATGGACTTTAATGCAATCTCTTAAAACAATAATTACAAGAGTAATGAAAACTTAAGGCAATCAACAATATATTAATAAAGATATTGCAAACAAAGATTTAATGAGGTTCGGCCTTTCCTGCCTACATCCTTGCCCTAAGAGCTCTAGTCGAGGATTCCACAATCCACTATACCAATCTCCTTACGGGTGGAGATTAAACCTTTTACACCACCGGTGTTCACCAACACTCGCACAAAAGCACCTTTTAAGTGCTACAAGCTAGGATTATCTCAACCCTTGAATACAAGTATGATTTGAGTTTATTTTGTGCTTAAGAAGCTCTCTCAAAGAGTAAGTACATAGCAATTAAAATCACACTCAACTAAAGATTGAATCTCATTGAATGATCACAAGAGAATTAAGGTTTGTAATGAATAATCTTGTTGTATAATCAATGAATGATCATAAATGAGTTTAAGCCTTTGTATTTGTGAACCATGAGAATTAAACCCTCTTTTTAAATGAATAAAAATAGATTTGTTCTAGTTCACACAAAGAAACGAAGAAAACTAGGATTTGCCACCTTAGTTTTAAGGAACAGGAAACCATAAAAACAATTCTACTTTCAAAACCCTAGTGACTCCAATTTTAGGAAAAACAAGTCTTGAAACCAACGAAAATGATTCAGGGGCTAAGTTACAACATGGGAAGGTTGTGGAAAACATCCCATGGGCACCCACATCACCCGGGTTGGGCTCCTAATCTAATTGGGCTAATTTAATATATATTTTTATCAATGAATTGTCACCATGTATAAAGAAAAGACAACACACATGATAATTAAATGTCTATGCACACAAGCCATCAAATAACTAAGAATAAAGAAGAGAATAATATGTAATGAAATTAAAGTAATAAAGAAACAAAATAAATAATAAAACAAAGAAGAATAAATAACACAAAAAGAAAATAAAACTAGGATATTTAGTATCCTAGGGCAGACTTGAACTCAAGTTAGTGCTTACGTACCGTAGTAGTTGCCTAATAAGAATTAAAGTCCACATAGTTTAAAAGGTGGGCTATTCCCCTCATAAGGAACTACAAATAGTTTCCAAATTTCCATTTTGTTCATAAAGAAAAGTTTTAGAAAAGGAAAGCTTTTAGAAACAGGGAAGTTTTAATAAAAGGAAAACTTTTAGAAAAGGAAAAATTTATTAAAAAGGAAACTTTAATAATAGGGAACTTTATGAAATAGGAAACTTTAAGAAAAAAAGAAACTTTATGAAATAGGAAACTTTAATAAAAAGGAAGTTTAAGAAAAAGGAGACCTCTAATAAAGGGAAATTTTATGAAAAAAGAATTTCAGGAAGAAGAAAATTCACAAACTACCATAATTTTATATGAGAAATATAGCCCAAAGGGAGTGGGGGAGGATTATAGGTTAATTGATCACCAATTACCCAAAATCAAGCATTCAACCATCATCACATCACATCTATATTACAATCATATCATCATATCAAAATGATAATAAATAAAGGGAAAATCAATCCTAGACATGTACGTTAAGAGACTATCATCATGCAAAAGATGTCAAAACAGTGACTAAATATGCTAAAAAAAACAAACAAAAACAAATCTGGACAAAATGCATATGACCTAGAAACATCCTAGAAATCATGTAAAAGCAATTTATGCAAGCAATAAAATCTTAATGCAATAGGATAATCATCATGTGATAACTAACCCTATAACAAACAAAACCCACTCTTTATATGCAAGATAAAACCACTAACATGCAAATATAATATATCAACTCAAAATATGCAAGCAAACTCAAATAGGATTCATAGGCAATGAATTTCATGCAAAACTATTCACAAATTACTCCTATAGTGACCTTTGTTAAGTAAAACTATCCTACGATAAATCTACGTAAAAACTATGACATATAAAAAGTTTCTCATCATATCATGCGTAAAATCAATACCTTAGATAATGCTAGAGGTGATCGTGTGCTTAAACACATTCCCGGAGACATCCATGCAAACACTTACTCTCTAAAAAGGATAATTATCCTTAAAAATGGTAACTTTTCCAAAACCTATGAAAACAACCTATATACATGCAACTTAAACATGAATAACCCTAAAATAACATATGGAATGAGGCCAAAGTGATAGAGGACTCAAACATGCATTCCTAATATGCTATATGGAACCTACATTATCAAAGGAAGAAAAAGGATAATCCTTTATATAAACTCTAACCCTAGCATGCAAGCTAACATGATGCAAACCTAAAACAGTAGCATAAACCTATTAAAAACATGCTAACAACTAAGCAAAATTATAGAAAAAGAGAGATACTAATGATGTTTCAAAACAGTAAACTCTAGAGCATATAAGAGAGAAGAAAACGTACCTTGGATGCAATAATCCTCATGTTTGCGATAATTTATCAAACTCACATATTTATATTGTGAAAATAACATCATAAATCATGAAATATCATTACAAACAATTCATACTAACATCCTAAGAATGCTTTCATCACAACAATCACCAATACAAGAGAAACTCCTAAATCCTTGAGAAATAGGTACTTACCTATTGTTGTAGCTAGCCTTTCTTTTCTTGAATCCCTCGCTTGAATAGTGTTGTAGAACTCTCCTCTTGATGCTCTCAAGTCTCCTGAAGCACTCTTCTATTTCTCTTAAAGCTCTAAAATTCGTAGCTCCTTCTTTTTCTAGGGTTCAGAGGCATGTAAAAGTCCCCAAGTCCTGAAAAGAAACTCCTATTTATAGGAAACCAACCTAATAATTGAAAGGTTGAGATTAATTCTTCAAATAATGATTCAAGGGTAATTACAGACTCTCTTGAGGCTCAAGTAACTCAAAGTTACCAAAAAAAAATTGGAAGGAAAGTCACCACAAGTAAGAAAAATAGGTCAAAAGTCGTTGAAATCGAAAGGAGTCTGACTGGGCTCAAAAAAGGAAAGTGGCTTGGGTGACCAGCTCACTCCAGCTGGCCAACTAGCCATCCGAGAGCATGCTTCATCTTGACCAGTTTTGGATATTTTTTTCGCTCCTTGGGGCATATCTTGATTATTTTCACTATGATTTGAGTGAAACGAAAGCGAAAACAATCGTGATTTGAAGGAGAATGATAGTAGAAGACTATTAAGGTGAAAATCCTCAACCATGTTTAAATGGTTGGGTTTAAGGAAATGGCTAACCGTTAAAGGTTCTATGAAAGCAATTTTGACTATGTAAGAATTTTCCCCTCCGATTGAACCAATTCTCATTTCAAATCAATATGAGACTTCAAAAGACATTTTCCCAAATAAAATTTGGCTTAAAGAAATGTAAATGAAGTTATTTGTTTAAAAATCCAAGTACAAACCAGAAGTCAGTTTATGAGAATTGAAAAATAGTCAATGAACCAACTTGAACCATTATGAGCCAAAACCGATCTCAAACAATCAAATCATCAAATTGAACCTAAAAATAGACTCCAAATGTCAATTTGAGTACGATTAAACAATCCATGATGAATTTCAATGTCAATTGGAAATTATACAAGCAAAAGAACGAAAGTGCCCTTCAAGTTACAAAAGTTCTTATTAACCATCAAAACTCACTAAGATTTGAATAAAAACTCATAGACATTTCTCTCATAAACCTAAGATCCAAATGCAAAAGAAAAGACTCAAAAATAACAAAAAAGACACTTTTGATTATAGCCTCTAACAAAGGGGTTTAAAGGGAAAACTTGTCATCTGAAACTCAATTACTACAAATCTCATTAGAGACTTAACCAAACTCTAAGACAGCACACACACACACACACACACACAAACAAAACCATTAAGGGTTGAAAATGGGGTGTCTAAAGTATTTATAGCCCTTTGGTCTCGTATGACCATTTAGGTTCAATAAATGTCGGGAATAAGAGTTTAGTGGGTAATTATTGCTCAAAAGACCATTTAAAAAACTAGCTGTTATGTGTCAGCCCAATGATTTCAGTCAGTTGAAAATACTTTTAGCTATTTGAACCTTCCATTTCAACCTACCTACTGAAACAAAGCTATTGAAAATTCCAAAGAAGCTTTAAACTGGTTTTTTTATTCTTACTTTTAGTCGTCTCAAAGCTAGCTTTCAGCTGTCTCAAAGTCCTCTTTTAGCTGGCTCAAACAAGCCGTTTGAAAAATCTGGAGGATTGAATTTTAGGCATTAAAGTTTTAGCCTGTTGAAACAACATTTTTAGCTATCTTAAATGTCTTTCAGCCATTTGAAACACAGTTTCATAGACTAAAACCTAATTAATTCACTAAGTCATAAGAATTTGGAACAAAATCCCTATCTCATCGGATCATATTGGTTCAATTTTGGTCATTTTAAATATGTCATGCATGGACTTAAGCCCTTAAAACAAATGTAAGCCAATATTAAAACCAATCTTAGAAAATATCCTAAACATTCTCATTTGAACTAAATTCTTCACTTGATCATCCTATTAGAGTGTTGGATATGAGCCATGTTGATATCATTGAAGGATCTAAGCTTTTGGTTGATTCAATATGATCCTTGATGCATATGTTGGCTCGAATACCTGTCTTGAGATTAAACTTTGAAACTCCATAGTTCTAAACATCATCTTACATATTTTTATCATCAAAACCATGGGATTGAAACCATTTAGGCCAACAATAAACATTTAGTAAGTGTCCATAACATTTGAAAATGTTTTATTAAAAATATTCAAGTGATATAACCATTTAATTTGACCACATTATATGCTGAAAGTATGGATTTTAGAAAATGTCATCTTAAAAGGAAGTGGGATTGCTGAAACCATAGATTGATGAAATCATTTTGCGAATCATTTTGTGAAGGGAAAACTTGGGACATGCAAGTTGTGACAACTTTTTATGAAATGAGACCTTTGTAATCACAATGGATCTTTGTTTCCTTTTAAAAAGAATCACTTTGAAAATGGCAGTTGATAACAAATGTCCCAAGACTTAGAAATCTTGTTTCTTGGTAACATTGGCTTAAGCAATACACAACCTTGAATGTTTGTAAACATTTTTAACAAAAACAATGGGGTTGTTAGAAAACCGGTCACTATTAA
The DNA here is from genome assembly GCA_039720395.1 of Liquidambar formosana. Classification (NCBI taxonomy): domain Eukaryota; kingdom Viridiplantae; phylum Streptophyta; class Magnoliopsida; order Saxifragales; family Altingiaceae; genus Liquidambar; species Liquidambar formosana. The sequence goes on from CM077823.1 coordinate 24,340,553, forward strand.
ATGTTCAAGTTAATTTGCCAATGATTTTTAGAGTTTATTCCCTTTATAGGAGTGCTAGAGATGCATAAAAAAATCATTTGAGAATTTTGGTAGATTTTTCAAAGTTGGAGAAATACCCTTTTGAAAGCCAGGAACACAGATTGCTACTTTTGGGGCAGCCTCTGTATTTTGAGTATTTTGAAAGCTAGAGATTTTTTTCAGACAATTTCCTTTAGTAGGCTGATTCAAGACACATGAGAGAACTCTCCCAAGTTTTATAGAATTTTCGGAAATGATTCTATGAATTTTTGTAACACAAAAAGGGAAGTGGACAGAATCTTTTTAGATTTGAGCGCACTTGGAATAATGGACTTGAAATGATATCGAATGATTTTTTCGAAAAATTAAAATTTTACCACATGAAATAGAGACCTTGGGGAGTACTCTGGATTTTTTTAGTGGACGTTCCAAACATGATTTAATGAGTCAATAATTAGAACCAACCTTGTGGCAGTAAGCTGCCATGTTGTGGGTAGACTTGAACACTTAGGTTCAAAAGCATGCCCACACCATGGTGACTTGTTAATGGGTATTTGATTTTAATTGACATAAACATTAGATGAATCAAAAACATGTGCGTGAAACAAGAGATCAAACTAATCAAAGAATAAAAAAATATATAAACTGTCACGACCCGGAAATAGGCCTTGACATGATCATGATAAAATACAAGTTAAATAGAAATCAAGGATGGCTTATAATTAAAATCATAATTTAAAGAAATATTTTTAAGAAAATCTGGCATGGTCCCGTTTGAAAATAGGACATACCAAGTTATTGACATTTCAAAACCTGTTTAATTTAAACCAAAAATCATATACTATCCACAGTTAATTCATAAAATTAAGCTGGCATTCGACTCCACAAGGTTCTACCATCAATATACACACTATAAAATACATAAGGCTGTTCAAATATTACACAAACCATAAGAAAGTAAAATATGATGTCTACACACATCCATAATGCAGTGCCCATGCTAAGCCCAATGTGATGTCTCCTCATAAGAGTCATCATTACTCTGCTCAAAATTTGAGAAAATGTTTTAAAATAAGGCGTGAGTATAAACTCAGTAGGATACATTTTTCAAAGATGTATATCAAGGTTTAAGACCATTTTGAACATCTTAAGAAAAATTATATAATATGGGTTGCATTTCACAATTTGAAAAAAAAAAAAAAAAATGGAGAACATGTAAATAGTCCATTTCATCAACCACCATAAGTGCATCTCCAGCAAAGAGTTATAACCTGTGCTATTGCTATATTATAGGCATTTAGCACAAGCTAGGCTGGCTGCTCCAATGGTGTGCCAAAAATAGCAATAGCTCACCCTTGTGCCAAATATAGCACAAGGGTGAGCTATTGCTATATTTGCCATGTTAGCTCTCTCTCTATTTCTCAACAATCAAACGCACTAGCAACTATGAAAAATACAATATTTCTCTTCCAAAATTTTCTCAGTAACCAAACAGCCCATAAATAAATACAATATTATCAAAAATAATATTGAAATCTTATATTTAAAATAAAAAAAAAAAAAAAAAAGTCGTACACTAGGCAAATCTATTTATCATTATAATTTTGTGGTTGGAACAATGGAGGTTAGAAGATGGTAATTGGTAGTTTATAAAAAAAATAAAGGGAATGAAGGTTGTGGCAAAAAATAGCACACTATGTCATTTACCCCATTGGAGTACTTAGTGCCAAATTATAGAATTTGGCATTGTAGTATGAGCTAAAATAGCAATAGCACAGGTAATTTAGCTCACATCATTAGAGATGTTCTAATTGGTAATCCACAACATCAGTATGATAAACTGATAAATCCTCCCTAAATCATGTGGGACCCTTGCACGCGGAATAAGAGGAAACATCCCTACATGGGACCGTAGTAACCTCTATTCGGGTCTAAACCCAAGACTAAAGGATAGGAAGACACGACATGACGTCCCTTTCGTTTAGGACCACAGTAATCCTGTCTCTAGTAGCCCTCATTACCATAATATCACATTAATTTTCATACTATTGTTATCCTATAAGTATTTCATAAATAATGATAAGAAAATGGTTTCCAAACCACTTGTATAAAAGTGAACCCTCAATATTACAACTATGAAAATTTAAGCCAATGGGTTTCTAAACTAACCTATTATACTAAAAAAAAAACATATGAGGAGTATGAAAACAACATGTATATCTCAAAATAGGGTGTAAACAACAAACCCTAGGTCTACCCATTTCATAAATTTTCCTGAAATTAACCCAAACCACAAGAAATGCAAAATATGGTTTATAAACATGCAAACCCACATGATTTTCTCCCAACCCATGTGTACAATGATTTACAAAGATGAAATACAAATGGTAGTTAGAATCGCAAACCCAAAGGTGTACACGTGTAGACCGGGTGGAAATCACAAACTTTAAGCATTGTGGGGTCGGATCCAAGCTTCGGTGGCTTCGTCTCGCACCGGCGACCTCTCTTTCTTCCCCCGTGCTCCTCCTTCTCTCCTCCTCTTCTCTCGACTGGAACACAGATCTATCGGCCCTGATACCCCAATTGATCGGCCTTGTTGAAAATGCTCTATAATGAGCTGAAATCACCCAAATTCATTTATAATTCTCTTATTTTCGATTGTATATTCATTACAGTATTCTAGGTCATCACATAAACACTATCAACCAGTGGCGAGGTTTTGAATTGATGAATATTATTTGATAATCACAAATGTATACGCAACGGAAGGTCAAGGGACTGCAACCAAAAATAAAATACGGTAGCTTGGGAGAGGGTCAAGGAACCACAAAACCCTAAATAAATAAATAAAGGGATTGTGGAGGAGGGTCAAGGGACCACAACCCCCTAGAGTAAAAGTATACATGATCTTAACCTTGCCAACTTTACTCTTGTTTACGTATCAAAATGATTTTTGACACGTTCAAACTTTTATTTCACACACCATACATAAAATCAAATTCACACGCAATCAAACGAAAGGAAAATGGGTGCTAGCATCCTATTGGGAAAGGGTTTGCATCTAGTAGGGTGGTTACAGGTCTTCCCACTTCAAACCCATTGCACTAGGTTTTCCCTTCTATGCCACATGTTAGGGAACCAATATGTAGCCTTAGATAAGAGGGAAAAGGGCCACAAATCACATATTAAGGGCTATCAAGATTAGGAACTAGTATTACTAGGAATTTGAAAACCCGAAATGAAGCAAAACAAAACTCACCTAGTATAGGGGATTATCACCTTTGCTTTCTTTAAGTTTAGGTTGATAGATTTTGGCCTAGGCTTCCAAAAGCCCTCTTGAAGTCCTCCTTTGATGCTCCCAATGATGTTGGGATGGTGGAATGAATTGGAGGCTCAATGCATGCATGCATGCATTACCCTATTCTAGTAAAGGAATAGGGGTTGAACCTAAATGCCTTAACTACTAATATGGGCAGAGGTTTGAGAGGATTCGATGGCTCCAATTAAGGGAGAGATTATGAAGGTTTTGAGGGAGAATTGAAGTGTGTAGGTGCGAACCACCAGTGTTGATCCTTCTAAAGGGGAAAGATAGGAACAAAAACTTTGATTCACAAAAGAAAACAAAACAAGGAGTCGCCACCTTATTTTAAAGGATAAGCAAACCATAAAAATAATTTTGAAATAAAAGCTTTAATTGCCCAAACAAGTGACTCTAATTTTTAGGAAAAGCAAGTCTAATAAACCAAAGAGAGGACTCGAAGACTAAGTTACGATGTGGGAAGGTTCTGAGAGACATCCCATAAGTACCCACATCGTCCTAAAAAGGTCCCTTAATTTATTTGGGTTATTTCAATAACTTCATGATAAAATTGTCACCATGCAAGTTAGAAACTATCCATCCATCCACACATATCCATAAACAATAATAAAAGAGATAATGGGGAAAGCAATAAAGAAAGATTAAGAGAATAAAAGAATAAACAAGATAAAAACACTTAGGATAGTTAGTATCTTAGAGTAGATTTGAGCTCAAGTGAATGCTTACCTACCTCACAAACAACCAAACAAGGATCAATTTAATTCCACGTAGTTCGAAAGAGAATGGGCTATTCCCTTCACAAGGTACTACCGTAATTCTTAAGTTTCCTTTTATTTAGAAAACGAAAGTTTTTGAAAATGAGAGTTTCCAAAAAAGGAATAAAGGAAAATAGGAAATTTTTTAAAAAAGAGAACTTTAGAGAAATGGAAATTTTATAAAAATGGAAACCTATGAGTTTCCATAATTCAATATGAAGAAGATAGTCTATGGGGGATAAGAAAATAATCAAAAAAGAAACATAGCATACTTTGACTTACCATCGTGCAAAACATCTCAAAAATTTCAAATCATCACCCTATTTATGCTATAGGACAATTACCATGCTCAAATCATGCAAAAGCAATAATTAAGAGGAAACACAAAACCCTAACATGCTCCTATATGAAATAAGCTATCTATCATGCATGAGAAAAGCTAAAAATATGTATAAAAAAAAAAAAAAAAATGAGCTACTATCATAAAAATATCATATAATAACCAAGGACTTGGATATCCATATTAATGGGTATATCTATGGTCCAAAAATACGGATATATCGATGATATATCAAAAATATCGATATTGATTTAGAGATATGATGGATATTATTAGTTATACATGGAAATTTTCATTAAAATTCTGGAAAACATTGATTTAGACTCAAATACACAATTTAGAGTAAAAAATTGCAATTTAAATGCTACGTAAGACTATTACCTATTGTGTAGGGTATAAAAAGTGTATCATGCTGAGAAAATAAAGATTAAAAATTTATGCGAACTCAACATCTAAATGTCAATTATCATTAAAGAGTTAAGATATATATAAAGTGCCACTAGATCAAAGGCCATTGACTTAAAATTATATCTTAAAATATGTGAAAAGGTTAAACATAGTTTAAAAAAATAATAATAATAACTGCAAAAGAAAATATAAAAAATGAGTAGGGGTCTTTTTGAAAAGGTTACAAAGCTAGAGGCAGCATTTTCAAAAATATGTAAAAAGTGGACCTTTTATTAAAAAAAAAAAAAAAAAAAAAAGAAGAAGTAAGAAAACATTTATTTATTCTTTTGAAAGTCGTTTATAAAGTGATAAATCACTTATTTGTCACGTGAGCGCTAGACAAATTAGAAGGGGCAAAGGGCCCAACACAGAAGCTATAGGAAGCTTCCATGGAGATTTAGCGGTGATGACGGCCACGAAACTAGCGAGGATGGTGGCACCTAGATATAATTCATTGAAAATCGAATAACATTGTTCCCATTTCCATCCTTTTGAACTCATTTTTATCACTAAAAATAGGGTACTTTGTTGATTGGGAGCTGACCACGTTGAAATGAAACACTCATTTTTAAAAGATAAGGTGAATTTATGGTCTTCACAAGATGTTTTACACGACCATTTCTTAAATAAACCCTAAAGGCACACTTTCAAGCATTTTCCCAACTAAAGTCCAATTTAGTGTCTTTAAGGACTTTTTTCGAATTACTTCCTTTCAAGCGCACCAATCTACTCACTACTCTTCCAAAAGGGTTATTTCACATCAATTTGGTCAAGTAGGAAATTCATAATATCAGTAGGGGATTCTAATAGAAAACACTATCAAAATTAAGAACCATTAAATTCCAACGAGTGATGTCGGGTGCCTAATGCCTTCCCCACTCATAACCAAACCCCTTACCCTCAATCTCTAGTCATTTGGACCTCTAGGAGTCATTTAAATTTTCAATGGAACCCAAATGGACTGTTTTTTTCTTTTTTTCATTAAACCCTGGGATGACTAGTCATGTCCTTAATTTATAATTGATGGTGACTCCATAGCCTCGATTATCTTGAATATGTCTGCATGTTCAATCTAGCTGGGGCACCCTTAAAACTAATCAAGTTTTTCAAATTTATCTAATAATCACACCCTTTTGCTCCAATCAGGGTCGTCCCATAACTCGAGCACTCCTCGCCATAGGAAGAGCGTGCGGTTTTGGGGTAGTGACACTATTTATACTAAAATCCCATGTAGTAACAATGAATTTTTGTACATTATAGAATGGCCACATTATTTATTTCATGCAAAATCATTTTTTTCTAAATTTTTTTTTTATGCCCCATCATTTCTTGGTCACCAAGATTTGCTAAACATGGCCTTAATTATGACATCTTATGCTCCCGATGATAAAATTCAACACCTTAATATTTTTCTAGATTTTTCTTAGTTTTTATAAGGGGAAATTAGCAATAACCCCTATTAGGGGACTGCTTTCAACAAAAAACTCACCATAAGATTTTTTAGCTTCCAAACCCCTTTTTTAAAAGAATTTTTAAGCAAAAGGAAATGTTTTTTTTGAAAATACCCGTTTTACCCTTTTATATTTACATTGCAATTGATGTTATTTACAAGAAGAAGTGAGGTGGGGAGGGAAAGAGAGAAAGAGAGAGAGAGAGAGAGAGGGGGGGGGGCTCCATGGTCGAGGCTCAATGGAAAAACCAAATCGTCTCATGGGCGATCGTCTCCGGTGGTCGAGGGTCGATGGCAGTGTGACTCAATGGCTTAGGGCTCCACTTTAGCCACAAGTCAAGTAAGAAGGCCGACAATAGAGAGAGAGAGGAGCCTCCATCAACGGCGGCTGAAGTGGGGAGGCGACGGGGATGCAATTTCAGAGGGCTCAAACGACGACGGGGGCTGGTGGTGAATCACCAACGTTTGTGAGTCGCCGATGACAGGGATGGAAAAACCAGATCTGGTTTTTTTATTTATTTATAGTTTGATAGATGGAAAAAATTTCGCCGATGACGGGGATGGAGAAACCAGATCTGTCCTCTTTTTTTTTTTTTTTTTTTTTTTTTTTGGGTTTGACAGTCGGTTTAAAAGGAAAAGGGTTGTGGTTTTGATTTGGGTTTCTGATTTGTTGCACGATGATGGACATACTACGGTGAGGATGGTGTGGGTTTGGTAGAGTTTGATGATGATGGTTATCAACAAGTTTGGGGTTTTATGGCAGGAATTCACAGCGGTGGTTTGGTGTTGCAAAGGGACGGTGGTGGATTGAGGGTTGTGCTGTTATTTTGTGGTATATAATTTTTTCAAAGCACACAACAGCAAACTGGTACTATTGTTTGTGTATTTTTTTCAAAGCACACAAGAGTAAATTGGTACTATTGTCTGTGTATTTTTTTCAAAGCACGCGAGTAAATTGGTACTATTGTCTGTGTAATTTTTTCAAAGCACACAAGAGTAAATTAGTACTATTGTCTGTGTAATTTTTCAAAGCATCTTTGTGTAAATTTTTCAAAGCACCCCAACAGTAAACTGTTACTATTGGCTGTGTAAATTTTATAAATCACACAACAGTAAACTGTGCACCTTCGCCATCGTTGTCAATGATTCGTTGCAAATCTGGAAACTAGATCTGGTGATAGCATAATAAAAGGTAAATTAAGATCCTTTCTTCTATTCTCCTAGCTTGTTCGTGCCTCTTCTACTAGGTTCAATTCTCACCAGCAAGTATTGTGTGATTCGGATAGCCACTTCATAGTTGCCGGAATAGCATTTGTAGCTTGATCGGCAGTGGCCAAATGTGGGAGGTGATGGAACCACGGGAGAAAAGGAGAGAACGTGGGAAAAAAATGACACGATTTGTAATTTGATTTAAATTGTAAATAGGGGTATTTTTGTCACTATGGGGTCAAAAGGGGTTTTCACAAAATTGTTTTTCACTTAGGGCCTATTGTAAAATACTCTTATACTTGGGGTCTATGACCAAAAATCCCTTTTTATAATTATAGTTTAATTATCTTAATTAATCCCATTTTTCATGAATAATAATCAAAATGTGTTCATTAGTGTTAAATATAGTTTATGGATGCTATATAGACCAATTGAATTTAGAGGAAATAGTAAGACAAACCACTAACATGCATGTCAAGAACTAAATTGTTCTTTTGAAATTGCACTTTTGTGAACATCAAAAATCCGAAGGGGACTTTTCGAACGGTTCATGTTAGGGTTTTTGGAAGTCGCCATCTTATTTTTAAGGAATAAGGAAACCATGTAAAGATTTAACTTTATAAAACCATTTTGACTCCATTTTGGAAAGCAGGCCAACCTTTAACCAAAATTACGGATTTGGAGGCTAAGTTATGAAGTGGGAAGGTTTCAAACCCCAACTCGTAGGCCACCCATTTTACACGAGTTGATCTCATTTTATTGTTTGGGCTTATTTAATATTTAATTTCAAACATGCATATCATAACTAAAACTAGGGAAAAGATACAATAAAATTTAATTTAAATTGGACTTGGGCTCAAATGAGCGGCCTACTACCTTTTACAAAGATTAAAGCCCACGTAGTCCTTTTAAACAATGGGGGGAAGGGTTTCATCCTTTGTGGGAGATGATTAATCTCTAATATATAATCAAACACTTATTTTGAAGAGATAGTTTGTAAAAAACAACTTTTATGTAGAAAGCATGCTCAATTCAAGATCTAAAACTAATGTTCCCCAACAAGTGATGAAACCTAGGGGATGGAGGCATGCAATATCTCACAAACATTTATTTCATGGCATCACAATTATCATGTAAGGAGAGTTGATAATTATAACTAAGGACTTAAATATCGATATCGATGGATATATCAAGGGTCCAAAAACACGGATATATTAGATATATCGATGGATATATCGAAAATATCGATATCGATTTAGAGATATGGTGGATATTATTAGTTAAACACAAATATTTTTACTGAAACTTGGGGAAACAATGATTTAGACTCTAATACACAATTTAGAATCAAAAGATTGCTATATAAATGTGTATAATACAAGTATGTGTTGTGTATTGTATAAAAGGTGTGATGCAATGAGAAAATAAATAATAGAAATTTATGCAAATTCAACATCTAAATGTCACATTAAATTAAAATATGTAAATATATATCATTTATACAATAATAAATCAACACATCAATAAATTAATGGCATATACTTACATTAGTACTACATGAAGCTTAGAGAAGCTGCCAAACCAGCCTTGAATAATACTAATAATTTCAAATGTGTATAAATTAATGTTCATACTAACAAATTAATAATACTATAAATTAATTCATGGTCTATTCTAATAAATTAATAATACTCTAGAGTAATACCTAATAGGTAATAGCTGTAAAGGTGCTAAAGGAGTAAAGGAGATGGGTAAAGGGGGAAAGGGGGTTGGGTTCTTGTGGAGCTTGGAGAAGATTCCAAAAAAGCCTTGAAAACTACTTTAAGAGGACATTTGGTGTGGGAAAAAAGGGGACAACAGTCACCACACTCGAATTTTAGTCAATTAGTCACATGGGTTGATATACCTCGATATGATCAATATTTCAACAATATATCGAGATATTTCTCAATATACGTTGATGATATATTGTCGAAATATCGACAATAAATGGTGGAAAAATGTCGATATTCTTGATATATTTCCATATTGTTGATATTCTTCGATATATCAACGATACGTCGACATATCCAACGATATATTGTTAAAATAATATCGAGGCATGGTTTCATTTCACTACTTGTCGATACAACGATATATCGTCGATATACCACTGATATCGACGATTTTTAAGATTATGATTATAACTCATAGAACTGAGGAAGGGTTCTTTTTTATCTCCACGTGCTAGTATTCCAGCAGAGGTTCTACCAAGATTGTTCTTGATCGCTCCTTTAGAGATGGACACTTGAGCTTTCTAGGCCGAGTGGTTCACTTGAGAGGGCGCTATTGGTTGTTTCCCTCTCTAGCTTAGCAAATCAAACTCTTCTATAGAATGATTTGCTAGTGTAAGGAGGGATAGGAGGGGCGTCGCTCTCACCAACTCAAACTCTTCTAACGCTTAAGAAAACTCAACTGATATTTGGTGTGGAATGAGTGAAGGGATGACCCCTATTTATAGGTTGTCACGATCCAAAATTACTGAGTTATTGTCACGCCCCAAAAATAGCCTTGCTTAAGCCTAGTGAGGTAGTGACAGCTCAAAACCTTATCCATTCATCTTCCAAGTGACACCTTGTTGACAAATATTACGTCACATAAATATTAATTTCATTATTACCTCATATACTAAATTATAATTATTACAATGCATCATTGTTTGATGTTACATCACATATGTCAACTTATCAAAACTAAACAACTATCGAATCAAGAAAATATGCCCCTCTAATCATGTCTTCTCAATAGCTCACAAATTCCCAAATCCTGAAAAATAATTTTTAATAAAAGAGTGAGCAAACCACGGCTCAGTAAGATAATTCATCTATGAATGCTTAACATTAGTATACAACAACTCATCATACATTTAACAGCATCTCTGTAACATCTCATACTACAATGATGTTAATAGCACTTCTCAAAATTTACGCCACTCAAGCATATAAAAATTTGCACGTACCTGTGCCTCTGTTGCCTACTGCAACCTGCAAAAACAATCATAGCATACCTGTCTGCTCATACAGGATATACTATCTACGACCACAGCACACACCGCTCATCATGTGTGTATGCTACCCACTAGCTTCTTGTCCTAAAAAATGGAGTAGCATATTAGTGCACTAACTGCAGGGCTTTCTCAACCCGGTCGTCTCATCTCAACATCTCAACATTTCAATCTCAGTTACAAGTATAAGCAACTTCACATAAACATGTCACAAAATATATTTATACATGCTTGTTTCTCATCTCAACATCTTAATCTCAACCACAAGTATAAGCATTCAACTTCACATAAACAGATCACTGAATAACTTGATACATGTTTGTACATGCATTAATAATCATATCGCTCAATATATGGATGCTAATATCATGCACGTACACTAATTAATCTCAATAATATTGCAATATCCAATTATGAATATGAATTATCATTCGTATTATGCTCTACCACCATTAACAATCTTAATCAAACTACTCAACATAAATCTTAAAGCCAAATATTCAGTTTAGGGAAATTTTGGAATTTTTCATAAGTTCAGGGGCTATATTGCAAATATAAAAATATGAGGACTATGATGACATCATAAAAATATTAATAAAAAGTCGCTGAAGTGTTCTACCTCTCATAGAAATTGCATAGGTTCAAACAAAACTCAATTTGGAATCTATTTGAGTATTTTTAGTGAGTAGGGGTAAAATGGTCATTTTACACGTGAATAAAATAATACCCAAAATTAAAACATCCATTTTACCTCAAAAATACTCTTATGTAAATTTTGTTCATATGAATCCAATGGTTCAATTCGTAACTCAATCAGAATTCTATACACTTTGTTTAAGCTAGTCAAAGTTTGAAATCAAGCTACACAAAAGGGTTAAAGTCTTCTAATTTTTGAAACCCATGTTATCATATTCCTATAGTTACAAAATTATAAACATAAGTTTCTAGTATTTTTGTAAGATTGTTAAAAATATTTTCAGCACCTAATGAGGGCCCCACATGGCCAATTATGCTAGGGTACACGTGGCTTATGGTGCACCCTGCCACACTTGATCATTATCCCTTCTTCTTCCCCGCGCATGTACAAACCTAGCTGCTGTCTAGAATTTTTCTCACATTTAATCAAAACTTTGAAAATTCATAACTAATTCATTTCTCAACCTTTTTCGATGATTCAAAAGCCCATTTTGCTTAGTTTTTTATGTAGAATCTTATAAAAATATCAAAAAAATAAAACAAATTACGAATTCATACAGATTTTCATATCTGTGTTTCGGGTTGTCCAATTTATTTCTCACAACCTACAAGGTATCAAAGCCTAAGATTTATACAGAAGCTTCTCTATAGTATCATAAAACTATGGTAAAAATTTCATAGAGTTTCATTTACTGTGCATAGGGAACCAATCAAACAAAGTATGAGGGAAGCCATTAATGCTTCTTTGAAGCTCCAAAAATTATCCAAACATCAACCAATCCTCATGAAACTTTTAGAACCTATCCTATATCATTCAAAGATGAAAAATCTCACTTCAGGTTTGTAGAAAAATGCTTTGAAACTTTCTTGGTTTGAGCTCCCTTCTTTCTCCTTCTTTCTTTCTCTCTATTTCTCTCTTTTGTTACACTCTCTTAGCAGCTCATTTAGCACAAAAATAGGCTGAATATCAGCCCTTTTATACCCCTTCAAGTCAAAGGAAGTCTCCCCTCATTAATTGGTTAAGATTCCTCTTGATCCCTTTTTCTCCAAGCAACCCCTTCCTTTCTCTCCAAGCAAGCAAACCTGGCTGATTTTTGTTTTGTTTTGTTTTTCTTTTTCAGCCATTAATAGAATTTGGCCACCTATCCCCTCCCCATGTAAGCAATGACCTCATTTTAAGGATTAATTACATCATTAATCCTATTAATATATATAAATCCTAAAGCTTTGGTGATTAATAATAATTATAATTATGATAACGACAATAATAATAATAATCACACTAATCAATTGATTATTAGGGGGAAAATATTTGGGCTATCACAGTTATGATTAAAGGTAATAAAATAGGATTAATTTAATAAAACATTTGATTTTAGGACAAATTAGAATTTGACTTTTCTAAAGAAAACATGTTTGAGGTCCTAATGTGGATGGTAATACAATAATTTCAAATCATTATTTTCACAACAATCTGGCATGACCCGTGTGAAACATGGGCTAGCTAAGTAAAACTGATACCCTGTTTAAAATAGTAATCAAATCTGTTACACTCACCCACATATGGTATCATTGCATACCACATATTCCACATGGTTTCCCCCTAGATACAAATTATCAAGATCTATATAAGTAAACATACAATCCCCATAATCTCAAATTTACATCCCAACCAATACAATTACATCATTACCGATACAATAGTATATCATTCTCTACTACAAAACCTTATATTGATTTCATGGAATACATCATGAACTAAATGAAAGGAATCTCATGCATAGCACCATCAAATTACTGCGTCTCGAAGCAATATCATTATCTCTAGGAAACCTACAAAATTGTAGGGGGTGAGCTAACATTCAATAGGTTATATATTTTTATAAAGTCTATCAAGGTTTTAAAATCATAAGATACTCATACATACCAGTATACAGCATATGAGAATATCAAATTTCAATTCTATACCAAAAGACTCACCTCAAAACCAAGGCGTAAATCCAGAATCATTCCATATTACTCGATTTCCATAAAACTATATAGCATATCTCCGTAGATCCCATAAGTGAATTTAATAAATAACGACCAATAAAATATAAGTTATATACCCATAACTTAATGTAAATGAATGCCATATATGCGACTATATATTTAGTTTAAAAATCCATCAATTAACTAATCTCCCCTAAAGGGGCCTTTACGTGCGGAATATGGGGAATGGCCCACCTAATGAGGACAGCATAGGAAGACGTCTAAAGATTGCAATAGCCTCAAATTCTAGACAACACAACAGTAAACCAAGACTATGGAGGGGAAAACACAACAAGACGTCCGAAAACCGCAATATTCCTAGTTCCTATAGCCCTCAACTTGGTAAAGTTGAGGAGGAAGAGCACTCGTAAGTGGTTCGTACAAGTGGTTATATACTCATCTCGCCTTTTTATCTTCTTTCCTTCCCTCTCTCTTGAACTTAATTGACCTAAAAATTTGTTTTATGGGGCTGTTTTGCCTCTTTAACTATCATATTTATATATGTTTTCTAGCCTAAGACAGGTGTCCTTCATGCAAAAATGAGTTAGCCATGTGTTCTAACAAATGGGCTTATTTTACTACAACTAATATAAGAGCAGGTCCACAATGTATAGGGCCCAATATAAAATTAAAGCCCAAAATTACATAACGTCTAGGCCCTCGTTAATTGGTTTCTAAAACAGATTTATAAAATATAAATATTCAATAATGCTAAATCTCACCGACGCTTTGAGCACCTTGTTGCTACTGAGGATCATAATTGGCTGGAGACGCAGTGTTGTTATAAGCGGGTCTGGGCAGAGCATGCACTAGGTTTTGTGGTTGCGATTGAGGCTTAATAGCCATTTCAAGTCAAACATCCCTCCAATCAGGCTTATATATATGCCACTAAAATCCAACGACTCTAAATAACACATTTTTTATATAAAAAAAAAACTAGAAGAACTTGAGTATCAAAGAGAAGTCTAACATCCCAACTATGTTGGCACCCTAGACCCTCCCAATTATGTGCATCAAAGCTCTAGATATTATTAAAAAAAATAAAAAGGAATACAAATAATAGACGAAAGAAAAAAGAAATTCTGGTCTTAGTGACTTATAATGTCACAATCCAGCTCACAATGAATATAAAGCCTAAAGAGGTCGAAATCTGTAAGAAGGAAGAGAGAACATGTCATGACAGATGAAAGAAGATAATTCTTCAGGAGAAGCCCACCACCATTGAAAACTAGAAAATTAAAGTCCCAAGTTAGCACATTTATCCGTAGAAGCACTACCTTCTCTATATATGTGACTAAATTGGACTTTCATGTGCTGCATATAATGCAAACAATTAAGCCATCTAGTCCATAAATCCCATGGAGGAGCAAACTCTTTATTCCTGAGACACAATATTGCAGCACTTGAATCACACTCAAGCCAAATACACCTCCACCCATTGATCCAAGCTTGTTCAATGCCAGTTATCACTGCTAATAATTCAGCATAAAAAGAATTGAGTGCCTATATTCACACAACAATCACCTTTAACGAAACCCTACAATTCTTGAAAACACCTCCTATTGCAGTTGGCCCTGGATTGCCCTTAGCAAAGCCATCTGTATTAAGTTTAAGCTCTTTAGGAAGCGAAGGGAACCATCTGACTTCAGTAATAGTTGGAGCTCGTCGTGGAACACCAGCTACACCCAGCCTATGCAACACTAGCAAATCATTGAACTCATTTTTCATCTGCCTAGCATTGATTTTACCAATATCACACAGAAAAGATTCAATATACAGGCAAGTCCTCTTCAAAAGAGGCTTTTTCTTATCAAATCTAAAAGAATTTTGAGCATGCTAAATAGAGACATGAAAGAATTGAATACCTGGGTGCTCATATGTCTATCCATAACTGTGTTCCAAAATTCCACTAAAGAGTCAAATTGAAGATCAATAGAGACGTGAAAAATAGCAGCAACCCAATTCCAAATATTTCACAATGCAAGAAAAGATGGATGGCGTCCTCTATACGACTAGGCTTTTTACATAAACTACAGCAAGAAACGACTGTAATACCTCTCTTTTGAATTTGGTCATTAGTCGGAAGCCTATTCCATAACAACCTCCAAACTAAGGTTGACACTCTAGGAGGAATGAAAGATTTCCAAAGATTAGTGGACCATGAAGTAGACGGCTTGGGGAATCTGCAAAAATCATATGCATCAGCAAAAACTAATTTCCCATTAGAGCTATGAGTCCAAACAAGAGTATCTTGAACATCCATCACAAGGAGACGCACTTTACTGATATTATCAACAAGGGCAGGAAAATCTCATGAGAAACTCATAGGAATATTCTGACACGGGAAAGCCTTGGGGGTGCCAAGTCATTGCCATCTCATTGCCATGACATCTCTTTAGATTCCCCAAAGGATCAGCCTAAAGAAAATGCCCAAAGAGCCAATTCTAGTAAAATTCGTAGTGCTGAAGCAGAACAGTCAGCTTGGACAGGTTTCAGTAAAACGGTCATAACTTTGTCCTCGGGACTTGAAATCGCAAACCGTTTGTTGGTTTGAAACTAGACTCGAAGGGCTTCGAAAGCATATAAGGCTCAGTTAGCTGGAGCATCCCGAGCACATTCAGATTTAAAGACGAACAAAAGCTATTTTCTTGCACTACAGAGGCTATTTTCTTGTTCTATTGCTCTTATCCCTTTGGTGGATTCCTTCTGGGTGGTGAGCTTCGGTTACTTTCCGAGTTTTCTCTTGTGTTTCCTCCTCTTTCTCCATTTTTCCAGCGTCATATTCCAGCCATTATTAAGTATAAAGTAAGCAACCAAATAATGTAGTATGCCAACAACAGAATCAGGGATATGCAACCTATTAATAATGGAACCATCCAACCAGTTAGCATACCAGAAGTCCACATCCTTCCCATTACCTATAACCTATTGGCTATTAAGAGAGATTTCAGGAACAATAGATTTAAGGCCAGGCTAGAGGGATGAGCATTTGTAACTTTTGCAGTAAGAAGGAAACACTCCACTTGAACCTAGCTTTTATAAAAACACTCCAGGGAGACTGAGCAGTAACAATATCCCAACCAGTCTTTAAAAGAGCAGATCTATTAAGCTCTGTAAGATCTCGAAGTCCCAAACTGCCCTCGTTATGAGAGTGCAAAGTTGAGCCCAAGAAACAGTAACCAATTTTATTGCAGATAAATTATCAGACCAAATAAAATTCCTCAACCAAGATTGCAATTGATTTAACAATAAAGAAGGCCAATCATAAACCATAAAAGAATGCAAGAGCATTAGCAAAATAACAGAGTTAACTAACTACACTCTACCTGCCAAAGATAAGAATCTACACTGCCAAGATTCAAGCTTAGATTTCATTTTGTCTGCCAAAATTTGGAGATGGACTTTCTTAGGCTTCCCCCTAAAAACAGGGACTCCTAAGTAAGTGAAAGGCACATTACCTTCACAAAAACCCAATGCAGAAGTGATTGCATGCCTTCTATGAGATGCTCCTTTGCCAAAATAAACTCTACTCTTATCTTTATTAATAAATTGCCCTGAAGCTTTACCATAAATATCCAAGAAATGCATCAATGATTGAAGAGAAGATTTGTTACCCTTACAAAAAACCATGATATCATTTGCATAAAGTAGATGGGATGGCAACGGGGCGGGTTTGGGATGGGGCACCCTTATCCTAACCCTGTACCGTTAAGGGCAAACCCGACCCAATCCCATGTTGGGACGAGGCGACAAAAATATTTGGGGCGGGGCGGGTTTTGTTGGGTCATTTACATTGATAGAAAACAAATTCTATTTAAAAAGGGGAAAGAAAAAACTAATCCTAAATCATACATTCCACTCATAGATTTTTGCCTCTTTATGGTTTTGATGAAGCAAATATTTAAAAAAAATTAAACATAAACATAAAATCATGAAGAAGAAGTTACCAAGAGTAAATGTGAAATTCAAGAAAATATGAAAGGTATTAAAAAAGATTAATATTTACCCATACTCGGGGTGAGGCAGGACAACCTTAAACCATACTCCGTCCCAACGGATTTTTACTTTCTCCTCAAACCTACCCTATTATATTTTTTGCTCCCCAACCCTGTCCCAATAGGAGCGGGATGAGGCAGGATACCGCTTTGTCAGGTTCATTGTCATCCCTAATCTCAACTACAGCACATACGCCTACTTGCAAAATGTGTATACAGATCATGTCCTACTTACTTAATGATACTGTAAATTAGTGACTGTGAGCACCACGTCCGGAACCACCACGCGGCTCGGGAGTATGCCACTAACCAAGAGGGCTAGCACGGAGAGGGAGTTGCCACTCGATTTGGCTTCGGGAACAGGTTGACCCCTAGCAAGGGTTTAACCCGTCATAACCAGAGAATTTTCGGGTTCGGAGCTATGGTATATTGTTGGGAAGGTTTGAGGCACCCAACAACATTCGGCCAAAGCCGGCCCCCACATGTACTTATCGGCTTTAATTAAAAAGGACTTAATTGGATTCTACCATATTCACGCAGTTATGTAATGCAATTCAACTGATAGCACACAATGATGAGAGGAAATAAGGAATCAAAATAAAACAGGGTAAATGAGTATATATATTGTAAAGTCCATGTTTTCAATGTTGTCATATTCCGTGCCAAAGTATGGTTGAGTCTTGGGTTGATTGAAGATATGTGAAGCTTCAAAGATGCGTTAAAGAACAAAGGCTCAAAGCTATGCGGTTCTCACTCATTCTCTAGGGAAGGTAAGTGACCATAGTTGCCCATTTCATAGGTGTTTAATTCATTAAACATCATTTTTAATGTTTTCATCAAAGGAAGAGTGGTTTTTAAGGTTTTGGTGGCATTCCCAATCGATTGGGGTTGATAACCAATCGATTGGAGAAGTTTTGTTAAAAAAATTTTTGCTACTGTTTTCTAGGATCGATCCTAGGGTCTGGAGGATCAATCCTAGGGTACCCAGAAATGACATTTTGCCACTGTTTTTTAGGATCGATCCTAGGGTCCTGGAGGATCGATCCTAGCTCGTAAAAATCAGTTTTTAAAGTATTTAAAACCTTCCTATTTGATCCTAAAATAAATCCCAGTCTTTTGAGGTTTCTTAGTCTCTATATATATAGAGGCTATTACAATAGAAGAGGCTAAGCAAGCCTCTCCCTATTTAGGGTTTTCATTGTTCATCTTTTTAAAACCTCTCTAGAGCACTTTAACCTAGGTTTTCATTGATATGCTCTAGAGATTATCAAACCACACACCATTCACAACCTTGAGTGTTTGTGAGGCCGTTGCGACGGTAATTGAGCTTGCGAGTTCGTGATTGAAGGCATCGCTGTGAAAGAGGTTGGTTGCGACCAAAGCCGTGATGACGGAGATCGATCGTGTGTGATCGTGGGAGTGAAGACAATTGCATGAGTCCATGTATGGTCTGTAAGTGTGTCTTGTACTCGTTTATTTCATAGTGGATTTGCTTCAACTGGACGAGGTCCCGTGGTTTTTCCCATCTAGGGTTTTCCACGTAAAAAATCTCTTGTGCAATCTCTTACATACTTTTATACTTGCTATGCAATTGAATTGATTGTGATAATTGGGATTTTGAGTGTTCATAATAAAAATTGGGTAAAATAAATTTAAATACCTATTCAACCCCCCCTTCTAGGTATTGTAGGCTTAGTAAAACCGGAATTTCATGTGTATATATATATATATAGAAAATAAAGGCACTAGGGAACTCAGATCAAACTTATACTGCTTGCAAAACAAAGATTAGTTTCCCAGAATATGGCATGCATGTACATGCATGTTACAAGAGTTGGTTTATATATAAATGAATGAAGAAATAAGAAAAGAAGAGAAGAAGAAGAGAAGAGAAGAAGAATGAGAAAAATAGAGTGAACGATAGGGTTCCTTCTCTACTAGCATACTATTTATACTTCCTATATGCTACAATTACAAAAATACTCTTCAACTAAGTAGAAGTAATAAAGCATGAATAAAACACATAATATATAACCAATATTCAACACTCCCCCTCAAGTTGGTGCAAAGATATCCCTCATGCCCAACTTGGCTAGCACATCATGAAACACTTTGCTAGGTACTCCTTTGGTCCAGATATCAGCAAGCTGATCTTCAGTTCTCATATATGGAGTGCAAATCTCTCCAGAACTCAACTTCTCTTTGATAAAATGCCTGTCAACTTCAATATGCTTAGTTCGATCATGTTGAACTGGGTTATGTGCAATATTGATAGCTGCCTTGTTATCACAATACAACCGTATAAGCACTTTGCATTCAAAACCTAATTCCTGTAGTAATATCTTTAACCAAAGTAACTCACGCACCCCATGAGCCATGGATTTAAATTCAGCTTCTGCACTGGATCTAGCAACTACAGACTGTTTCTTACTTCGCCAAGTTACAAGATTTCCACCTACAAAAGTACAGTAACCCGAGGTGGATCTTCTATGAGTGATAGAGCTTGCCCAATCTGAATCTATATACGACTCTATTCTCAAATGATCATGTCTTGAGAACAATATTCCTTTTCCGAGAGCAGATTTCAAGTAGCAAAGGATTCGATAAACAGCCTCCAAATGAGACTCATGAGGAGAATGCATGAATTGACTCACCACACTAACAGCATATGCAATATCTGGGCGAGTGTGAGACAAGTAAATCAATTTACCAACTAATCGTTGATATCTCCTCCTGTCAACTATAGCTCCCTCTATATCTTCACTCAGTCTCTGATTTTGTACTATAGGAATATCACATGCTTTGCATCCAAGCATCCCTGTCTCTTTAAGAAGATCAAGAACATATTTCCTTTGGGAAATAAAAATACCTTTCTGAGATCTAGCAACTTCAATGCGCAGAAAGTATTTTAAATTCCCAAGGTCCTTGATTTCAAACTCCTTGGCTAAGTCATGTTTCAATTTTTGTATCTCCTCCACATCATCACCAGTTATCACAATATCATCAACATATACAATAAGGGTTGTGATCTTACCCTGAGTGGAATGACGGATGAATAAAGTGTGATCACCCTGACTCTGCTTATATCCACACTTCAGCATAACTCGAGTAAACCTTTCAAACCATGCTCTAGGAGACTGTTTCAACCTATATAAAGCTTTCTTTGACTTGCATACCTTACCAATCATCGATGGATTCTCAAACCCAGAGGGAACATCTATATACACCTCTTCTTCCAAATCTCTATGATGGAATGCATCTTTACATCCAGTTGTTGGAGTGACCAACCCAAATTAGCAGCTAAGGATAACAGGACTCAAATGGAATTCATTTTTGCAACCGGAGCAAATGTTTCTTGATAATCTATCCCATATGTCTGTGTATAGCCCTTTGCCACCAATCTTGCCTTGTATCTATCCACAGAACCATCTACCTTATGCTTCACAGTGAACACCCACTTGCACCCCACTGTCTTCTTATCCTTTGGTAACTTCACCAAATCCCAAGTATGGTTCTTTTGAAGATCTCTCATCTCTTCATTCATTGCTTCCCTCCATTTTTGGTCACTAAGTGCATCTTGTAAATCTTTTGGAACAGAAACTGAGGATAACTGAGAAGCAAAAGCACGATAAGATGGTGAGAATTTTTCATATGAAACAAAGTTAGACAAAGGATGTTGAGTACAAGATCTAACTCCTTTACGAAGGGCAATAGGAACATCTAAATCATTAATGGGAGTATCAGAAGCATTAAGGAAAGGATTAGAAACCCTATCACTGAACTTACTTGAGTCAGAAGAAGCCGGTTGACAAGTAGGAAGAAGAAGAGCCTTATCCTTCTGTCTCCTCGAGTATACTTGAATTTCCTTGATTGGTTCCCCTTGGTTCGTATTGATACAAGTATGAGCAATTGTATCCGTTGTAGGAAGCACTAAAGGAAAAGGAGACTGAGACTGAGACCAAGACTACTCTTCACTAGTATTCTCCCCCTGAAGAGAAGTCTCGGGAGGAGAGAAATATGCAGAAGACTCAAGAAAGGTGACATCCATAGAGACAAACCTTTTCCCTAGATGGAGGGTGGTAACACTTGTAACCTTTCTGTGTAGGAGAATACCCCAAAAACACACATCGGAGGGCACGAGGAATCTAACTTACCCCTATCTCTACGCGGAATATGGACAAAACAAACACACCCAAAAACCCAGGGAGGAATTAAAAAAGGAGGTGAGGTAGGTGAGGAGTGAGGCAACACATCAATGGGTTTGCGGAAGTTGAGAACCCGAGAGAGCATTCTGTTGATGAGATACGTAGCAGTGAGAACGGCATCCCCCCAATGAGACTTAGGAACATGAGTGGAGAACATCAATGCCCTAGCCACTTCTAGGAGGTGACGATTCTTTCGCCCAGCAACCCCATTCTGTTGAGGAGTATCAGTACATGAAGTTTGATGAACTATCTCATGCTCTTGGAAATATGAACCAAGGCCCCCATGAATATACTCACCACCATTGTCAAACCGAACAACCTTAATAAGATGATTAAATTGAGTGAACACCATTTTATGAAAATTTTGGAAACAAACGAAGACATCACTTTTCTGCTTCAACAAGTACATCCAAGTAGTATGGGACATATCATCAATAAAAGAAACAAACCATCGATACCTAGATAAAGTAACAATATGAGAAGGGCGCCAAACATCAGTATGAACAATAGCAAAAAGCTCAGAACTTTTATTATTACTAGAAGGAAATGACACCCGATGGTGTTTAGCAAGTTCACACGTCTCACAATGAAATTTAAAAACATTAGTCCGAGAAAACAAAGAATGAAACATCCTCTGTAATAACACAAAAGAAAGATGCCCCAAACGCTTATGCCAGAGCGAAATTCTCTCCACTGGGTCAATAAGATTCTCTGAATGATGGGCTTGTTGTAGGTGTTGCGGTTCTTGAGAATGATAATTCAGAAGGTAAAGGCCTCCACTTTCCCTACCACTGCCAATCGTCTTCCTCGTAACTAGGTCCTGAAAGACACAATGAGAAGGGAAAAAGGTCACACAACAATTAAGGTCTTTAATTATGCGGCTAATGGAAAGTAAATTGGTAGAAAATTTTGGAACATGGAGAACAGAAGAAAGTGACAAAGTAGGTGTAACAGGAACGGAACCTTTGCCTGACACAGAAGATAAAGAACCATCAACTACTCTAACTTTTTCCTTGCCTGAACAAGTTTGATAAGAAGTAAACAATGTAGGAGCACTAGTCATATGATCAAAAGCCCTTGAATCAATAATCCAAGGTTTGGAAGACAAAGTACAGAATGCACTTATGGAAGTAGCAAGGTTACCTGAATGAGCAAAGGAAGTAGAAGCACTGGGGGTGGGTGTATCCATCTATAACATAAGACGTCGGAACTGTTCAACTTCTTCTCGAGTAAGACTGAATGTGTCAGATGGTAGAGCTTGAGAACCAGATGAGGAAGTAACTATAGCCATAGAATCACCCGCTGTAATATGATGAGCTCGAGGTCTATTGGCATTCCCGGAGCGACCTCCTCTACCTCTAGAAGGACCCCGACCTGTGAGTCTCCAGCAAGTTTCCCTAGTATGCCTGGGCTTATTACAATGGTCACAGAATAATTTATCTTTCTCATATATCCAGAAGTCACTTGGTCTATTCCAGTCCCGTGGCTTCTGACCTCCACGATTCTCTCTCTGAGAAGTACCAACCATAGCAGATCTCTCTTGTGCTGTAGTACTCATCATAACACCTCGTCTACTCTCCTCTTGCTTTACATAGGCAAAAACCTCCCGAAGAGAGGGAAGTGGCTCTTTACCAAGAATCTGAATATGCACCTGATCATACTCATCTCTAAGACCAGCCAAAAACCCCATAATACGCTCCTGCTCCACAAGCTAATGAAACTTCGAGGCATCTGCAGGACATACTATCTGAAAATTTTGATAATGATCAGATTCTTGCCAAAGCCCATGTAGTGTGTGGAAATAAGTAGTCAAGGACTTATCATCCTGATGTGTATCATGGATCTTGCCTCTTAACTCAAAGAGTTGTGCAAGATTCCCCTTTTGGGAGTACATTTGCTCCACCGGATCCCATATCTCCTTTGCGGTTCGCATCAATAGATATCCATTGCCAATTTCCTGTGTCATCGAATTCAATAACCAAGACATAACAATAAAGTTCTCAGCATCCTACTTCTCATAAGAAGGATCATCCTATGGTGGTTCTACAGTCTTTCCAGTGACATACCCCATCTTTCCTTTCCCAATAGGGAAAAGTCTCGCTGACCGTGCCTAGGCCAAATAATTAGTCCCGTCTAACTTCGAAGTTGTGATTTGAAGAGTAGGGTTCTCAATATTCGTGCCAATTTGACCCATAACCTCCTTAGGTTGGGTTTGGTTGACTACACTAGACTCAGACATGCTAGAATAATCTTAGGCACTACCCAAACACGCTCCTAAACCACTAAACAGCGCTAACACAGCACCAACAATGAAGTAGTAGGGGTCTAGATCAATTATCAAAGCATAAAACAAGAAATAAAGCTGTAGAACACATCAACACTAACTGGACAGCACAAAAATAGGGGTGCCGACCCACTTTTTGAAGACAAAACACATCTTAAACCCTTATACAAGGTTGCAAACCCCAATGGCAGACTTCTAGGGTCAATTTCGTAGCCCTCTGGTCCAACCCCAAGTGATAGATTGCATTCAAAGTGGCCCCAAAAACATATTTGAAAATACACCCTATTTTTGATGAAAATCAAAGAAAAAATCAGAAAACCATATCAAATCAACTCCGATTGGCTTGAAACTTCATGGACATATTCTCCTTGAAGAAGCGACCAAGATGGGCAAATCAGCTTTGTGCTGACATCAGCGTCCGTACGGCTGACGTCAGAAACCATACGGCTGACATCAGCATTTTTTTTTTTTTTTTTTAAATGCCTAGGATCGATGAAAGATGCTCTGATACCAAGTTGGTTTGTATATAAATGAAAGAAGAAATAAGAAAAGAAGAGAAGAAGAGAAGAGAAGAATGAGAAAAATAGAGTGAACCATAGGATTTCTTCTCTACTAGCATATTATTTATACTTCCTATATGCTACAATTACAAGAATACCCTTCAACTAAGTAGAAGTAATAAAGCATGAATAAAACACATAAAATATAACCAATATTCAACAACAAGCACGTACATGCATATGTAATGCACGTACGTACATGCTCGAAAACTAGTGTATGTGAAAATGCAGATTTGGACCTATTATGCAGCTATCATGTTTGTACAGGCCTATAAATGATTAGGATATGCACATAAACCATCTAAACATGCTTTGAAAGCAATAAGAACATCTTAGATCTAAATATTGAGAGGTAATGGATCGATTATATGGAAATGGCAGAATTAATAAATTAATTAAGCCACACAGTATAATCATGCCTATATCTAGAAAAAGTGATGAACAAACAAAAATATGCTATTCATGGCTAATTTACATGCTTTAAGTATGCACTAAATCATGCCTCAAATTATTGAATTCTATATGCAAAATGAAGGAATGCTAAAGAAAATCTAGGCCTATTTCATGACGGATGATCAATGAGCATGTTAGAATAATAAAAGAACAAAGGTTAAAGCAAGGAACGATTACCCTTAGGGTTGGGCAGCGGCAATAACTTCACGAGCTCTTCCTTCTGGACTTTTCACAATCACAGCTCTGGTTTTAGGGTTTTTCGAGGGTGGTGGCTAAATGAAAAGTGTTTTGGTGGCTGAGAAAAAATCCCCCCTTTTTTTAAGTTCAAAGTAGGGTATTTATAAGGGGTTTTTAGGGTTTATTTCGAAGTCTCTAGCTTTCCAGCCGCCACAAGACGGTTGGCAACCGAGCTTAGTCCCTATAAGGTAAGGAAGAAGATGCTGGAAATGGAGGATTTTGCAAATCCTAGGCCATGCATGTATGATCATGGGCTATGTTTTTTTGCTAATTTGAGCTGTGATCACATCGATCTTTCAAGATTCACTCGTAATAGTTCTATTTGACACCACCCTTCATCATTGGGCTTAAAGGTGGTCTGAAATGTCAGGTAGTACAAAATTGGGTGTCAATAGTTGCCCCTTCTTTCGGTTTCATTCATGAAGTGATTGGAATCGGAAGACCAGAAGACAAACCATTTTGTACCAATTGACTTTCTTGAGCCAAAAGTGCACATGCAATGAATGCAAATGCATGTTTGAGGTCGGATAAGGCTTTGCTTAACTTCCTACGTACTCCTTTTGAAGATCAGACCTATCATAGTTCATACAAGACAATGGGGTACTCAACAGGTAATTTCTCGAAACTACCAACTGCGAAGAGTAATATAGTAATAAAGATGCAAAAGATATCTTTATTCATTTCTTGGGGAATGAAAGTGTGATCCCTTTCTCGGGAGATACACAAGAAGCTTCATCCCTTTCTTGGGGGATGAATAAGAAAACACTAATGATATGAATGTTATCCATTTTCCCTGCAGATAACAACACGATTCCTTTCCCTGTGGATCATAAATAAGCATAGAAATTTTATCCCTTTCCCTGTGGATAAAAGCACGATCCCTTTCCCTGTGGATCATAAACTAGCATAGAAATTGTATCCCTATCCCTGTGGATAAAAAGCACGATCCCTTTCCCTATGGATCAATCATAAAAATAGTGATAAAGTGCCCCTAAAGGCGAGTAAGAATTCTATCTAGAACTCAAACCCAAAGGTGTCCATCTGGACAAATAGGAACTCTATCTAGAGTTCAAACCCAAAAACATTGATAAGGTGCCTCGCAAGGCGAGTAAGAATTTTATCTAGAATTCAAGTCCAAAGGTGTCCATCTAAACAAGTAGGAACTCTATCTAGAGTTCAAACCCAAAAACAATAATAAGGTGCCTCGCAAGGCGAGTAAGAATTCTGTTTATAATTCAAATCCAAAGGTGTCCATTTGGACAAGTAGGAACCATGGTTCAAAGTCACAATCTCGGACACCGTCACGTAACGGTCACGGTCATCGCGGTCACGGAAATCTCGTCACGTCTTGGGTGAGACGCAACATTACGTATGAAAGAAGGTTAGAAATATTCCAAAAAAATCATGAAAAAATCCAAAAAAAATAGAGCAATCAGATTAGAAGCATAAAACAAGCAAAACAAATAATCTAGAATAGATAAAATGATTAAAACCAATAAAACAGGTAGCAGTGCACTGTGTAAGTAATAAGAAATTCAATAAAATTTATTAAAATTTTTTTTTCTTTCATAAAACAGAATATTTACTGTTAGGGAAAAAAAATTAGAAAAAAAAAATGTTATTTTCAATCAAAATAAAAAATGAAATATACTCTTTTAACCTATATTAATTTAAATAAGATTTAATTAAAATATAAAATATCTTGTCTCTTTTCTTTTCTTTTTTTTCAATTTAGAAAAAAAAAAAAAAAAAACCCTTTCTTTCAACTCTCTAAAGGAAAACGTCAGGTAAAAAGAAAAAAAACTCTCTTTAGTCTTTACCACACCATCCAAAAAATTAAAAAAAAAAAAGAAAAAAGAAAAAAAAAGAAAAGAAGAAAACAAAACAAAAAGGATATAATATAATAATAATATTATAATTATATATCTAAAACTGTAATGAGGCCGGTAGATGTTGATGGCTCGAACAAAATGAAGGGCAAGGGCTTTGGGGGCAAGGGCCTTCGAGACTCAACCGGCGACGACATGCGATGACGAGACCGGCGACGACCTGCGACAACAGCAAGACCGGCGACGACTTGTGATGGCAAGACCAGCAGCGACAGGACCTGTGGGTCAGTGATGACGGCGAGAGGCGACTGTGAGATTCGAGAATCGAGATGGCTCATCTGAACGATGCAACCAGCCAACCTCAAACCACCACTCCCGACTCCACCACGGCACCACCAAGAAACTACAATCTCCACTTCTCCAGGTACGTTCAGAATTCAGATTTGGGGTTTGGTGGGTTTTCTCCCTACTCAGTCTTCAGATTTGGGGCTTTAGTGTTCACGGTTGAGATTTGGGGCTTCAGTGTTCACGGTTGTGACTTGTAGAGAGGACATCAACAGAGCTCTAGATGGATTTTTGCAGCAATTTTTTTGTCTCGAAATGTAACGGCGAGATCACAGCAAGATCACGACGAGATCTCGGCGTGATGTTGGCGTCACGGACATGACAAGAAATTGGCGAGATCTTCTTGTACCGGTGTAACATCTCGTATCGGTAGGCATCAAAACTGTTACGTCTCGGGCAAGACGTCACTGTTTCGTCTGTGACTTTGAACCATGGTAGGAACACTATCAAGAGTTCAAACCCAAAAACAGTAATAAGATTCCTCGCAAGGCGAGTAAGAATTATATCTAGCATTCAAACCTAAAAGTGTCTATCTGGACGGACAAGAACTCTATCTAGAGTTCAAACCTAAAATAGCGATAAGATGCCTCGCAAGGCAAGTAAGAATTCCATCTAGAATTCAAACCCATAGGTGTCCATCTGACAAGTAGGAACTCTATCTAGAGTTTAATCCCAAAAACAGTAATAAAATGCCTAACAAGGTGAGTAAGAATTCTATCTAAAATTCAAACCCAACAACTATAAATGCAGCAAACTAGCCAAGTAATTAATAGAGAATATATCATGAGACAGATTAAATCACTCAAATGAATATGGATGTAGACCCTACTTTGAGGATGAATGACAAGAGCCAATTGATGTAATCAAAGTCAACCAACAGAAACGAATGACAATAGATGAGGACTCCCCCTAGACATGCTAAAGAGGAAACTGATCTATAAAATCACCACGGATAATCTTTGAAATGTTCTTTTAATTTGAAACACATCCCTCACAAGTTTCACTTTACCCTTTGCTCAAAATTCTTTCATTTTCTTCATTTTATTTTTTCCTTATGCCCTAACTTTTGCTGAGGCCACCCTTTCGGGTTTTTAACCTAGCGGGCGAACCCCTTCTTATTCTTCATTCAATTCAAACTCGTGTGATAATCATCAACCATATTAAGACATATCAACACCTACAAAGGATTATTTTCACCATCACAATCATATCTTTCCATTGGCATTGAACTACTTGAGACCTTCCATGGCATGGAAAACATTAATGAAGTTCTAATCTTCCTTTTGAATTATCAATGGTTCAATCTTCTAGCACATGAGTCTTTTGGCACATGCTTCTTGCATGAATAATGATGTAGCTGCACCTCTAAAGGTTTCCTACGTATACAAAAAGGGATCAAGCCTTCGTAGTTCATTAATACTTGAACAACTTCAATCAATTAGAGAGGGCTTTCTTTTGGACTGTAATGTAGGCTCAGGGTTCTAGGCTCAAGAAAGAAAAGATAACAAGGCTCAAAATTTATTTCCATGGTTCCTATCTGTCAAGGATTACCTTAATGATCTTTCTTTTGTGTCTTCATTTCACGTCCTAGCTTGGTAATCAATTTGCTATTTCATTCTAGCACCTTTTTTTTTTCTTTTTTCTTTCTTTCTCTTTTTCTCAATTTTCTTCTCTCTTTTTTTTATTTTTTTATATTATTTTTTTATATTTTTAAAATATATGTACTACCCCTTCTTTCAAAACACCTCTTTAAAAATTTGCCCCTAGTGTTGGGGGTAATCCTTGACGAGGGTATTAGAAAAGAAATTATTCAGGCTCAAAAGGGTTAGCAAGGGTTTTCTTTTCTTTTGAAGGATAGCAGAAATGATGGCCCTTCTTCATTTTGATTTCCATTATTTGCAATTCAAGCATGGATAAGCATATTAACTCATGTGCTAGGAAGGCAAACCACATCAAATTTTATGAAAGAAAGCAATAAATTAATGCTAACCATTGATAAGAAATGGTCATACCAAAATTATTGTCTCAAAACAATTAAAAACCCAACCAGGATAAACCAATTATTCAAATATTGTCTCAAAATTCAAATCATGGAAACTAAAAAGAGAAACCATCCACGACTGCAATCATCTACTTTCAAATCCATTGCGGCCCATTTCTATTTTGACGTGGCATGGCATGGTAGTCTGGGAGTGGAATTGTTACTATATTAGGTTCCCCCGTCTTAGGAAGCTTTCTTGAGTCGATCATATCCTGAATGGTATGGCGAAGACGACCGCACTTATCATTGTGATGGCCACAACTTTGGTGAAAATCATAGTACTCATTCTCATTGTAGTTTGGTGTTGATTTGTTGAAAGTAGTAGGATCTTGCGGCTTCAACATGCCTCTTTTGGCCAAATTTTGAAGAGCTGCACATAAGGGCACACTAAGTGGAGAGAACTCCCTTGGTCCACTACGAGGATTAACTACATTAACCTTGTTCGCCTTGCTACCATTACTTGCACTCAAGCTACCAAATCCATATGTGCGCTTCTTCCCATCAGTTTTATCAATTGGCCCACTATCCATGCCATCCTTGACTTGTATACCAGCATCGTATAAGTCCTCGAAGGTCTTCAATGGGATAGACATCAATGGTCGCCCAAAAGCTAGCAGAAGATTTTTCACAATCAGGCGCACCTGATCCTTCTCAATTGGACGATTAGGCATCTTGACAGCCTTGGCCCTCCACCTTGTTAAGAACTCAGAGAATGTCTCACTACTTTTCTGTTTAGTAGTCTCCAAATCCCGTAGAGTGACGTTAAGTTAGACATTGTAGTTACAATGGTGTACAAACTCCACAGCTAGCTCCTTCTTGTCTCAAGTCTGCGCATTATCTGAGGAAAGGTACCAATTCATAGCATTGCCATTGAGGGTTCTTGGGAAACAATGCGCAATTTGCTCTTCAAAAAGCGCCATAGGTTTCATTGCTAGAATGTACTAATTCAAGTGATTTCGAGGGTTACCAGTCCCACCAAACACATCCATCTTAGGCATTTTGAATTTTGGGGGTAGTTGGACGTCAGGAATGGGCATAGTTCATCCATGTCTTATATGTACTCCTGAACACCTTGAGATTTCCTTAGAATGGTCTTCATTTTTTCCACCTTAGCAGAAATGTCTTGCACCTCACTTCCTTTAGCTTTCTTTTTGGCATCAGATTCCTTCCTCTCAATTCCATCTTCTTAGCTTCAGCTTCCTTCTTTTTAGCCTCAGCTTCTTTCTTCTTAGCCTCAGCTTCCTTTTTCTTAAGGTAGTCTTCTTCATAAAAAATAAGATCTTCATCCTCTTCCTCAGTCTCAACTGTCTATTTACCCTAATTAACTTCAATATTTTGAAGTCTTTTCAAAATAGGCTACATTGATCTTTTCATCATCGTTGCCATCATTTCTTCCAGTTTCCTCAACGAATCTTGTTCAGCATCCATTTCAGTGGTTTGTGATGTTTCTACTCTTTCTAACCTTCCAAATGAATTACGAAC
The DNA here is from genome assembly GCA_039720395.1 of Liquidambar formosana. Taxonomy (NCBI): domain Eukaryota; kingdom Viridiplantae; phylum Streptophyta; class Magnoliopsida; order Saxifragales; family Altingiaceae; genus Liquidambar; species Liquidambar formosana. Next base: position 24,371,292 of record CM077823.1, read on the forward strand.
CTAAGCAATGATTGATTACTCCTACAAGGAATATGTTTATCTTATAAAAGCCATTTACTTTTATTATTCATAATGATTCCATATCAATTTCCATCCAAACATGCCTTTAGGATAAGACGAAGATAAACAAGAACTAAAGGGTTGAACCAAAAAGAGAACTTAGACATATGTAGAATGAGATGAATAAATGATAATGACCTAACATAGAGTATGCAAGTGGACCAAGACTTCTAAAATGACAACTAAAGACCTAGAAAAGAGATATTGTAACAACATACAAAACCAAAAAGAAAAAGATGTAAACCTAAAATGAATGGGCTTAATGCTCCTAAGATGGACCAACCAAAAGACCACACATCAAAGAAGATACAAAGAAACCTAAGACCCCTAATGAATGAGATGACTACGATCAATGGGATGCCCCTAGGAAAACGAGGTGGTAATGGACCTACAACCCCATTGAATCACATGAAGTCAAAGTATCACATCCTTTTTCGCACCTAGGCCCATTACAATATTCACACAATCTTTTACTCCTATTTGTATCCAAACCCGTACTTTTTTATTTTTATTTTTTGGATTTTGTTTTCCTTTTCCTTTTGGGCTTGGATCCAATTACATGATCACACATCTTACTTCTCAATTGGGCCTAGACTTGAAAAGATAATAGACAATGATGGGCTTTGCCCCCTAATCTAGACATCATGGGCCTAAATGCAAATGCAAAAAGACATGCATAATGACACACATTTAATCAAGGCTATGCAATGGTTTGTGGGGGACATTAGTGTGGTCGGTTAATTAGGGTACTTCTCCTTCAAGGATCACCAAGGCTAGGGTGCTTAAAGAGCAATCTGTTAATGTACTCACTAGCTTATTATAGTCTAGTGCCATGGGTCGTATGTTGATGGTGCTAAATCGAGTTGCCCATAGGAACTAAATGGAACCCGGGTCTCTAATCAAACTACCATTGAGGGATAATAAATGCCAAGATTGTGGGCGTGCGTGCAATTTTGGTTTTTACCCAATTAAGTCTCTTAATTAATTAAAGCCAATAAATACCTTGGAGTCTAGCTCTCTATTCCCAGTGGAGTCGCTATTGTGAGCGCCACGTTCAGAACCACCATGTGGCTTGAGAGTACGCCACTAACCATGAGGGTTAGCGCAAAGAGGGAGTCGCCACCTAATTTGGCTTCAAGAACCGGTTGATCTCTAGCAAGGGTCTAACTCGCCATAACCAGAGAATTTTCGGGTTCGGAGCTAGGGTACGTTGCTGGAAAGGTGTGAGGCACCTAACAAATAGGCCATGGTTATGTGTCATCTTTTATTACATACACTAAGGTATAGTATAGTTGCTCCAATCGATCCCAATGTAATTTCAAATTAACATATAATAAATATTTGGGTTGTTACTATCTCGACCGGGAAAATAGGCCATGATGTGCCGATAATAAAATATAGTTTATATAGAAAATGAGGATGGTTTATAAATAAAATCACAATTTTAAGAAATATCTTTAAGAAAAAATCCTACATGATCTCGTATGAAAAAAGGACATACCATGTTATAGATTTTGAACCTGTGCAATTAAAACAAAACCCTAAAAACATCCTCAAGGATAATACATTAAAACTAAACTGGCATTCTAGTTTCAAATAGTTCTACCGTCAATACACGCAATATGAAATACATTTAGGCTGTTTAATTAAAATATAGACCATAAAATACACAATATTACATCCGCACAACATCCACAATTTAATGCCCTATACTAACCTTGATGCAATGCCTCCTCATATGAGTTATCATTATTTTGTTCAAAATTTGCAAAAATATTTTAAAATAAGGCGTGAGTATAACTCAGTAGGTTACATTTTTCAAAGATGTAAACCAATGTTTTAAAATGATTTTGAGCAATAATAAATGACATAAATAAAATCACATTTCACAATTTAATTAAAGGGATATCATATAAATAATCAATTCATCATTCACTATATCTAATAATCCAGAAATCAGTATTTCAATATGATAAATCTTTCCTAAGTCATGTGGGGCCCTCGCGCATAGAATAAGAGAAAACATGACAAGACATCCCTTCTTGGGACCGGAATAACCTCAAGAGGAAATACAACAAGACATCCCTACATAGGACCGTAGTAACCTCTATTCGGGTCTTAGCCTAGGACTAAAGGATAGGAAAATGCAACACAACGTCCCTTTCCTTTGGGACCGTAGTAATCCTATCTCCAGTAGCCCTTATCATCATAATATCATATAAATTTTTATATAAATGTTCTCCCATAATCATTTCTTAAATAATAATAAGGAAAAGTTTTCCAAAACATTTGTATAAAAGTGACCCCTCAATATTGTGACTATAAAAATTTAGCCTAGTGGGTTTCAAAGCTAACCCATTGTACTAAAAAACACACAAGGGGTCAACATGTATATACAAAAATAGGGTGTAAACAAAAAACCCTTAGTGTACCCATTTCATGAATTTCATGAAATTAAACCCCCCACATAGAAAATATGCAATATAGAGTGTAAACATGTAAACCCACATGATTTTCCCTCAATCCATTTGTACAATGATTTACAACAATAAAAAATGCACCTACCTCTCAAATGGTAGTTAGAAATGCGAATCTAGGAGTGTACGCATATAGATCGGGGTGGATCAGATCAGAGCTCCCAGGGTCGTGTTCTTCACCATCGAGCTCCACTTTTCCCCCCCTGTGTTTCTCTCTTTCTCCCCTTCTTCTCTCAGCTAAAACATAGCCAGAAAACCCATTAGGGTCAGGTTTTAAAGGAAAAAGAAAGAGGGGTAAAATCGTAATTTCCCCTTGAAAGCTGAAATATTAAGTGCAGTCAATTCAATCGACTCAATTGCCAATTGATAATTTAGTCGACTCAGTTTCAGAATTGAAAAATTTGCTTCTGGTTAATTCAGTCGACTAAATGCCACAATTAAGTCAACTCAAATAGACAGAACACCCAACAAATCATCCATTAATCATGTAATTAAACTAATTTAATGACACGGGTGCTACAACAACATTCTAGACCATCACAATCCTCCCTCCTTGAACGAAATTCATCCTTGAATTTCGTGTATTAACCTATTTACTGGAATAGATGTAGATACTACTCTTGCATGGCTAACTCCAACTCCCAGGGAGCCTCTTCCACTCAATGGTGGTTCCACAATACCTTGACTTGTGGAATGACTTTGTTGCGCAAAACCCATTCTTGATAGTCTAGGATTTGCACTGGCCTCTGCTCATAGTTGCACTCCGCCCTTGCTCGGTATATTCGTCGAACATAACTAAAGTAATTTCACGAAATAATAAATCACGATATGTTCATAATACATTATATATGTAATGTCTATATGATTGTAATACTTTCATAAATAATATACCTGTAACGCATATATATAATATCATAAATATAATTTATCACTTAACTTAAATTTAAATTTTTATTTGCTAAGCAATGCACACTTTTTACACCTTGTACAATATGTACTTATCTTATACCCATTTTATTTACAATATTATAATTTTAAATTCTTTATCAGATTCTGTTTCGTTATTTTCCAAAATTTTATAATGACATAACCAAACGATTGTTTAATATAACCAATCTAAGTTCAAGGAGGATAGAGATACTGTTGAACCACCTAGAAACTCCATATGGTACTGATTTTTTACACGAAATTATTTATTTATTTATTTACCATTATGTAAATGATATTTATTTTATTTTTATGTGACATTTAAATATTGAATTTGCATAAATTTGTATTCTTTATTTGCTCAACGTAACACTCTTTAAGTCCGTGTTTTTGGATCCTCAATATATCCACCAATATTGATATTTAAGTCCTTTGTTAAATGTAACTTTTTAGGAAAACTTTACCATTCTTAATAATTTATTTTTTAGTTTTATTTTGATATTTCTTAGTTCAAATATTTTAGGACTTGGCAAATGTTTGGAAGTCCCACATCCCACATCAATTAAATATAAAATTTGGCATTACTTCATATACCTATTTGGGTGCTCCACTTAACAGTTTAGACTACTAGGTTCGAAACTTAAACAAGGTATCAAGGCAAAGGGTGGCTTTTGAAACCCCTCAACTTAATTTGTAAACCCCACTTATTTTTACTTTTCAAAGTTTTATGAAAAATATAAAAGGTTTTTATGAAAACTGGTCGCCTTTTATTAGAAAACATCATTTTGAATAACTTTATAAAAGAAAGTTTTTTCAAAATCTGTTGTTTAAATGGAATTTTTGGCCATTTATAATTTTCATTTATGTAAGAATGAATAGAGATTGTAAATGGTCAAAAAGTCCTCTTAAATGGAAAATTTTTCTTCTAAAAAGTTGTTCAAAATAATGTTTTCTAGTAGACAATGCGGCCACTTTTCATAAAAACCTTTTATATTTTTAGAAAAGTCAAATCATAAATTTTTTTACCTATATTGCCTTTTGCTATTTTAATAATGACTCTCAACACAAAATCCAATACCAAATACGAGATGGTACTTTTGGAAAGATAGAATTAAATAAATCATAAGTTAATTCAATGATGATTTTTCTTAAATTGCGTGTTTTGTCAAACTTGGCTTATCTTTTTGGGATGGTGGGAGTATAAAATTTGACATGACTCATATTCTTGTTTGGGTCCTCCACTTAAAAGCAAGTAAACTTTTTTTTGGGTTTGGAAAGTCAATTTTGTGTAAAAGTAGAATAATCCAATTGGGGTAATTTTTGGTAATTCTTGCTTTTTCCTCATTTATCACTATCTTAGCGCTATTGTCATGACCCGAAAAATAGGCTATGGCATGTCGATAATAAAATATACTTTATATAAAAGTTGAAGATGGTTTATAAATAAAATCACAATTTAAAGAAATTTTTTAAAGAAAATCTGGCATGGTCCTGTCTAAAAATAGGACATACCAAGTTATCGACATTTTAAGCCTGAAAAAATAAATAAAAAGTCATAAAACCATCCACAAATAATCCATTAATATAAGCTGGAATTCTAGTTCCACAGAGTTCTACTGTCAATACACACAATATAAAATACATTTAGACTGTTTAAGTGATATACAGACCATAAAATACATAATATTAACATCTGCATAACATCCACAATGCAATGCCCCATGCTAGCCCCAGTGTGATATCTCCTCATATGAGTCATCATTACCTTTCTCAAAATATGCGAAATTATTTTAGAAATAAGGTGTGAGTAAAACTCAATAGGTTACATTTTTCAAAGCTGTATATCAAGTTTTTAAAAATATTCTGAGCAATAAAAAATGATACAATTGAAATCACATTTCACAATTCAAATTAAGGGAGAGCATATAATTAACCAATTCATCATCCACCATATTTGGTAATCCATAGCATCAGTATGTCAAATTCCCTAGGTCATGTGGGGCTCTCACGCGTAAAAATAAAAGGAAACACGGCAAGACTTCCTTATATGGGACTGCAGTAATCTAAAGAGGAAACATGACAAGACATCTCTACTTGGGATTGCAGTAACCTCATTTTGAGTCTACAGTAAGTAGCCTGTCCTAAATGATAGGAAAACACGGCACAACATCCTTTTTTCCTTTTGGGATTGCATTAATAATCCTGACTCCATTAATTCTCTCATAATCATTTGAGAAAAAAAAAAAGAAAAAAAATCAATCTTAGCTATCATAGCCCTATCGATCGGCCTTGGAGTGCCCAATCGATTGGGGTTAGGCAAAACCCAACTGGCTTTCCAGGCCTCCACTGATCGATCGGCCTTGCTACTAAAGCACTATAATGTGCTGAAAACGGCCAAAAAGCATGTACACCTTATTCGTTTTCAATTGCATATGCGTTACAAGATTCTAGGACATCACAGCTATGGTTTTAGTATTATGTATACTCAATTTGTAGCCTGGTTGCAAGTATAATTTTGGGTAAATATCCAAAATATCCCTCATAAAAAGAATTAAATTAAAAAACCCCATAAAATAATTTTCCTATTGGAAAATTGCAAATAGGGTTAAAATATATCCAAAAAACCCAACACCTAACTTCCATCGAACTCCGTTTAAATTATACAACTTTTGGACCATCATACCCTTTTTATAATTGTTTGTTTATTCATTTTCTTGTCTTTTTTTTTTTTTTTATTTCCTTTTTTGTGATGAATGACAAATAATCCATTTATTAGATAAACAAGTTGATAATACAAATTTTGAATAAGTATTTTTATATTATAATAAAAAAATGTAATAAGGGTATTTTAGTAAAAAAATAATAATAATTATCACTCAAACAGAGTTGGATGGAAGTTAAGTTATTAGGTTTTTTAGATGTAGTTTAACTCTATTTATTTGGGTTTTTTTATAGGAAAATTATTTTATGGGTTTTTGGATATAAATCTTTTTATGAGGGATATTTTAGATATTTTCCCAATTTTATCAATAAAATTCAAAGAGTTTTTACTATTATATCTCCCTATGGATTCAAGAACCCTTAGTGGATTTTAGTGTTTCATCTCAAATTGAAAACTATCTTCAATCTTGCTATTCTATTACACCAATTGTTGTCAGAGATGTTACTTACTTTTTACTAGCTTGCCAATGAGGATGCCCCAACTCTTTTGCCAATTCTATTAAGAGGCTTCAATTTTACTGGTCTACCAAGCTAAACACATTGTTTTAAATGGAGCCATACATGGTTAGAAAGCTCTTTGAGTTTAGTTTCTAATAATTACCTCAATGGAAATGAGGATTATACCAAGGAAATATTTAGGGGATATGAAGCACTAGAGGTGATCAAGAAATAAAGGATTTTATCATGAACGTTGAAGATTTCCTTGCTTGGTCAATGCTACCTTTGGAAGTCTATTATCTCTCCCAAACTCTCTACTTTGGCTTTGCTTTTTTTTTTTTTTCTCTTTCTTTTTTTTCTTTTTTTTTTGGTTGAAAAAGCTCTTTTTGGATGACCAAATTCAAAGGAGATGTATTCATATTGTTTTATGCTACTACCTTTTCAAAATCATATATATATATATATATATATATATATATATATATATATAGAAACATACATGCAAGTGGAGGACAACATTCAAATTTTTGCTTTTAATACATATGATTCCTTGAAAGCCATGATTGAATCATGGTCTATAAAAGATTAAGAAACCTAAGGCTATGAGAGAAGTTCAAAACTTGCATTAATAACCTTAAGCCACAATGATGATTGAGTCATGAAAGTGAGTGGCCTCCAAAAAAGTGCACACAGACTATCCAATCAAGGGCTTCCCCTTTGATCTTCCTTCTTTTAGGTAGAGATGCAAGACAAGAAGAATGGGGGTAGGAAGAAAGAGAATTCAACCAAGGAAGGTTGTGACTGTTGTGCTAGCAACCTCACAACATTACTAACCCAACCCTATTAAGGATTTCAACTAATGAGAATTTGTACAATATCTCTTCTACTAGCTTTTAATAGAAATCTATCCCAAAATAACTTTTAATTCGTGATTTTTAACTCTCTTTGAACCCTAGATTACCCATTTCCTTTTAGTGTTTCACCTTTTGGGTTCACAACAATCTTGTAGTATGAATGGGCACCAATAGTGCTCCAAAAAAAACACTTAATATTTTGGGTTCAATTAGAACTCTTTCTAATTCGCTTTGAAGAACATTCTTTGGGCTTCTATTAGTCATGGAAACGTGACACATAGTAGAATGTCATCATGACACACCCTAGAGTGAAGATCGAAAAATGGTTTTCCAAAAGGACTCCCATTTTTTTGGCTTGCAAAGACATAACAAATAAGGAATTGCTACTTCTTTTTCTTTTTTATTTGTTAACAATCGATAGAATTTACCCATACCCCTATTCCCCCTAATACCAACAAATGGATATCAATGTTTTTCCATAAGCTTGAACCTGAGATCGATCACTCAATATGTGAGAATAATGCCACTAGGCTATCATGCCACTGGCATCGCTACCTCATTTTTCAGGAATGAGCAAACCTAAAAAATATTTTTATTTTCCACAAAAAAAAAAAAAAACAAAGTAATTCCAATTTTAGAAAAAAACATGATCTATAAACCAAAAAATTGAGGATTCAGAAGCTAATTTATGACATGGGAAAGTTCTGAGCTAGGCTTGTTGGCACCCACATTGCCTAGGTTGGTCTCCTAAGTTAATTAGTTAATTTAATCTTTTTTATCAAATAAAATAAATATGTTAATTGAAAAAATATCCATCCACATAAGCCATCAATCGATTAAAATAAGCAAAAGAATAATGAGAAAAGAAAGCGAGACAAACAAAAACATTTAAAAAAAAAAAAGAAAAAGAAAAGAAAAGAAAACGAAAAAGAGTATCCTAAGCTAGATTTGAACTCTAATAAGCACCTACGTACATTCTTAGGACTCCTAGGAAGAATCAAATCCATGTAGTTTGAAAAAGGAAAAGATTTACTCCTGTCATGGAGAACTATGATAGACATCACCAAAATATCCCTTATCCAAAGAAGTTTTTAAGTTCAAAATGAACTCTAACCATATGAGTTAGATTTTAATTGAAACACTTTACCAAGAGGTTTATTTGGAAAACATCAATATTTCTGCGGATTAGGTTTGAAGAAAACTCTCTTGAGAATTTAATTTGGAAAACAAATTTCTAGTCATGATTTTTTCGATCAAAATCATCATCTTTCAAAGCAAATCTCTAGAATCCTATTGGGAAAACAATTTTATTTTGAAAGAGTTATCTTTGTACTAGAAGTCTACTCTTATTAAAATCAATGATGTCATCCTAATTCTCCTCCTGATAGATAGTCTCGGCGAATGGGAATCTCCTAGGAAAATCGATTTTGGGTCAACTATTGATCAACTAAGAAGATGAAACTACCATCATCACATTAAAGCCATCAAAATCATATCAATATATCATTCATCATCACAAATCATCAAATCATGCCCGAGGCACAAAATATCATTCCTTTACTTTCTATGAGGTTATTATCATGCACGTGACATTAAAAACAAGACAAAATTTGCCTAAAAAATTCTATCCAAATCTGGACAAAATATAAAAATGGCTAAAAATATCCTTAAAAAACATGTAAAGAGGACTCAAGCATGCAAAGAAAAATGATCCTATCCTAATCTGAACAATACAAGGCAATTCTCATAGACAACGCCTTCAAATCAATGAAGGAGAGACTATACTAGATGAAAAGATACTTACCTACTTTAAAAATGCATGATGAACCTATTATGAAAGAAAAAAACTCATGAGAAAATCATTCCATGCAAAGTAGCTACCCTAAAAGGTCATCATATGAGGAAACTCTTTATATGTTCTACATGAAATAGCTACCCTAAAAGGCAAACCAGATGTTGCACAATTGCGCTCCCAGAGACACTTATGAAGAACATCTTTGTCACAACCCGGAAAATAGGCCATGATGTGTCAATTGTACAATTCTAAATTATATAGAATTTGAGAATGGTTTGTAATTAAAATCGTAATTTAAGGAAATATTTTTAAGAAAATCCGGCATGGTCCCATCTGTAAATAGAACATACCAAGTTCTCAACTTTTAGAACCTGTACAATTTAAAACAAAATTCATAACCATCCAATGTTCAAAATATAAGATTTAAGTTGGCATTCAATCCTATAAGGTTCTGCCGTCAATACACACATATAGAATACAAAGCATCTGTTTAAATATTGTACAGACTATAAATAATACATTCATTCATCATGAGATGCCCATGCTAACCCCGATGCGATGCCTCCTCATATAAGTCATCATTAACTCGTTCATAATTTGTGAAAAATGTTTTAAAAAATAGGTGTGAGTATAAACTCAGTAGATTACATTTTTCAAAGATGTATATCAAGGTTTTAAAAGCATTATAAGCACTTAAATGAAATGATATAAAAAGCGGGTTGCATATCACAATTTTTAAAATAAATAAAAGGAAACAAGTAAAGTTTCCATAACATAATCCGCCATATCTAGCAATCCATATCGTCAGTCTTTTAAACTGAATAATCCGCCCTAGGTCATACAGGGCCTCGCTCATGAAAATAAGAGGAAACACGACAAGACATTCCTATTTGGGACCGTAGTAACCTCAAGAGGAAACACGGCAAAGCAACCCTACATAGGATCGTAGTAACCTCTATTCGAGCACATAGCCCAGGACTAAAGGATAAGAAGACATGGCAAGACATCCCTTTCCTTTGGGACCACAGTAATCCTATCTCCAGTAGCCCTCACACCACATCCATTTACATGTTAATCTCCCAAAACCAGTTTATTTATAATGGTAGAAAAACGGGTTTCCAACACTTATATAAAAGTGACCACCAATGTTCAATTACAAGGATTTAACCAATAGGTTTTTTATTTCAACCCATTTAATCTAATATCATTTTATGATTTTCAATACAACATAAATATAACTGAATAGGGTGTAAAACAAAACCCTAATTTTCCCAAATATAAGAATTTTTAAGAAATTCAAACCCCAATCCTATGTAAACATGTATCATATCATGTAAACATACAAAAACCTATGATAATGTTATAAATCATGTATACAATAATCTATAACCATGAAAAATGCACCTACCTCTCAAATGGAAGCTAGCAATGCAACCCCACGGGTGCACACATATAGATCGGAGTAGAAATTGCAAGGTTAAAGCTCCACGAGGTCGCATGCTTCACCCACAGCCTCTTCTTTCTCCCCTAAGCTTCTCTCTTTCTCTCCTATTCTTTCTCTCTCTCGACTGAGAAAAATGGAGAAAGGTGTAAAATTTCGTGGGTTGAGGGTTTATATAGAAGGAAGGGCGAAAAGGTCATTTTAGACCATAAAAAATCTCATTTTAGGCCATTCCTACAAGATTTAGTCTACTACATCGATGATGTAGTCGATTAAACATTCCAGAGACCCAATCTGGAATGTGTAGTCGACTATGAATGATGTAGTCAACTACATGAATCATGTAGTCGACTACATGAATGGTGTAGTCGACTACATGAATGGTGTAGTCAACTACATGAATGGTGTAGTCAACTACATAATGTATTTAGTCAACTAAACTCCCAACTTTTGGTAAAATTGATATTTCATCCATTCTAATCGACAATAACTTCCAAAATACTCAAAATTAAGCTATAATAGCTTGTCAATACATTCTTTAATCACAATATAACTCCAACAATTTCATACATCAAATGTTGAATCCTTACAACAACATTCTGGGTCATCACACTCTCCTTGAAGAAAAAAAAAGGAAAAATTTTTAAGCCGTCCTACCAATGTAAAACCTATTCTATTATTATAAACATAACCCTAGAAACCTAGCCGTATTATTAGATATATAAAATTCATAAAAATAAAATAAAACAAAGCATGCTTAAAATAGAAACGAAGGAGGATTACCCTATCATGCTTTCTACTATAAAAAAATATAATATAACAAATCTAACATGCAATCCTGCTTATGAAATCAAGAAAACAGTAGCTAGAAACCCTAGATAATGATGGAAAAATGATGAAACATACCTCCTAACTCATCTACTATGCGTTCGGAGATATGTCTAACTAAAGAGAGGAAAAGGATAATGTAATTTATGCAAAAAACCCTAAAACGATTCATGTCATGACCCAAAATTAATAGGCTATGTTCAAGTTAATTAAGTAAGGTGTAATTTAATGAAAACATTTAATATAATGTGAATGACACAAGTAAAAATCCTATAATTTTATAAAAATTTCAATATAATCCGTTGGAATCACAGGCTAGCCAATCAAAACCAATAACCTATGAAATCAATGTAAAAATAACACATCCATCTACATAGGGTATCATCACTTGTGTCATGTTTCCACATGGTTCTCAAATCAAACATAACTATTACAATTCCCATGTTTAATATATAATTTCAACCTAAAAAAATACATCAATTAATAAATTCGTATTTCCTTCTCCACTACAAGTATCTCATAAAATTCATCAAATGCATCACGGGCCAATATCAAATTAATTTCTCTTTAATAGCACCATAAATTTATAGCATAGCAACACCTTTTGTGATGACCTAGAATGTTCTGCGGAATTATGTATGTTTTAGCCATCTGAAATGTACGTTTCAATTGTCTGAAATGTACAATTTAGCCGTCTAAAAATTTCATAGGGTTATTTTGTGTTAAATATTTTTAGTCTACTGAAAGTTATTTTCAGTTATCTGACAATGTCAGTGGATAGTTTTTTTTTTAAAAGGTTTAATATGACGATTTTGCCCTTCTATTCTTATAAAACCTATTCCTAATGGGTTTCTCACCCATTTCGGTAGAGAGGAAGAAAAGGGGAGAGAGAGAGAAGCATAGGGGAGAAATAGGAGAGCTCAAAGATAAGGAGTGTGACTGCCAGAGCTCGAATCCGACACCGTAATGCCTGGACCTTGCAATTTCCACCCCGATCTACGCATGTATGCCCTTGGAATAGTTTTTATAAATACCATTTGAGAGGGAAGTGCATTTTTCATAGTTGGATGTGATTTCAAGGGCTATTAAAGATAGGATTATTGTAGTCCTAAAGGAACGGGAAGTTGTGCCACAATTCTTTGGTCAACAACAATATGACCAACCTATTCAACAACAACCCCAGGGGTATGGACAATAGTCTTGACAAGGATTAGGGCAACGAGGCCAGCCTCAACAAAGTAGAGGCAAAAATCAAGGAGACCATGGTCGTGGAAGAGCCTATGCTATGACTCAACTCATCAAGGGAGCTTCCAATGCTGTTGTGGAAGGTATATTTCTAGTGCACAATTCTTGTGGCAAATATGGTTTGATCTTAGTTCCACACATTTATTTATTTCATAATCTTTTGTAATAGCCTTAGAGTTAAAGGCAAAACCTTTGGGATATGTATTGGAAGTAGATACACCTTTCGAGAACTTGTGTATCATGCCGAGCATTCGTAGATTGTGTTGCTTAGCAATTTCGGGACAAGAATTGTCTGTGGACTTGATAGTCCTAGAGATATAAGGATATGATGTAATCATGGGTATGGATTAGTTGTCATCCAATCAAGCAATGATGGATTGTTATTTCAAGAAGGTGACGTTCTGTTCTCCTAAAGGAGTTTTATTTTCTTTCTGTGGGGATAAATATATTCCCTTGCCAGATGCAGTGCTAGACTTACCTATTCCTCATATTAAGTCTGAAAGGTATGTAAGCTTCTTTGCAAGCATCTATTATGATGGACAGAATAAGGTGCATCCAACCTTTATTTTGGTAGTGCAGGAGTTCCTAGATGTTTTTCCAGATGACCTACTGGGTTTACCTCTAAGGAGGGAGGTTGAGTTTACTATTGAGGTGAATCTTGGCACCTCTCCTATATCTATAACCCCATATCTAATAGCACCAGCAGAATTGAGAGAGTTAAAGACTCAATTGGATGTGCTCAAAAACAAGGGGTTTATTTGACCTAGTGTCTCCCCATAGGGAGCACATGTTTTATTTGTGAAGAAGAAGGATGGTACTTTGAGGCTGTGTGTAGACTATCGATAGTTGAATCGGGTGACTCAAGAACAAGTACCTTTTACCTTGCATTGATGATTTATTTGATCAACTTTGAGGGTCTTATGTTTTCTCCAAGATTAATTTACTATTTGGCTATCATCAGCTATTAATTAGGGAGGAAGGTGTCAAGAAGATGGCATTTAACACTCACTATGGACACTACAAGTTTACAGTGATGCCTTTTGGGTTAACTAATGCGCCCGCGGCATTCGTGGATCTGATGAATAGGATTTTTCACCCCTATCTCGATCAGTTTATAGTAGCGTTCATAGATGACATTTTGATTACTCACGAACCCCAAAGGAACATGAGACACATCTGCGTATAGCCTTGTAGTTGTTGAGAGAGCATAGGAATTGTATGCTAAGAAGGAGAAGTGCGAATTTTGGATGCATGGGGTGAGATTCCTCGGTCATATAGTATCTGAGGCAGGGATTTATGTGGATCCTGAGAAGGTGGAGGCGATCTTAAATTGGGAACGACCTAGAAGTGTAACCGAGATTCATAGTTTACTCGGTCTAGCAGGATACTATAAGAGATTTGTATAGGATTCTCCAGTATTGCTGCATCTTTGACAAGGTTGACACGGAAGGGAGTTCACTTTATGTGGGATGAGGAGTGTGATCAGGAATTTAACACCCTCAAGGCGTGCTTAACTACCGCACCTGTGTTAATTATACCCTAGAGTGGAGAACCGTATACAGTGTATTATGACGCTTCCTTGAAAGGGTTAGGTTGCATTTTAATGCAGCGTGACAGAGTTGTAGCCTATGGTTCTCGGCAGTTGAAACCTTATGAGAGGAACTATCCCACTCATGACTTGGAATTGGTAGCTGTGGTGTTTGCTTTAAAGATTTGGAGATGTTACCTATATCGGGAGAGATTTGAAGTGTATGCTGACCTTAAAAGCTTAAAGTACATTTTTACCCAAAAGGATCTCAATTTGCACCAAACTTGGTGGTTAGAGTACCTTGAGGATAATGACTTTGAAATACAATACCATCCAGGTAGGGCCAATGTGGTGACGGATGCCCCTAGTAGGAAATCTCTAGGTGTGACTTATAATCTTGTTGTTGCCAAGTAGATGATATTGGCAATACCTGCAGGAGTATAATCTCTGTATTGGAGGTATGAAGCAAAAGGCTTGTGTTTACAATGCAATGGCTAGACCAGTTATTTTGCAAAAAATCCTTGACGGTCAGTGAAAGGACCCTGCATTGGTGAATGTTTGAATTCACTTGAATAATGGCGAAGTTGTGGACAAATGGTTAGTTGGCAATTATCTTGGCTTAAGGTTCAAGGGAAGATAAGTTGTTCCCAATAATAGATCTTTGAAAGAAGAAATTCTTGATGTGGTGCATCGATCCAAGTTTTCTATTCATCCTTGGTAATAACAAGATGTATAAAGACTTGATGAGACAGTATTGGTGGAGAGGAATGAAGAAGGATGTTGCTCGATATGTAGCGCAATGTTTGAATTGCCAGGTAGTGAAAGCTGAACACAAGAAGCCGCCATGATTACTCCAACCTTTACCCATTCTGCAGTGGAAATGCGAGGACATTACTATGGATTTTGTGGTAGGACTACCTCGTACTCCCAGAAATATGATCCCATCTGGGTTATAGTGGACAAGCTAACTAAATTTGCTCATTTTATACCAGTTTGCACCAATTACTCTATGGAGAAATTAGCTAAGTTGTATATCAATGAGATTGTTCAATTATATGGATCAACATTTCGCATTGTATCGAATAGAGATCTAAGATTTGCATCACGATTTTGGAACACATTACAAGAGGCTTTGGTAACTCGAGTTTAGATGAGTTTTGCTTTTCATCTAGAGACTGATGGTCAGTCTAAGATGACCATTCAGATCTTGGAGAATATGTTGAGGGTTTGTGCCCTAGACTTTGGGGGCAGTTGGATTGATCATCTGGCCTTAGCAGAGTTTTCTTATAACAACTAGTTATCAATCCAACATCAATATGGCCCCTTTTGAAGCTCTTTATGGGCATCCTTGTAGGTCGCCACTATGTTGGGCAGAAGTGGGTGATGCCAAGTTACTTGGCTCAAACTTGGTGAGAGAGACCATAGAAAAGATTCAAGTCATTTGTGAACGTTTTCGTACGGCCCAGGATAGTCAAGTTACTTGGCTCAAACTTAGTGAGGGAAGATTGTGATGACTAAGAATGTTTTGCGAAATTATGTACGTTTCAACCGTCTGAAATGTACGTTTCAGCCGTCTAAAATGTACAACTCAGCCATCTGAAAATTCCAGAAAGGGTTACTTTGTGTTGAATATTTTCAATTGGTTGAAAGTTATTTTCACTCGTCCGCAAGTATTAGTGGAAATTTTTTTTTTAAAAAAAGGGTTAATATGACAATTTTGCCCCTCTATTCCTATAAAACCCATTCCTAATGGGTTTCTCACCCATTTTCGGTAGAGAGGAAGAAAAGGGGAGAGAGAGAGAAGCACGGGGGAGAAAGAGGAGAGCTCAACGATGAGGAGCGTGACCGCCGGAGCACGGATCCAATACTGCAACCCTTGGATGTTGCAATTTCCATCCCGATCTACACGTGTACACCCTTGGATTCATTTTTCTAGCTACCATTTGAGAGGTAGGTGTATTGTTTATAGTTGTAAATCATTATATGCATGATTTTGAGACTTTATCATGGGTATTTGCATATTTACATAGAATATCACATGTTTTACATGGGCATGAGGTTTGAATCTCTCAAATATCCACACATTTGGAAATCTAGGGTTTTGGTATTGTACCCTTGTTAACTTTGTACATGTGGTATTTAAATCCTTACATGATTTTGGATGAAATAGGTTGATTTTGAAAACCTATTGAGTTAAATTCCTTGAAATCAAACATTGGGGTTCACTTTTATACAAATGTTGGAAACCCGTTTTCTACCACTAAAAATTAAATGGTTTTGGGAAATTAACAGTTTAAATGGATATGATTTCGAGGGCTATTGGAGACAGGATTACTACGGTTCCAAAAGAACGGGATGTCGTGCCGTGTCTTCCTATCCTTTAGTCCTAGGGCTATATACCCAAAATGAGGTTACTTTCTGGACCCAAGTAGGGATCCATAGTGTTTCCTCAGAATGAGGTTACTTTTTGAACCCAAGTTGGGATCCAAAGTATTTCCTCTTATTTTCCGCATGCGAGGCCACATATGACCTAGGGACGATTATTCAGTTTATAAAACTGATGACATGATTTCCAGATATAGCGGATTATGCTATGGATTGTTTACATGCTCTCCTTTGTTTATCTGAAAATTGTGTATCATAACCCCCGCTTTATATATAACATTTCTTTTCAAATAAAAACAAATGGTTTTTAAAACCTTGGTATACAACTTTGAAAAATGTAACCTACTAAGTTTATACTCACACCTATTTTAAAACTTTTTCGCAGATTATGGGCAGGGTAATGATGACTCATATGAGGAGGCATCGCATCGGGGTTAGCATGGATATTACATGTGGATGTGTATTTATTTACTATGGTCTATATATGATTTAAATAGACTTATTGTATTCTATACTGTGTGTATGGACGGTAGAACCTTGTAAAACTTATGCCAGCTTATTTTATTGATTTCACTGTGGATGGTTGGACAATAATTGATTTCTTTGCATAGGTTTACAAAGTCGATAACTTGGTATGTCTCATTTTCAGACAGGATTATGCCGGATTTTCTTAAAAATATTTTGTAAAGTTATAATTTCTATTATAAACTATCCTTGAATTTCATTTTAATTTATTTATATTTTTTCTTCTGATACGTCATAACCTATTTTCTAGGGTCGTGACACCTTTAACTTTAGTAAACCTACAAAACTGTAAGGGGTGGGGGGAGCTAGGGCTTAATAGGATACATCTTTCTACAAAGTCTATTAAGGTATTAAAACAAACCTAAAATCATAATTTCACACAAGCATATATATATATTGTATGATAAAAATCCAAGTTCTATACCAAAAGACCCACCCCAAAATCAGAGTATAAATCCAAAAATCAATTCCATGTTACTCTAGTTCCATAAATCCATATATAAATTTTTCAATAATAACCCGCAAACTAGATAAAATTTCCATAGTGAATACTTCATATCAAAGACATATACATATATCTATATATACTAGTTGGTACACACGTGCATTGCATGTGAATATTTTTGTATTATAAAATAAATATTTCATCAATGGTAAATAAATTAATTAAATGTGCCATCAATAACTTAAATAAATATAAAAAAATATATGTAAATTTCAGTTGTACACTTGCCTATCAAAAGGATATTTCTCATGGCTCTGTCAGTGTATATATATATATATATGTTTATTTTTGTAAGGAAAAAGTTAAATAGTTTAACCCTTTTTTTTCGAACTTGTTTGGAAACTAACCTAGTTATGTACTTATTTCAAAGAGTAATAATTTTTTAAAAAATTATTTCATAAATAAATTGAACAAATAACATCGTGTTAAAATTCAAAAAATAAGAAATAAATTAAAATAAATGTCATCCAACTCATTGAAAATATTATTCTATGAGTGGGGAAGTTGGGTTTTTTTTATAAATTTTTTTATAATATAAAAAATTAAATGAAATTATGATAAGTATACTTATTTTTAAAATTTTTTCAATGAAAAATGTGCTTACTAAAACATGAGAATCCTCCTGGGTTGTCTTTGTTGAGATGATGCTCTATTGACTAGATAAGGTAGAATTTTTAACATCGTTACATATAGGATTTGGTTTTCTTAATGCCAGTTTTTGATAGTTTAGGAACCTTATTCGGTTTTACTATATCATATTTTAATAAAAGGTTCTATGTGAGAAAACAAACCAACTCCAAAAATAAATAATTAAATAAAAAGAAAGGTATCCTCATAAAATATTTGTGAATTACGATTTGTCAAAAACTTACACCAAAAAAATAAAATAAAAAAATACTCAAAAGTAATAATATCTAACATAACTAAAATAAAACCCTATTGAGTTTGCAAGGAATCTTGTAGGTAGGGCATTCAGTAAGAATAGAGGTAGGAGAACCAAAGTTACAGAAATATATGAAGTACTTGACCCACATGAAAAACAGTATTTTCTATAGCAATTAAAACAAACCCTAAAACCCTATATTTCAAAAAAGAAAAGATTAGGGCTCTATTAAAATAGGTTGAAGCTACTGTTAATGGAGAAAGTAGAATTTAGAATCCCATTGTTAATGAATAGATGATATATGTTATGAAATAGAGTTAACTTACAATTCTGGGTTTTATTTATTTATACGAATTATAGTTCCCTTAGAATTCCTATTTATGTATGTGTTTTATATTTTTATATTTCCTATATATGTAGAAGGGTAATTGTGCATTTAAAATTTAAAATAAGGGTACATTAGTCAATCAAAAGTTTTTCTCACATTCAACTTTTTATAAGTAATATATCTATATACATATATGGGTACACGTGCATTGCACATGAATATTATTTAAATAAAAAAATTTATAAATTCTATATATATATATATATATATATATATATTGAACATGAAAATCTAATTATTTGTTACTTTTGTGTTAATTTAACTTATTAGCATAAACGCTCAACACAATAGGTCAAAATTCTTTCAATTGTTAAAGTGAACATAAATTGTGTTATCTTTTTTCCTTCTTTTTTGCTAGAAAATAAACATTTTTAATTGGTTAAATATGGGAGGCAAATAAATATTTTAAATTTTAAATTTTAAAATAAAGATGTAATGGTCAATCAAAAGTGTTTCTAAAGTATAAACTTTTATAAGTAGTATAGATATAATATAATTTAATATGTGATACAAGAGCATCTTTGAGGGAGGTAGCCAAAAAAAAAAAGAGTAACAAATCTATCTTTTGCTACCTTATGTGGGTTGTGGCAATTTGCTATTTCAATTTGAGATGTGCATTCCAAAGGGAAGTAACAAACATAATTATTTTATTTTTATTTTCTATATTTTAAATTTTGATGCTTTTAAATATTATTTAATTTATTTTTCTAATAAGTGAAATTGAACCCTCATAATATAGTTTTTCTTACTTTTTCTAAAAAAAAATTCTCAATTTTATTTTTATATGGTATCATCATTTACATTTTTTTTTGTTCACTTAGAGATTGAAAAAAGAGTGGAGATCGAGATTTTCATTTTATTTTTTTCCTCGTTTCTTTGTTTTTTTTCCTTTTTCATTTCCCCCTCCCTTCCCATCAACAACCAAATTCAAGCAAAATAATAATAATAATTATCATATACATATATGACCCATTCCAACAATTTCCGCGTTACAATCAAAACACATTCCAGGGTTTTCCTAGTTTACCCAAAATCCTCGAAAACAACCACTCTCAACCACAAACAAATTCAGCATTATATGAATTCTTACCAAATTTCAAGAAATACATAATAAAAGTATAAAACACTCATGCAACAGCCCTTGAGATTTGGTATAGTCTCCATGATGTGGATATTTGGTTGGTGACTACGCTGGAAAGTAGGTGTGCCTCTAACAGGCCATTCTTGTTTGCTAGAGAATGAGAGGAAGAGGGAGATACGAAGTCAACGTGCTTTAGGATTATATGTATAGTATTAAATGGAGTATTTGATTTAGGTTTCCTTTGAATTTCTATTTGTGTTTTATATATTAAGGTATGTGTTTTAGAATATATTAAGGTATGTGCTTTAGAATTATAGTTTCCATATTACTATATTTCCTATATATGCAGAAGGGTGGGTAGTTGTGTATTTAAAAATTAAAATAAGGGTATATTAGTCAATCAAAAGTTTTTCTTACATTCATCTTTTTATAGGTAGTATAGATATATAACCCAAACAAATATATATATATATATATATATATATATATATATATATATGCATGCTAAATAAAATGCCCATAAATACCATGTCATGATGAACCATGTGACTCCTTGTTGATTTAAATTATTTCCATCAATCACCCAACTTCCCTCTGAGGACCCATTGCACGCTTAATATGGGCACGGCCACCACAAAGAGGACAACACCGCATTAGCCTCAAGATTCAGGACAACATAGGAATAGCCTAGGACTATTGGAGGGGAAAACGCGAAGAGTAGTTCAAGCTTCAATAACCTTTACTTTTACCAAGTACTTATTTAGTCCATTTTCAATGCATTATAATGCCAATGATGAGATGCCATATGAACATGATTATGCTTATCATGATAACAAGTTCCATAATTCACAAAATAAAACCTCATATTATATATTTAGCATGTTTACATATATTTCCCCTAGTAAACATCGTGCAATAATCACATATATGTGTTCCAACAATTGTAAGAAAGGAAAATAACCTTATAAAGCATGTTCATGAGTCCTAAACCACAAATCATGGAGGAGCCAACATTTCACCATGTAAATCTTGCCCCATTACATGTTACCCATGTAAATACCTGTAACCATACAAAAACTTTTACAAGATTTATACCCATAAACATAAAATACATGTTTACAACCGACATACAAAGAGATATACATAACTTTAATTTAGGGAAATTACAAATTTCCTCTTGGAAGTTTAGGCTGGAATCACTTTTCACCCCTCATCTATAAAATCAGACAAATCGCCCCCTAAACTATTAGAAATAGATTTTGGACTAATGCCGTTAACGAAATGATTGAAATGACAATAATGCCCTTTAGATTTTTATATGTGAAGATGCAAAATGATGTTAGTACCCTGTTAGGATTATGCCCTAGAGCTAATCATAGAGATGATTGTTTAGGGATTAGGAACAATCATTTGATTTTATTTATATATGTCACATTTATTATTGATTTAATAAAAGGGCTTATTCTATTATGTTTATATGCATCATTTGTATTTACATAATATATCCATGGAGTTAGAGTTGAGAATATGAAATTACAAAGGGTTGTAATTTTGAGACTGTAAATATATCTTTGTACTAAACTCTTAAATCATTCTTAGTTGAAGGTTCACTATGATGGACAGTAATGAATCATAGGACTAGCACTTGTTAGGTTGACTCTATAGAAGGATAGCTAATCTCAAGCTATTTGTGTGGAGACACTACAACCAACAAGTGGGTGCCTATTATAAAAATAGGTACACTGAATGTGACCAAAGATATGAGATAAACTGAATGGAGTTTTAACCTGCCTGTCAATCAGTTTCTCATTGTTATAGTGGTACAAGTAGTCCTTAGACCTGAGACACCATAGTTGCTTTATACATGTAGCTTTAGAAGTTTTATAACACTAAGTGCAGATCCTTATAGGGGTCTGCAAGGGTGTTCATTGGCCCTATTGTTATGTGTGTGAAGGCATGTGAGTGATCAACAAGGAATCTATCACTCAGGAAAAAGGGAGTGAATGTCTCATATAGCATTCATTGAATATAACTCATTAAATGCATGGGCCCATGGTAATATGAATATGGCAAGGAGTTTCCATAAGTTCATCATTGAGTTGATATTAATGAATGAGTATAAAGTAATTGAACTAGGGACTTAACAGACTTCCATGTCCTATTGGTTCAATTGGAGGCATTGTGTTGATGGAAGGATGTAATTGTAACTTATAAACTATAACAAAAGGGTTCTTTGTAAATGACTATTCACCTCATTAAGGACCACACCATGAGCCATATGCTAGGTGTTACTCATGGTTAATAGAAGCCCTAATTGATATAAATGAGTTATAATCAATTAGGGAATTAGAAGGAGTTTCAATTAGATCTTCTAATGGAAAGAGTTCCATTGTGCACACTTTGTGCTATCCCTACTACTTGATGATGTGAACCCAATGGGTCACACATTGATCATGCTAAGAGAGCTTAATAGTCTATGAGAAAAAGGGTATAAGTGAATAAAGAATTGTTCTTAAGGGGCAAATTTATATTGGATATAAATTAAAAGGGTTATTGTGTAATTAGGAGTAATTACACAAAACCCATTAGGGTTAGAAGACCCCCCTTGGCCGGCCCTAGTTGGAGGCTATATAAAGCCTTTTATGATGTGATGACATCATCACTTGAAGCACTCTTGGAGGCTCCCAAGTGTTGGCCGAAAATTTAAGCTCTCCCTCTCTCTCTCTCTCTCTCTCCTCTCTTCTCCTACTCTAGCATCAACCATATGGAAGAAGAAAGAAAGGACTTCAAGTTTAAGCTAGGTGTGGACACCGTTGGAGGCAGTACACTTGGACTGCTCATTCATTGCTGCTCGGAGTTCAAGCGTGGAGCAAAAATGAGAAGACAAAGCTTGGAGCATAAAGGAGAAGACTTTGTTTAACTGTAAGTAATTCTTACCCTCTTCTAGTTAGAGTTTGTTTTGCATTAAGTATAATTGGATTCATGGGATTGGGAATCGTAGGAAAATTTTAATTCCGCCTTTGTAATTTTCCTCCCTAGTATGAGATTACCCCATGTATTCAAGTTCCCTTTCCTTCTCTTTTCCTTAATTTTCTCACCAACCAAACAAAAACTTTAAGCAAAAAGAACGACCGAGTATAATCCTTGAAGAAATACCATATATGCTAGAACCAAGTAGATATTGAATTGGAACCTTCCATCACCACGAACACAGCCCACTTGCAACCGTCCCCAACATTTCTCACAACCCAACCAAAATCCCAAACCCGAAATCAAAACCTAAACCTTAAATCTCATATTTTTGCTACCAGATCTCATAAACCCTTTAACCTAAATCTTTATCTACATCTATATGAATGTGTGTGTGTGTGTATCTATATATATCAAATTGAAATGAAAATTAGGATCACTTTGGTAGAGATTAACTACAAATTAAGTTCAAATTCATGAGAAAATTTTAAGATTCAAAGGTTGAATCTTGGATGGCCAACACCCTTTGCCGAGTTCAAGGTCAACTAGTGTGGCGAACGCCCATCGCCACATGAGATCCCCACCATCGCCATAAACTTCTGGATGGAGGTTAACTCTTCCTTCAACATGTTGATTTGCCTGTGATGACCACCATCTCCAGTGATTGTGACTACCCGTCAGAGTAAAGCCACTATTTCCAAGTGACTCAGTGATTATTCTAGCCTCAACATGTTCATCACTGGTGACAACCTCCCTTCTCTCTCTCTCTCTCTCTCTCTCTCTCTATATATATATATATATATATATGTATTTACAGGTTATATACACGCATGCAGTTTCTAGTTTTTGTTTGAAATAAATTATCTGGATTTAATAAAAATGGCAATTTGAACAGATTACTAGGAAAAGATGGGCCTTTTGTAGGATGATGATTTTTTTTCTCTTTCTAATTATTAGGGTTCAAATCTGTTTGATATTTTCTCAATTTAATTGAGGTTAAGGTTAAAGCCAAAGGTGAAAAAGTGTTGCAGAGTTATTGTAGAAGACGACAGGAAGTGGAGCATGGGTATTTTTGACTTATACATTAAATAAGCTGGTCATGTGCAATGCACATGGCTAATTTCCGTTAAAATCCTAACAGCTGCTTAATGGAGGGGGGCAAAATGAAAGAAATTGAAACTATGGGGGGCGATTTGTCAAAGGGGTGAAAAGTGATTTCGGCTTAAAGTTTCAGGGGGGCAATCTGTAATTTTTACTTTAATTTATTAACATGACAAGGGTTGAAGACCATGAAAATATTACCGACCACATAATTAATGGAAGAAAAATGCCAACATGCATAATACATGCGATCAACATTCCAAAAGCATGAAACCTATGAGATTCCTATGCATAATGACTAACACCATAACTCTCAAATGATGTGTTATGCTTTAAATAACATTAAAGTGCATGAAATTAATATAAACACAGTTAATTAAACTGTGGTCTTTACAATGCAGCCCTAAAAACACCAACCAGTAACCAATAAAAACATGATAGAAACCAACTAAAATCTTGGAGAGAACATGCTCACAGTTATACTTAAGTACAAAAACCTCTAGAAAGCAGGAAAGGAAGAATCATGTTTGATGGAGAATAATCATCATGCTAAGGAAAATATCAATAATTAATACCATGGAAACAACATCATCATGCATAGAAGAACATGCTATCAACAAGAAAAATATCATCCTAAATTGAAAGCTAAATCTCCTAAGCATGAAATAGAAAAGAAGAAAGTAAATAGAGAGTAAGAAAGTTATTGATTGCAAACTCTCATCGACTATACTCCTATCTTCTTCTTTGCTTCAAAGCAATCTTCAAGCACTCTCAAGGAGCTAATAATAAGTGTGGTGATGGCTCTCTCACTCTCTCAAAGGATACAACACAATCCAAAGTGTTATAGAGTGAAAAAGGGTTTCTATTTATATAGAATCGACCCAAAAATTCAAAGGTTAAGATCAATCCTTTATTTAATGATCCAAGGGCTATTTAAGACTTTCAAAGGAGTCTAAACTCTTGTATTTACCTAGAAAATAGAAAATCGGTTTAAAATTGGATAAATACCAATAATGAAAGTTTTCAAAAAATTAGAATTTTTCCACCAATAATTGTCCAACACGCTAGATGTTAACCATCTAAGCTTGGACGGTCACCTAAGGTTGTCCAACACACTAGATGGTAACCATCACCTAGGGTAGCCATCTAGGATGCTACACGGTATCACGGTAACTATCCAAGCTTTGGATAGTTACCTAAGAGCCCATCTCCCATTTTCTTGTAGTGTCAAGTTTCTTCAAATCATTCTCGTAAAAGGAATATGTAGGGGTCACAATAAGTCCGATTTGGGTTTTTCAAAAGCCAATGTCAAGAACTTAAAAAGCTGTCTTTTTAGAAGTTTCTTAGGCTAAAAATCCTCAACTACTATTAGTTGGTTAGGTTTAATAAAGTGGCTAATTGTTTAGGGTCCAATGAAAGTGATTTTTTATCATAACAAGGGTTTTACCCTTCTGTTGAGCCAATTTTCTTATAAAATCAAAATTAAACTTCTTGGAACATATTGTAACACCAAATTAGGCTTGAATGAACATAAATAGACTCATTAGCTTTGAAATTTGCGTGTGAACCATAGGTTAATTTTCTAGAGAACTTGAAAAAAGTCATTTAGCTAACAAGGACTAATATGAGTCAAAATCATCTCAAAACCATTAAATTCTCAAATTGAACCTATAAATGGATTCCTAATGTCAGTATGTGCATGATGAAACAAACCAAGGGAGAATTCGAGGTTAAACAAGAATTTTATGAGTAAAATGACAAAAATGCCCTCTAAGTTGTAGAACAACTTCTTTTTATCAAAACTGATCTGGATTCTAACCAAAAGCTCCCAATTTATTCTTTATCATTCTAAAAACTCATTGCAAAAGACAAAACAAAAACATAAAACACTAACATGCATGTAATAATAGCCTTAAGAAAGAGAGTTCAAAGGGCAAAAATGTCTATTAGAGCTTAGAAGCTTTAATTCTAATGAGACTTGACCAAACTCACACAATAATTTCTAACACAAAAACTCTCTAGAGAGTAAAAAATAGGGTGTCTACACCTTAATGGGGAATAATAATAGTAAACCCTTCAGTTACAGTTATGATGTAATTCAATCCCTCCATCATACAATGCCCCAATTGAGTCAATACGGCATGGGATTCTATCAAAACCCAAACTTAATCATATGTGGTCTATCCTTGGATATCAACTCATGTTGGTGTACTTAGAAAACCCTTTTTCTAAGTCACACCCACTCTATTTGGAGATTCACTTGAGTTATGTCTACAAAGATCACATATGGCATTCTCTTTCTTTATCGAGAATAATGGATCACTCGCTATATATTCTCATGCCTCCATGCATGTGCTAGCTATTAGAGCCAATTAACACATTATTAAGTCTTAGGTCCTTGTGTGCTTTTTGTTGGCCAAAACATTCGATTAAATACCGAGTTAAACATGTCTTCATATACCTGTTTGGGCCCAAACAGGTATATGAAGACATGTTTAACTCGATATTTAATCGATGTGGGATGTGGTATATTTCCAACGGTATTTTACTTTAAGTCTAGAGTCGTCCATGTCTTGTGCTCCATTGAAAATAAAGACTTGAAGAGTTGAAGACTTTGTGTGTGGAATGGATGTACCAAGTCTCACTTTAGGCATGATATGTGACTTAGAGGCCTTAGAACTACCTTAGGTTAGTTTCTATTTCTTGTTGGCCTTGTGTGTGGGCGATGTTTTTGGGTTAATATGTACGGTTTAGAGATCATTGTTTGGAATTTCTTAGGTTCCATTCAAACATAGGGCTTTTGCCATTCAAAAATAATGTAACTCGAGATATAACTCTGTCCTGAGACACTGCACTCTTTGAACAAGTAGCATAGATCTTTTGAATGCTACAATGGCTATGTGGATAGTTTGTTTGCAGTCATCACATTTTTTGAATGCACTATGCTAGCCGTTCGAACGACAGGAGACCCAAAGCAATTCCGAGAATGATTCTCTTGCCTTTTTTGGAAATCCTACACACACTCAAAAGAGGTATAAATAATCCTTATGTCATTTTTTTGCATATATAAGCGATGAGAGAAGCAAGCGTAGAGAATTTTGGTATCATTGAGAGGCAAGATTTTGTGTGAGACCTCTATGGTTGTGTGCTTACTCTTCTAGAGAAAAATTCATTGGAAAAATCATAATATTCATACTCTAGATTGTTCCCATATACCTTTTCACCTAGGTTAAGGTTGAACTTGGTTTACCTTCATCTATACACATCCCAAGGAATTTTTCCAAGAAGGTGAACTTATTTATAACTATCCTTCCACTTCCAACTACTGAAACTTGGCTAAGTTCTTCTCTCTTCCTAAGATAAGATTGCATGAGTCAAGCGCTGCTACATGCCTCTTGCAATATAGTTGGAATTGGATCCATCAAACATAAACCACATTTTAATATTAGTTTGTAGTTACAAATGTAGATGCTAGCTAGTGGAACAATCTTACGTGCAAAATGAATGCCAGCATTGTAACATGAGTCAAAGCAAATCATTGCAACTGTCTTGATCTTTTATGCAAGGAAAAGTGAGACAATACTTTTCAATTTCATTTCGATTTGATATATTTGATCAGATTGAACCACCTAGTTTTTATTAAAAGTTTTCTTGCACATTATTACGTAGAGGCAGCAAAATCCATGGTGAAAATAGTAATTTTGTAAAATAATTCTTGTTTGCCACTGAAATTTGATAAAGAAAGGAAATTAACAGTTTAAAGAAAAGGTCCCCCTCAACACATTCACCCAAAAATTACTGATGGATACAAAACTGAAGGCATACCAAATGTTATTAGCATGCACTGAAAATAAATGATTCTATTATGCTTCACATTGTATTTGAATACACAAGTTTGTTTTGTGATATGGAGAGATTACATTGTGAATATATATATATACATATATATATATATGAAATAAACCATAAAAATCATTTTGCTTCACATTGTATTTGAATACACGAGTTGGTTGTGTGATGTGGAGAAATTACATTGTGAAATACATATCTATATATATATATATATATATATATATACATATATATATGAAATAAACCATAAAAATTGCTTAGGGTCTATTAGAAAGTGATTCTTCCTTGAAGTTTCTTCCAAGTGCTCCTTTATGTTTTTTGTTTGTTTTAAGTTTAACTAATCCAGGAAGTGACCGCACCGTCTGTTTGTCTTCTGAAGTATGAAGCAGGTAATTGCAAGGCGTACTCTGAATTCAGAGAACCACCAGAAACTGGACCAACGATCTCTGGAGCTACAGGTAAGATGTTTTCTTTGCTGGTCTTTGTGTATTTATGAGAATTGTAAATACTTCTCATAAATACACGAAACAAAAAGGAACTTTCTGGAAAATTGGCTATTTGCCAACATGAAAATTCATATGATATTGCTCAAATACTTCAATAACAAAGCATACCAGCATCACAAACATAACTGCACACTAGTACACTACCAAACCTCAAATGACAATTATTATCCTCTCTTTCCAAGATTTCATTTTCCTTTAAAACGAGTAGACCTAATTTAAATCTTAACCAAATCGTTAATTTGCGTGGCTGAGCCACAAGACTTTTAGAGTAACTTATGGATTCTATATTTGTTTTAAATCCTGTTTCCTTTATTATTTTTGGCTTTGTTTGGAAGCAATTCTAGAAAAAATATTAGAATCTTGTTTCATCAAAATGATCGCATAATTGTCATAAAAAACCATATGTTCTAATTAATTCTTAATGAATTTAACCATTGTGTACTAAGAATGGCAACTTTAAAACTTCTTTTTTTAGCATTATTGTACCATTTCATCAAACTTTAATTAAATTTGTTTTGTAATAACTTCGGTCACCACCTAGGGTGTCAACCTAGTTGGGATGTTAGGCAGCTCTATGATGCTTGAAACTCTCTAAATTTTATCAAAAAAAGATAACTTTGGTCACCAGGAAGATGCCTGCCTTACAAGATAAGAAAAATGTGATGGTGAAAATTTAGTGCTTGAAAATGCAATTTCAGCAGCACAGTTCTATTTTAACATATAAAAGGCCTTTAACATTCTTTCAAAAATCAAGGGACGCAGTGCTATTTTTAGTAACCTTTTCTATTCTAAAACTGCCTGAAGCGGGAACATGGTGCTGAAGACTTCAACAGAAATTGCTATCCTAGGCTTAAAGGGCGTCTCGAAGTCAAAAGCGCACGAGGGTGTCGCGCTTCAGGCTCGCTCCCAGCAATGTGTCCTTTACACTCTTTGCCCGCTTTGAAGTGGATTTCAACCACTGACACAATAATTTTTAGTCCTTTTCTCTAACCAGCTGAGCTACCTGAACCACTTTCATAAAGTCTTTACATCCATTCAAATAGCGCATCGTAGCTTGTATAAAATATAAAAGCGAGTACTTGTAGCGTACCACTAATATATAGATTATGTACTGAAGACTACTTTCACAAATGGGAACTCTTTGGTTTTCTTTTAGCTTGAGCGTAATACGCACACCATGGTGAGCAAGGAAGTTTCTGACAAGATCCACGAATTGAGGTAGAATACCTTTTAGTTTATAATATCTATCAGTTTATTGATGTAATTGAGGTAGAATACCTATTACTGCATTGTATTATTGAGTATTGATGCATTTATAGCAGGCTGATGATGGGAGAAGAGCTCCAAGGGTTAAGTGTAGAAGAAATAATGGAACTGGAGAAATTGCTTGAAGCAGGTTTGAGCCGTGTTGTACAAACAAAGGTTTGTGTCCTGTCCTTTTTTGGTCTAGAGTTTCTTGTATTACCATTGCATATTCAAATTTTTTGACATTCTCTAATACATGGAACTTTGTATGGGTTTCAGGAGGAGAGACTTCTGAAAGAGATCAGTACCGTTCAGGAAAAGGTCACATACCTAACTTTTAATTGTTGCCAGGCATTACATATTGTTCCTTAAAATATAAGAGAATCAAACTAAAAATGAGGATTGGGATTACATTTTTAGCGACAATTCTTATCTATTGCTAAACGATATTAGCGATGGATATAGCAATTAGTGTCTCCAATATAACACAATCACTGGCGTTGCTAATAGAAATTAAGAGCTTCCCATAATTGATGCCTTACCAAGAGCTATTCCCTTAATGGGGCTGTTTGGTTGACTCCTTTGGTCCATGTTTCAGTACGTGATTGGAAGGCATTTGTTCTTTGTCCTCTGCACTCTTTTCGCTAATTATTCCCTTATTCACTGATAAAATATGCAGGGAACCCAACTGATGGAAGAGAACAAACAGTTGAGAAAGCAAGTGAGACTTCCATTTTAATTCCCTTTCTTGCTGCATTTTATTTTGTTTCCTACTCTCTGTTGGAAGGTGGAAATTATCTTTTTGCAGATGGAGGATAGGCCTGAAGTCCAAACAAATGTAACTGGACAAGGCCAGTCATCTGAGTCAATCACAAATATCTGCAGCTCAGCAAATCTTCCTCAAGAATATGACAGCTCTGATATTTCTCTCAAGTTGGGGTCAGTTTATTACATTCATTTTGCACGCAAACTTACTGAAAAAATAGAAGGGGGAAATAAAAATCAAATCTGACAATATATAATTTCATATAATGTGAAAAAATTGGGGTATGACATAATAGTAGGGATGACACAAATGCACCCCACTAATCAGTCCATCATTGGACTCTTGGAGTCAAAGAGGGGGGAATGGAATCATATCCCCTTGCTAAAGTACGTAGCCTGGAATGAAATGAGAAAAACGCAGGGGGCAATTTGATTCCATTCCGCATATTCAACTCATCTATACACGGGATTTGGAATGGAACCCAAAATGTGATTTGACTCTAGTCTTGATTCCGGCCAAACAAACAGGGCCTAAGTGTTACGGATGGAATGGTCATCATCAACTAATGATGTTGATTCGAACCCATCAATGAGTGTTTATCATCAATGATAGAATTAATGCTGATAGATGCTAAGGTATCCTCTAGAATTAATGCTGAGAACTACTGTTTGGCTAGCTAAGTTCTTTAATTCCTTTAATCTTGCAGGTTACCTTTCCTTAACTGGATCTGAAGGATGGAGGGATTACCTCGAATCAATATTGGCTTTTCATTATCCTTTTAGAATATAGACAAGTATCAGTAGAATACAAACCATATCCTTTTAGAATATAAATGCCCTCAAAGGCATTTATATTCTTATATATAAGACCTATTCATTTCTGCTTGTGGCTTTCGATCATTCAAAGCAAGTGCATGTTAGGCATAGGTGAATTGAGGCTCAACTGGTTTCGAAAAATGTTGAAAATAGGAAAAGAAGTGTGTTGAAGCCTGTGGAGAATGCTGCATGTATCATTAAAGACCAATCCCGTTTTCAGGATTACATTTCCCAAACGCCAAATGAAGCTTAAAAAAATGAAATGAGATTTGCATATTGGCATGAAGCCCTATGACACCAATCCTTTGCTAAGAAATCTGCATATTGGCTGCAGTCATGAAAGTATGGGCCGGGAGATCTTGGTGGTCCATCCCCTGTTCAAAGAAGACTTGAAGTAACTTTCACACCTATCCTTATGTACTCTCAAATGAGCCCTCTTGCCTATACTTTTATAGCATGACCTTAGGAATTAATTTTATCTATTCTGGACTTAAATCACCAATTATGGATTCCCAAAATGTATAATTCATGTCTTTAAACCAAGGGTCTGTGATGACTCCATTCAACTTCTTTTATGACCAATTTCACACCATTTTGGAGCTACCTAAAAATTAGAGGGAAATTTTAATTATTTAAAATCATTGTTTATTACCCCAAGACCGAACTAGGTTCACCTTACCCTACACTAAATTCATTCATACTAACTTTATGAGGTCAACCCCATACAATTGTTCTAGGGTAGTGATATCTTTAAAGCAATCCTGTTTGTGAACTTAAAAAACTGGTTAGACTGGATCCACAAGCCTACATATATAACTATTATCTTATTTTTAAATAAACCAATTTATAATCGGTTTGAGAAAAAAAAAAAAAAAAAAGAGACTGTTTATGCTTTGTCTTTAAAAGAAAGTTGAATGGATTAGTAGGGGGAAAAGAAAAAAAAAAACTTACCAAACAGTGTGAAATTAAAATTAACTAGACTTATATTCAGTCGGCCAAGTTTTTAAGTTTGCTAAATAGTTTCAAAATATTCCAAATAGTGATGGTGAAGAGAATACTCCATAGATTACCTCATTACCACAATAGTTCAAGGTGTTTATTGATCGGCAGTTGGTTTTTGATCCATTTATTAGGGTTCAATTTGAAGGAGATATCAAGGGTCTTGTTGATTTCCAAGCTAGTCCCAACAATGCGAGTAACTATTTCATATGCTAGACACAATGTGTTACCCTCTCAAATTCACCCATCACGTGATTAGCACATGATTGGTGGGATGTGAGAAGAGGGGAGCTCCTGGAATAAATTTTCCAACAATGCCTTGCTCTTTTTGCAATTTGTCAAACACATTGATGATAGTCTTGGTTTTGTCACTGTAAAAGGCGTGAGAACTATCTGGAAACAAAAGGTTGACAAAGAAGCTTAAACAAAGCTAGTGGGTTTATTTGGCCAGAAAGGAACCAAATCCAAACTGTTACTATTTTTCATTGAAAAATGATTTTCTCATTTATTATAAGATTTACATGATATGAATTGTTCACATCTCATGTAAAATCTATATAATATGAATATAAAAAACGAATAGTGCTATACGTAGTAATTAAATAAAACAATAAAAAAACAGCAATTCACGTAACATTTTTTAAGATCAGGCATAAAACACACACCTAAAACACAGAACACTTGGCCCAAACAGAAAAAGTATGCCAAATGGCTTCCTTTTTAACTAAATCGTGAACACCACGCGGTTAGACCGAGCACCCTTCTTTTGCGCCATTCCCGTTGCTTCCCGCCACAGACCTGTTCCACCTCTCGCACAAAAAAATAACCGACTTTCAATCTCTCCCGGTCTCTTCATCTCTCTCTAAAATTCTTTCTCTCCAAAATTTTCCCTCTCCACAATTTCAATTCTTGACATCTTTCTCTGGAATCTGGAAACTTTAGGGTATCGCCATGGACGAAGAGTACGACGTCTTTGTTCTTGGAACTGGACTCAAAGAATGCATTCTCAGTGGTCTTCTCTCTGTTGATGGACTCGAAGTAATCTCTCTTCAATTTGCTTTTCTTTTCTTTTTTCTTTTTATTTTTATTTTATTTTATTTCTTTTGTTCGTTGTTGATTTGTATGAGATGGTCGAAAACTTTTATGGCTTGTTTGTTTGCCTTGGAATCGGGGGAATCGGAATGGTTGCCGCGGCTACTCATCATTGAAATCTTATTCCATTCCTATTCCCTCAATTTTGACCGAACAAACAAGTCCTTAGGCCATGTTTGTTTAGCTGGAATGGAATGGATGAAATGGAATCACATTCCAATTCATTCCAAACGTGTTTAGATGAGGTAATTTAAATGGGAATGGAATCAAACCGCATGTTTAGACAGCCATTTTACATCTCTTTCTATTTCAGACTACTTCAAGCATGGAATCAGATTCTATTCCTATCCATTCTATTTCAGCAAAACAGACATGGCTACATTATTTATTTGCATAGCGTTTGAAGCTATAAATATATCATTTAGAAACAAAATTGGAGCTAATGAGATCACTCAATTCCATTGATGACGTTTTTACAATTTCTTAACGTGCCTCCATTTCATATTTCATGTTTTTTTGTTTTAATTAACGAAAGAGAATGTTAGGTTGTGAGTATTGACTGTTCTTAATGCTCAATTTGGGATGGGTAAACTTCATTGGAAGTATCAAAAGTAACAGGACATTAGATCATTATGATCTCCTCTTGCCTTCTTACAAACCACAGCTGTGTTTTTTCGTTCTGGTTTATTTATTTTCTCACCATCTTAGGGCCTATTTGGAATTACTTCTTAGAACATGTCATCTTTCATTTAATTTTTTTAAAATAAATAAATAAGGAAAAACGATTCTGTTATATATGTCCAAACGTCCAAACATCCAAACAGAAACTGAAAATAAAAATATAATAAAATAAAATAATCAAAACTTTGGCTATGTAAAAAAACAAATCATCAAACAGAGAGGGAAAAAAAAATGTCAATTTGATCAGATGATCTGATTCAGATCATACTTGAGCGATGTCTCCATTGAATGTGCATTGGCTATTTTCAAGGTTTTTTAAAAACATGTTTTGACTGTTTAGCAATTATGCTATTTCGTTTGGAAATTTCCAAAAGAGTTGTATGTTTTGAAACGAAGCATAAATATATATGAGATGCATCCAAAGGGCCCTTACTTGTTTTCACTCCTATTTATTAGTTTCTTAAAGCCACCCTACTACCACTATCTTCATGAACTAAGAACTCGTTTGTTTGGCCGGAATCGATGGGAGTCGGAATGAAAGGGAATGAGATTTCAATGGTGAGTGTGGTCACCATTGAAATCTCATTGCCTTTCATTCTGATTCCCACTGATTCCGGCCAAACAAACGTGCTATAAGGGTGAAATGTTTTGTGGAATATATTCTTAATCCAGGGTGCATTTGCGTGGAAAATATTGATGAAACCACAATATATATTATTGTTAAATCATAAGCATACATATTCATCATTAGAGAAAACAAGAAGATTGAACACATACCTGCATCCATAGCAATTAACAAGCACACACGAGTCTTTAGACAGGGAAAGCCTTCTACTCTCTTCTCTCTCTAGAGGTTGCACAACTTAATGGGTAGAAGGCAACTAGTTAAGTGAGAGTAGGGACCAACCCTCTTTATTTATAGAGAAACATAAGGCAAGTCCTAACCCATCAAGGACTGCTAACAATAGGTCCACACAAAATAAGAAACACCATACTAGGAAACAAAAGGCGCTAACGCGCAATAAGGTGCACCATAACTCAGGACCGAAAGGGTGATCACTAACCATCCATTGAGCCCAGCAGGGTCACTCCTCACTAAAGTCAGACATTCTTACTAATCTGGTTTTATGCCAAAACAAAATATTAATGAACTATGTTTGCCCATTCAGGAATAAATTCCAACAAATATCTCATGAAATGTTCTTGATCTTTGCTGTCTTATTCAGATTAGACATATATTTTCTAGTTCTTCAATTCAATGAGATATCATTTGGAACAGGTATTGCATATGGATAGAAATGACTATTATGGAGGAGGGTCAAGCTCCCTTAATCTTACACAGGTAAATCATTGTATAGTTACATTGCCCTCTCGTTTAAGAAATATGCATACATTTCTATTTATATGATTTAACTCTTTTCTTTTTTCTTTCCTTTTTTTAAAAATCTTTCCCCTCTATAGCTTTGGAAGCGTTTTAGGGGAAATGAAAAGCCTCTAGAGAGGACTTGGGCTCGAGCAAGGAGTACAATGTAGATATAATACCTAAGGTATTCCATGTTTTATTTTCTTGGCCTGTATATTAGATGCTAAGATGATCTTTAGTTTCTGCTTCTTTTTTCCTTTTCTTATTTTTTGGTTGGGGGGTGTGTCCATGGATTGGCCCTAGATCTTGACCCAAACTATGCTACACCTACCCCACACCAATCGGTTAAGACAGTGTTCAAGCTCCTAAGAAGACTGGAACCAAAAGACTTTACCACCAGAACCTGATGGCATTTTCTGTTTTGTTTGTTTCTTCATTTAGTGCTGTGCTTCTAAAGTGCACATTTTACTTGTGTTCCTCATATGGTGTTAGGCTGTGGAATGTGTGTTTGTGCGAAAAGTTTTCATATTTTACTTACTCTGTGGGTTCCCTTACATTACCATTCCTGTTCAATATCATTATAACTTGTAAGCCATGATTTCTAAGCTTCCAGATAGGGGTTCTATGAAACACTGTAAGTTCCTGATAAGGCAACTTGGAGGCACCAAAATAATTATATACAATATTGAAGGTGTCTTTTTCTATCTGCTTTTTGGTGTAAAATATAATATCATTAAGGTTTGGGGATCCAAAACTTATAATTCGGTATTCTCGCCAACTTCTTCCCTACTGCAACTTGCCATAGTAGGCTTATTGTTCACATGGAGGCATTGGAACATGGCACAAACATGTTAACTGCAAACCCTTTCAATGATCTTATCCCTAAATTAATCAAAACTCTTGTTGAAATCATTATTTAACATTGCAGTTGCTTCACATCTGTGATGCCCTAGAGTATTGAAATACGTGCATAATTGAAAATATAGGAATTATAAGCGAATTTGGTCAATTACAGCACGTTATAGTGCCTATTTTAGCAGGGCTGATCGATCGGAGGTGGCCTAGAATCATGATTTGGCCTCTTTTTTTCTCGATTGATCGGCCCTCCAAGGCTGATCGATCGGGCTTCGGGGCTGAGATTATTTTTAAGGCGCGTAAAATTACGGTTTTGCCCTCCCTTCTATTTTCCTTTAAAACCCGACTTTAATGGGTTTTCTACCAATTTTTCCAGCCGAGAATAGGAAGAGAGAGAGGGAGAAGCACGGGGGGGAGAGAGAGGGTTCGATGGTGAGGAGCGAAGCCATTGGAGCTCGAGTCCAACCACTCGACGTTTGGATCTTGTGATTTCTACCCCGATCTACGCACGTACACCCTTGGTTTCGCATTTCTAGCTACCGTTTGTGAGGTAGGTGCATTTTTCATTATTGTAAATCATTGTACATATGGGTTGGGAGAAAATCATGTGGGTTTGCATGTTTATAAACCATATTTTGCATTTCTCATGCTTTGGGTTTAAATTTCATGAAAATTATGAAATGGGTACATTCAGGGTTTGTTATTTACATCCTATTTTGAGATTTACATGTTGTTCTCATACCCCTTGTATGTTTTTGGGTACAATGGATTAGTTTTGAAACCCATTGGGCTAGATTTTTACAGTCGTAATATTGAGGGGTCACTTTTATACAAGTGTTTTGGAAACCATTTTCTTATCATTATTTATGAAATGTTTATGGGAGAACATTTATTTGATATTGTGATGAAAGGGCTACTAGAGATAGGATTACTATGGTCCCAAAGGAAAGGGACGCCGTGCCGTATCTTCCTATCCTTTAATCCTAGGCTTAGACCCGAATAGAGGTTACTACAATCCCAAGTAGGGATGTCCTGCTATGTTTCCTCTCGAGGTTACATCACACTGTCTCCATTAATTGCTAGTAATTGAACACATCCTACCAAGTGAACATCACAAAAAGATTGGGTCTTAAAAGGCATAGAGTTTGCAGGACTAACTAGGGAATAGTCTATTTTATATGTACAGGTAAAACACTTGTCCTAATGGGTGGTTTCCTAGTTCCTACAAAAGCATTATCTGCTGTGCCATTAAGCTTATAGCTTATTTCTCATCTGGAGAAACAAGTTTACACCTGCTTATCCTAAAATGTTTCCTGATGACCTTTGCTTAATCAAACATAATTAGCATAGTCATGAATTACCATTATAAATAATGTCTTTTTATATAACAACAACAGTATCTATGAAAAACAGGCACGAATTTTATCAAATAAATTGAAAATATAGGGGGAAATGGAAAATAGCTCTCCAGGTAACATGATTGTATTGGGAAATGTCAAATTGCTAATGAAAGTTTAAATACTATACTGCTTTTGTTTATTGAAAGAGAATCAATATGGGTTCAAGTTTTGGAAATTTTATTTGATTCTTTTGCATTTTGAAACAT
This sequence comes from Liquidambar formosana, assembly GCA_039720395.1. Classification (NCBI taxonomy): domain Eukaryota; kingdom Viridiplantae; phylum Streptophyta; class Magnoliopsida; order Saxifragales; family Altingiaceae; genus Liquidambar; species Liquidambar formosana. Next base: position 24,409,224 of record CM077823.1, read on the forward strand.
CATCTATGGTTATGGTGACAAAGCGTTTTTTTCTATTCACACTTTGGAACTTGTATTAAGTGATGCATGCACATCATGAATGGTTCTTCTTCTTCTTTCTTTCTTTCTTTCTTTCTTTCTTTCTTTCTTTCTTTTTTTTTTTTTTTTTTTTTTTTTTTTTTCTCCAGAAAAAAAAAAATTCGAAAACTATAAATCTAATAAAAAATTTAAGATTGATTGATTTCTCCATTCAACAATGTGAGTTATAGATTTAGATTGATATTAGCAAGCTTTTCTTTTTTATGTAGAAAATATGGCCTAGAAGATGATACGGTTGACTTTATTGGTCATGCCTTGGCACTTCAAATTGATGATAGTTACTTGGATCAGCCAGCAATGGATTTTGTACAGAGAACGAAGGTAAATATTTCATTCCCTTGTAGTTTGTTTAGTGATGTTGTACAAAATTAATTTATACACTGCTTCATCTATTGTACTCAGACAATCTGACTCATAAAATATAATAATATATGATGATAATACCATTGTTTTGGTTAGATCAAGGGTATTGATGATAATTGAAATTTGGACATATGCAGTATGTATTCATGCTTTATTTAAAATACATAATTAATATGAATTTGAGGAAACAGATACACACACACACACACATATATATATGTATGTAGGGAGATAATTGAGTGCTGACCGTCTGGGACGGATAGCAATGCTGGGAGCTGTGCGTGCCTTTCACATGCATGTGTGTGTTTGCCACTCATGGCTCTTAGCCAAGGTCTTAAATATCGCGATATATCGACGATATATCGCGATATTTCGTTGTATCGGTGCTCAACGAAACGATATTTACATGCGATATTATAAATTTCTGGGAAAAACACTATATCGTCGATATATCGCGATATATCGACGATATTTATTTTGTTTTGAATTTCGTCCATATTCTGCAAGTTATCGTCGACTTATCGTCGATATATCGTCGATATCGACACGTGAGTGCATATCGTTTGTGCAGATTCTTCTTTTCCTGTTGCTGGTGCTGTCCTCCTCCATTATTAGGCTCTCTTTTGCATTGCTGGTCATTTTTCACGTGAAATGTGAAAAGTTTCCTTGATTGCTGGTGCTGTCCAGCTTCTCTTTTGCTTTGTAAGGCATTCTTTGGCTGTATGCATGAGTTTTTCTTTGTTGCAGCCTTTTCTTTGTTGAGTGCTTTGTTGTTGGTGCTGTCCTCCTCCATTATTAGGCTCTCTTTTGCTTTGCTGGTCATTTTTCACGTGAAATGGGAAAAGTTTCCTTGATTGCTTTGGTTTTGGTCATTTTTCCAAGATGCTTGCAGGAGTTGCAGCCTTTTCTTTGGCTGTATGCATGAGTTTTTCCTCCATTATTAGTGCAATACAGCACTCCTTCAAATTTTTGTTGAGTGCTCTGCTGTTAGTGCTTTTTCTAGATGCTTGTAGCCTTTTCTTTGGCTGTTTGGTTGTGGTTTTCCTCAATTATTAGTGCTCCCTTTCACGTGAAATGTGAAATACAGCATTCCGTCCTTCTTCAATCACTTCATTCCCATTTCCCACTATAACTCTATAAGTGAAGCTGTGAAGTGAGTTGTAATTTCTAAACAAAGGAGGCAAGGAGCAAAGAAGAAGTTGAGAAAAATCAAAAGAAGTTGAGAAGATCAAAAGACGCAGAGAAGAAAGCAAGTAGCAGACTAGCAGAGTAGCAGGCAACATCAAACAGATAGTGCATTAAACCATTAATTGAAGACTTGAAGGTTATATAATTTATATTATGTTCATTACTTAATTTATATAATGTGCCTAACGAACTTTGTTCCTTTTTTTATAATCCCGTAGACAGTAATAAATTTATAATCTCTTAGACAGTTATTCATAAATCATAATTCATAATTTCTTATTATTTCAATTATTATTTATATAGTTAACAAGTGTTCTAATTAATTTGTGTATGTAAATAATAATGGTTAGTAAGCTATTAGCTCGTCCAAATTAATTTATTCTTATACACGTACTGATTAAGTGATTATACAACTTATACATTCCTAACAACTTGATCATAATGTGGGACTTTCTAGTTGGTGGACGAGTTACTTATTTATTTATTTTTATTTTAAAAAAAAAACTAACATGGCAGTATGGCACTATGTTGGAGATTAAATATACATATATATTTATATACTTATACTTATACACTTATACACTTATATGGTTATATTACTTATATACAATTATGAGATTTGTCCTAAAGTTATAAATTTATAATCCCTTAGACAATAATTTATAAATCATAATTCATAAATTCTTATTATTACAATTATTATATAGTTAATTAGTTATATACTTATATGTGTTACACTTTTGCAAGTATTCAAATTAATTAGTCTAGGAAATAATAATGGTTGGTACGCTATTAGCTCGTCCAAATTAATTTATTCTTATACACGTACTAATTATATAACTTATACAGTTATACTTAATTATTTATACACTTATATAAACATAGTTAAATAAAATTATGAGAATTGTCTTAAAGTAAATCATAATTCATAATTTCTTATTATTTCAATTATTATATAGTTAATTAGTTATATCATTATATAGTTATATACTTATATGTTTTACAAGTGCTCAAATTAATTTGTCTAGGAAATAATAATGGTTGGTAAGCTATTAATTCGTCCAATTTAATTTATTCTTATACACGTACTAATTATATAACTTATACAGTTATACTTAATTATTTATACACTTATATAGATATAGTTAAATAAAATTATGAGAATTGTCTTAAAGTAAATCATAATTCATAATTTCTTATTATTTCAATTATTATATAGTTAATTAGTTATATGACTTATATCATTATATAGTTATATACTTATATGTTTTACAAGTGCTCAAATTAATTTGTCTAGGAAATAATAATGATTAGTAAGCTATTAATTCGTCTAATTTAATTTATTCTTATACACGTACTAATTATATAACTTATACTGTTATACTTAATTATTTATACACTTATATAGACATAGTTAAATAAAATTATGAGAATTATCTTAAAGTAAATCATAATTCATAATTTCTTATTATTTCAATTATTATATAGTTAATTAGTTATATCATTATATAGTTATATACTTATATGTTTTACAAGTGCTCAAATTAATTTGTCTAGAAAATAATAATGGTTAGTAAGCTATTAATTCGTCCAATTTAATTTATTCTTATACACGTACTAATTATATAACTTATACTGTTATACTTAATTATTTATACACTTATATAGACATAGTTAAATAAAATTATGAGAATTATCTTAAAGTAAATCATAATTCATAATTTCTTATTATTTCAATTATTATATAGTTAATTAGTTATATCATTATATAGTTATATACTTATATGTTTTACAAGTGCTCAAATTAATTTGTCTACAAAATAATAATGGTTAGTAAGCTATTAACTCGTCCAAATTAATTTATTCTTATACACGTACTGATTATACAACTTATATTTAATTACTTATACACTTATATAGTTATATAGTACGTTATATACTTATATACAATTATGAGATTTGCAGTTGTATTCTTTTAGCAAAAGATGGCAGGGAAGAGTGTTGATCCTGTATGGGAACATGGGAGTCGTTTGGAAGGTACAGTAGGTGGTATCAAATGTAAGTATTGTCAAAAGACATGGAAGAGTGGTGGGGCGACGCGGCTTAAATACCATTTATTGGGGTCAGATCCAAAAAATAATATAGCAGCTTGCAACAATGTGCCTCTAGAGGTGAAAGATGAGATGTATCAACTTTTGACGGGGAAAGCTACAGCAAAGGAAGCAAAGGCAAGGAGAGATTCAAATGTTAGACAAATGTTAAGGGGTGGTATATTAGAATCCCAATCAGATGATGCTGATGAAGATGATGATGAGGACATCATGATGTACCCAACAAATTTAGATGCGGAGGAAAGAAGGAACTATAAAAAAGCCTACCGTGCCTCAAAGGCTAGTGAATGGGAGGAAGAGTAACGGAGAAAATTCCAATCAGAGGCTGGTTTTGGAAGTTCTGGTGCTGGTGGCTCAGGTGCTGGTAGAAGTAAAGGCAAAGGACCAATGCCTCCACTTAAACGTAGTCAAAGCGTTCGGGTGCCAGAAACTCATATCCCCTCCGTTCCTTCTTTGTATAAAACAGCACAATCAAGGCAAAGGACTATTAAAAATGCTTTTAGTAAAGGCAAGATAAAGGAGGGTTTAGGTAGATTAGTTGCAAAATTCTTTATACATGAGAATGTCGCGCCTGAGAAGGTCGGCTCCCATCACTTCAAAAATATGATTGCTGGAGCTCAGAATTCTGGAACAGGCGTTAATCCTCCTTCCCCGTATGAGATTAGAACTAAATATCTTGATATGGAGGTAATTACTAATTTAATTCAAAATATTAGAATTTATTCATTATAAAGTTTTATTTATGATCTTTTAATTTTTTTTATGTGATTTTACTTAAATTCTATTTCATCTCACAGGTGGAAGAGATGAATAAATACGTTGCACAAATAAAGCCAATGTGGAAGACATATGGCTGCACCATTATGTGTGATGGATGGACAGGTCCAACAAAATTGTCCATCATCAACTTTATGGTATATTGTAAAGGAAAGACAGTTTTTTTGAAATCGGTGGATGCTTCGGATAAAATTAAGGACCATAAGTATATTTATACTTTGATGAGAAATGTCGTGCAATCAATCGGTAGCAAAAATGTTGTCCAGCTAGTGACTGATAATGGCAGCAATTATAAGAAAGCGGGGCAGCTGTTAATGGAAAAGTATAATTTATACTGGACACCCTGCGCTGCTCATTGCATCGACCTCATATTTGAGAAGATTGCTGGTAAAAAAGGAGTTAAAGATGTGATCATTGAAGGGAGGATGATCACAAACTTTATATACAACCACAGTTGGTTGTTGGCACAAATGAGAGCATGTTGTGGAGGAGATATTGTGCGACCGGGTGCCACTCGGTTTGCCACAAATTATATTGCACTCGACAGCCTATTGAAGAAAAAGGGGGGCATGAAAACCTTGTTCACCTCTGATGAATGGAATGAACATCCACTGAATAGAACGCAAATAGGCCGTCACGTTGAATCACTTATTCTAAACCACACTTTCTGGGCTAGGGTTACAAAAGTATGTGGTATTTATGAGCCTCTTTACCGATTGTTGCGCATTGTTGATAGTGAGGTATTCCCAACCTTGGGTGTAGTATATCAAGCGTTCCAAGTAATGAAAGAGACCCTCCTATCATCTAATCGGAATGTGGAATGGGTCTTAAAAGCCATAAAGGAGCGCTGGGACAAATCAATCGATCATCCTTTATTGTCGGCAGGTATAATTTATACATTATAAATTTCTACGTTAAATTCCTATATCTAAAATTATAGAAAATAATTTATATATGTTATTTGATATTTTTTATTTGTTAGTTTGTTACACACTTACACCACACAAAGTGAAACTAATTAAATTGTATATTTGTGTTTGACATGAATGCTAGCATACTACCTAAACCCAAAGTATCAATACAAGAATAACATTAGTCACAACCAAAACTTGACTAATGCAGTGCTTGAGGTCTTCCAAAAGTTGGAACCAAACTCTGACAGGGGTGGAGAGATTGGAAATGAGGTAACACAACAACAATAACTATCAAAGTTTATATTTTAATATTTATTCTATTTAATCATTGATGAAAAGGTTGCATTTGTAGATTATAATGTTTCGAGAAGCGAGGGGTAAATTTGGAGAGAGACTCGCAATTGCATCAAGAGAAAGCATGACAGCTGGTGCGTATAGAACTATAAAGACTACTAACAAATTTGTTAACTTATAAATTTTAAAGTTGTAAATATAAAATTAATAGTTTCATTTTATTATGGGCAGCTGACTGGTGGGATATGTATGGGGTTTCTGCTCCAACATTGAGGGGATTGGCAATGAAGATATTGTCACAAACATGCTCCTCTTCAGCTTGTGAAAGGAACTGGAGCACGTTTTCCCTAATACATACAAAGCAGCGCAATCGACTAGCGTACGAAAGGCTCGAAAAGCTGGTCTTTTGTTATTACAACATGAGGTTGAGGATCAGAGATATGGAAGCTGAGATGGAAAATGCAGCAGAGTTAGAGCCTCTAAATCTGCTTGATATATCAGTCGAATTAGGAGAGGAGAATGAGAATCTTCTTTACGAGTGGATTAGGCCCTCACATATGGATGGGCCAGATGGTGAACCTGATCCAAAGGTGGCAGAAGAAGCTCAAAACCTCGGGATTGACGTCGACAGAGTTATATCTGAGGAGGTTTTATCAAGCGAGGATGCAATGAGAACAGACTCGGTGCATTCTAAGTCTTCTGACTCTTCTGACACTAATACTGGAGGTGGGGATAGTGATGGAGATGATGATGGGGACGATGGAAGAGGGGGTGGAAATTATGGAGCTGGAGCTAGTCCGAGGCCATTATTGAGTCCTTTTTCTTGTGAAGCGGATTTCACACATGCGACACAGGATGAGGACCATGGCTCTAGGAGAGCAGGGCCAGGTATCGGGGCAATAGGCAAACATTATTCGAGGAGAAAACGGGGACAAAACACAAGCAGCCAACAAGATGTAGATTCCCTTTCCTCGAACTTCGAGTCTATGAGTATAGGATCACAACAAAGTCATTTTGGGTATGGAACAGACTCGAGCCAAGATACCTATCCCCCTCAACAAGTCCAACCTGTGCCATATCAGTCATACAACCCATATGAGATGGGCCATTATAACACTGATCCCTCAGGGGCATATATCTATGGACAACAATATCCATATCAACAACCAATTGATTATATGCCCAATCCATACTCAATGTATCCATCAGTCCCACCGCAAACAAATGAAGAAGCTCCTGAGACTGAACCACAAGATTTGCCACCAATGGGAATCCTACGGCATTGTTCTGCTGATGAATATGACCGCCATCTACAGAATTATTTGCTCAATTATGCTAATTATATGAAATGGCCAACCTATTGTCGTAATATTACCAATATGGAGAGGCAAAATAGGGATAGAAATGATGATTTTGAACCACCAAGGAGCTCCATGTGGTATTAAACTACTAATGTAACTATGTAAGTATGTAAGTATGTAAGTGTTTATTGTGTAAATGATAAATATTTACAAATTTTAATCTCATATGACATTTGGATGTTATATTTGCATGAATTTCTATTATTTATTTTCTCATCGTATCACACTATTTATACCCTACACAACACATACTTGTTTTATACACATTTAAATTGCAATTTTTTGATGCTAAAGTGTGTATTATAGTCTAAATCATTGTTTCCCAGAGTTTCAATAAAAAATTCCGCGTTTAACACATAATATCCACCATATCTTTAAAACGATATCGATATTGTCGATATATCCAACGATATATCCGATATATCCACATTTTTGGATCCTCGATATACCCAGCGATATCGATATTAAAGACCTTGCTCTTAGCCATGCGATACCGTCCAGACCATCCGAGACAATCTACACTTGATCATTTTCATATGTATAGAGTAAAAGAGAGATGTTAGAGCAAAAAATCAATAGACTTAGAATTAACTTTGTGACATATCATGAATTTCATCATATGATAATGTTAAAAAGTCATTATGAGCTTAATATATTTTTTCTTATTCACTTACAAACGCAATCTTCTTGCAAACATTGTTAATTTTTCATGGTATATAACCATTAATTATGCCACAATTATGAAAAGGATATTAAGTAGTGTAAAATGATTTATAGAGTGTCAAAATTTGATAAACTTTCAACATGTGTAGTCAACTCATTTAGAGGTCTCTCTGAAATCCAAAATCAGCTGCAAATAAGTATTTGAAAGAAAATGAAATGACAGGGTTCATGAATGCTTACCAAAATTTTCACCATTTTACATATCCATGTCCTCTATTACCTAGTACGCAGCCACCAATTCATTGTAAGTAGCTCATCCCATAGTGGATGCTGCATTAAGAAAAAGGTCAAATAAAGAAGTCACTGGAGCCTCTGACTCATGCAGGGTGGAGTAGAATTACTAGAATGATGTAAGTTGTACTCTGGAGGACATCTACATTTGTTCTCAAATTCATAATTTTAAAAATATGGGTGGATTTTTATTCCTTTGTGTTTGTTTAATACTTTTGGGGCAATATAGTGTCATTGTTCTTATAGATTTGGCTGCTCTCTGGCTCAGGTGTCATGTATCTGATAAATGGTAACTGTATGTGGTGCTGTTAGAATTTTTTTCTTAGGTTATAATCCCAATTTAAACTTAATCCTGCCTTACTTATTTAATTTCTACAGTGTTGAAGATATTTCATGGCACTTTTAAGTAATGGTTTCATAAAATTTCTTGACAAAAGCGAAGAAAGTCTTAATTTTAGGTATAAACAACAAATGGTGGACACAAATCAGATATTTGACATGGAAATTCCCAAAATCCAGATGGGAGTCATGGGTATATTGTATATATGCATGTGCTTCATAATTTAATGAATAAAACATATGTATTTGCTTGTTTTTTAGTTCCCTTTGTATAGCACGGTTTCTTTAGCTTCAATGCATCATAATTTTCAATTAATGAAGAAAGTAATGGCTTTATCTTCGGCATGATGAGATACTGCATGATATACACAACTTTGTATTGCATGAGGCTTAGAGTTTTTGGGAGTATTCAAACTGCTCTCAAACATGTGTGGATAGGGTTTTCATGTCAAAATTTTCCAACATGCTAATCGTGAACGGGGGGAAGTGTCCCACATATCTTAGGATACTATTGCCAACAATCAAGCTCACTATTTTTTTTCCATTTAATGTTTAAGATTTTTTTAAGGATAGTTACTACATATTTATATATCTCTTTTCTTTTTTTTTTTAAATCTTTTTCCTCATATTTCTAGATAAGGATACTTATGGAATTACACAACTTTTTTAGCCAATTATTAGCCTTGCAAATGAGCATGAGTTTTTGACTCATGGGGCCATTTGGCTCAGTGAAGACGAAAATAATATTACTTTGGTTTTTGGAAACTACAATATTTTGCGTAGATGGGAATATTTTAATTGCATAGCTAATAGTACTTAATGAGTTTATTGTTCTTTCCCTTGTGTAAATTTGTTTGTAAGGAAGTCTATAGTTTTTGTTGTGAGGTGTCTTGCATTCTTTGTGTTTATTTAGTTGTTGAGATTTACTTTATTCTGATTGTGCTTGCTGCATAACTGTTTTCTAATTGTTTTGGCATTTATTTTGTATAGCTTTATGCAGAATCTTTGGCACACTGTCAAGGAGGATCTCCTTATATTTATCCACTTTATGGACTCGGAGAATTACCCCAGGTTTGCTTTCATCAAGGTTTGTTTTTTTTTTTTTTTTTTTTTGGTATTTGTATGGTATGCTAAGTTGGTTTGACATGGTATCTGTGGTTACCGGCAGGCATTTGCACGTTTAAATGCAGTTTATGGTGGCACTTACATGCTTAACAAGCCACAGTGTAAGGTAATCTTGTCAACATCCAGAAAGTCTTGTAGTTTATAAGGTGTGTCAGCCCGTAAGGCTTATGCCTTGATGCTACGCTAGAGGCTAGCTCAAGAATAATTTATTGAGGCTCAACCTTTGGCACTTGTCTTCTGACTGTGGGGTGCTGATGAAGTGTGTTCCTTATGCCCTGAGGCCCACCTAATGTCTTAGGCATTTGCTTTAAATTGTACCCTGAAATGGGAAGTGCACCAGCAATAGGCCCGATATTTTTCCTGTTTTCTTTCTTCCTAGATTTATAAGACAAACTTCTTTTTTTTTTTTTCTGAGTTTTCCTCTCTCTTTTGAGGCTTCATTTACACCAAGGAGTTCTCCAATGATTAATATCGGAGCCACTAGAATTCAACGTAATTGTATGGTTTTCTTCCAAATTTTTGTGCCATTGAAATCCTTGTTATCAATTTCAGGCATTTCTCTCTCTCTCTCTCTCTCTCTCTCTCGCTTGTACTAACTGCAGCATTTCTCACCTATATTGTTCTTTTCTCTGAAAAAAGTGGTTCATTCTGGCTCTTTTCATGACGCGTAGCTTACTCATTCAGGTATCCCTCTATGAATCAAAGGATCAGCTTTATTCTTTCATCCAGAAACATCAACCATTTAATTGTTTCTATTATTCATGTTAGAAAATTTGAGTCAAGGGACATTATAAGGAATTGACAGGAAATTCTTTTTTATATATTGACGTTTGTTAATCTCTAAAACTTCTTAATGGTCAATTTTCAACTAATAGATTTCTTAGACTTCATTTATGTTTCTTTTCTACATTTGAATGGTTCATGGATTGGCAATTAATGAACAGAATTGATCTGGTGGCTATTTTTGCTGATGTGCCTTAATTTAAATTTCTCTTTTTGTGAGTAGGATAATTTTAAATTTCTTTCATCACAACCTTCTATTATTTCTCATACTTCGGATGACAGGTAGAGTTTGATAAAGAGGGAAAAGCATTTGGGGTGACCTCTGAAGGAGAAACTGCTAAATGCAAGAAAGTTGTTTGTGATCCATCTTATTTGCCTGATAAGGTAATCTCTAACTTATTTTTCATAAGAATATGATCTCCAATCCAATCTATTGATATGCAGCAATGCAACCATGAGATTGCATGTCCAACAACAATTCACCTACCTAAAAGCAACAAAACAAAATTAGATCACTACATAAGTGGCCTTCATTACTATTACATGTTAGGCTTTGACTTGCCTCTCCTTTTCTTCAATGCAACAGGTTCAGAAGGTTGGAAAAGTTGCTCGCGCTATATGTATAATGAGCCATCCCATCCCAGACGCCAATGATTCTCATTCAGTCCAGGTTATTCTGCTGCAGAAGCAACTTGGTCTCAAATCAGATATGTATGTTGTGCTAAACTTTATTGGCTCACTTATTTTACTTCTTTAGTAACAAGAGACAGAAGAGTAAAGACCAATATAAGTATAATACTGATATCAATAGGTCTTCCTGTATGTTCATGTGTGTGATTCATTATATGAATTCTTAAAGCTTAAAACATTCTAGTTTCCAAATTTTTTGTTTGTCCACTCCATGTTCTATATCTAAACATGTATTTCAAGCAACGTTGGTCAAAATAATCATTTAGATATTGGTAGTTTATGTAAAATTGTCTTTTCAATTAATAATAAAAGGCCGTAAGAGGGAAGGGGCGCTACCTCAGCATGATTTCTCCTCACAGACATTGAATTGGAGCATTCCTGTATATTTACTCCTAGTAGGACAAAATTAGTTGCAATGCACTGGAAATGCAACAATCTAAGGGCTGAGAGGGAGGGGCTTATGAATCCTGGAATGATGGCATTGTCTTCACTGTTTTTCTGTTAAATAAGCTAATTATAGCTCTGGCGATAAATCCTGAATTAAGAATTGCACTATATTTTCCCAGGAATTAGACTTATACAACACCCATTAGTTGACTATACAATTACAAGTGCATAAAACTTTCTGAATTGTTTGCTTCTTAACATTATCATTGCTGCAGGTACTTGTTCTGCTGCTCTTATGCTCACAATGTAGCTGCAAAAGGGAAGTACATTTCTTTTTTTTTTTTTTTTACTGAAGCAGAGAGTGACAAACCTGAGGTAGAAATGTAGAATTGAAGCCTGGCATTGGTCTACTTGGACCCATAGATGAGATATTCTTTAACACTTATGACAGATATATACCCACAAACAACCATGAAGTTGACAATTGCTTCATATCTACTGTAAGTAGACAAACATGTCTCTTTTTTAAAATTTTTTCTCTAGAGAATACTGGTTACAAAAAAAATTTCACCACCTAGATCTCCCTCAAGAGAGTAAAGTTTGAGGCCAATGTACCAAGTTATATCTATTGGAACATAGGAGTTCTTACCTTTTATTAATGTTTTCCCATCTAATTGAACCACAAAGAATAAACTGTTTGCCAATCTACAATAGCAAGATAGTGAAAATACTGTGTCTGGTATATATTTAAACCTTCAATGATTATGGTGCTTGTTTTTAAATATGGATAGATCAAAATAATTGATTGATACATTTTCCATTTAAGTAAATGAAGCCAAAACACCTACTTTTCTGGATTTGATGTGATCTTGGTGCCAAGCATTGACTAATATTATTTGATGACTAATATTTGGTTAGAACTATCTAAAAGATTTAAACTTGCTTCTCAATTTAAAATGCCAAAAAAGGCTACATGCCAAAAACTTGGATATATATATCCCTGGTTATGTAGCTTCAACTCCGTTACTCTGTTTCATGCAATACTAGTCTTATTGAATCAGTGGACTGTTTTATTGATGAATTATTGTCATTGCTCATTTTTTAAAGTTTGGAATTTATTGCAGAGTTATGATGCAACAACACACTTTGAGACGACGGTAAAAGACATGATTGCCATGTACTATAAGATAACTGGAAAGGTAAATATTTTGTATTGATTTTGGCTAAGCAATTTACACCATTTACATTCTTCTTCTTATCAACATTATTAAATCACCCATTCAATCTCAGAACATGTGACAGTTGAAATTGAATGAAAAAAAAAAAGAAAAGGAAAAAAATTATTTCGTATATGACTCAATATTTGAGATTGCATGTAACTTTGAAATAATACTCATCTTTTGGAAATTCCATTTCGTCAGATGTCTGCATGAGGAGAATAAATGGTACTCAAATCGCATTGCACTCATTGTTTTCAAACCTCCAGAATGTACTGTACAGTTAGGAAATACTGAAATGAAAGTTAAGAATTGTGGTGTGGACACCTACCATGAACCACATGCCATGGTGAATCAAAAAAAATACAAAATAAAAAAATAAAAACACTCAAATCATATTGCACTTATTTTTGGCTTCTATAGCAGGAGATCCTCCACTTTTATGAAAGAGTCATTGCATCTAATATAAACATGATCAATACCTGGGCTCAATCCAGAAGGATTCGTTGGGGCCATTAATAGTAAATAAGAGAAGCTGACAGAAATATAGGAAGTATTTTGTAGGTGGTTCATCTTTTTCCGTATAACATTGAGTGCAACCCTTAATTATGAGATTGACTCTTTAGGAATTTAGAGGTGCTGAGGACTCTTTTTTTGCAAGCAATTTACTTCAACTTCTTTTGGATATGATATTGAGGGTCTATACACTGTATACACATGCGCAGATAAATTGAATCCAAAAGTTCACCAAGTCCATTTTATTGACTATACTTTCATTTTGGAGTACAACATAACTATAGGAGCAACATATAATCTTGATCAAGGAGCCTTATGACTGATTAGCTAATCACTTTCTTTTGTTATATGGTTTAGGCTCTTAATCTTTCCGTGGACCTGAGTGCTGCAAGTGCCACTGCTGAAGAATGAAGTTCCTTGAATGTCGTTTTTATTAAAACCAAAAAAAAAAAAAAAAAAAGACTTTGGACATTTTCATATCATTCCTTAAAATGAATTTTGTTATTTCCCAAATCAAATTGGGTACTCTTGTTTAGCTAACTTGTTTCTGAATTTGCATTGCAAATCTACAGAATTTTCCTTTCTGCTGTAGTTTCGTTTTCTTGGTTGGCATGCGGCATGATCTGTATATGCATTGAATCTTTCAATAAAAAATGAGTTTCCATCTTCTTAACTGTCAGACGTATGTTCTTTTTATATATCCCATTGTGCAGACTAAAATCTTTGTTAGTATTTCATCTTAGTTTGTTTTGTTATGAAATTCCATGCATTTAGACTTTATAAAAGTATTGGTGCAGCAATCACTAATGTTGATAATATTTCGAAGCAAAGAATGCAGATACCATCGAACTTGCACATCAAGGATTCCTTTAGGACTTTTGTTTAGGAAATCACAAGCAATATTTTTGAAGGCACGACAAATCCATGCTCAAAGAGAACAACCATTGATGGTTGTGGTTTCAAGTAGTAGGACAAGGACCCCAACGGCCAAGAAATCCAGTGTCATATTTGAAGGCAGCTCAATACTATTTAAGCCATTCCAATTAAGGGTGCCGAGATTGCAGGTGTGCTAGATATTAGGTGACCCTTGAGGTCGGGTTACCAATATTCAACATTTTCCTTGAGAAGTGACTCACTCAAATCAATAATGGCACTCGAAAGCCAATAATTATAAAGGCTTAGATGTGGGCAACTCCTTATATTAATTATTGAATCTCATGTTCAAGAAAAAGAAAATGGCCTCTCCATTAGAAGCGCTGGTCAACGCCTGGTGAGGATCCTAGCTAGTGAGACAACCATGACAATTAATTCAGAAATTGTGATAAAGTTCCTAGGGAGGGTCGATATTTTAGAGAGTGATTTTCGTCCCATGCTTAGCGAGGAAAAGAGAGAGAATTATGACAAAGTAGATGCAGCAGTAAGCTCTCTAACGGAGGAAAGAACATTAGCTAGAATCAGCAAGCCTATGAGTTTTTTGAAGGGTGCGTCTGTTGAAAGGCATTAGGGGGTGAGGGTTTGCGAATAAGAATAACCTTTTCGTTAGTTTTAACCTTCATTGTTGTTCCTAACATAAAACCAAAATCAATTTTAGATATTCACTCTTCCATAATTTCCTAATACTGCTCATAAATTTAATACCAAGATAATTAAAGTAGCTTTAGACATCGAGTTCATCTTTCAGTACTACAACAAAGCTCTGTGATCATAATTAAAAACCATGATCGTAACACTTTAATCGCTATTTTCATCCTCCTGGAAAACAGAGTGAACAAGGAGTGATTTTTTCTCCCAACTCGATCACTGTGACTAGAACTGAGATGAAAGATCTGGAAAACCAAGAATATAAATATGGAATAAAAGGCGAGAACATAATAAATCATGATTTTTTTTATTTGTTATTCATCATGATTCTACCATTAACTGTAAGACTTGAAGCAAAAATGGAAAATATATCACTCTTTCATCTTTAACCTTGATATTTGAAACCAATTTTTATTTTTTATTTTATTTTATTTTTATTTTTATTTTATTTTTGTTTCTCACGGTTCACTTGTTAACTATGGTTGTTTAAAATGTATGTGTGTGTGTCTATATATATATATATATATAAATCATGGTTCTTTAGTTTCTTATTGCCCTATCTAATTGTGATAGGTGTACATTTGTAAAATAAATAATAAAAAGTAATACCAACGGCAATTTACGTATCATGTGTAACTGTGACGTATGTAAATTTGTGAGGAAAAGTAAATTAATTAATAATTTTAAAAGAAATTCTGTATCTATAATGCTTCGATCTCTCTAGTAGTTTTCCAGCTCCTGTTGAAGTTGTTTTATTTGTGCTGAAGTATAAGGTTTTGGGTTTTTCCCAAAGCAACCAAGCTTACTGTATGCGCTACAATTGTTATGGGTGATGATCTTTCTGGCCTTTTAGCACATAATGCCAACGTTTCTAATTATCCTTCTGCTTTGTTGACTTCACAAGAAGAAATGGATGTGAATTAGTTATTCATATATGTGTATGTTAAGTTGATAAGAACTTATTTATACAAAATTTATGTAAATTATAAAAAATTTTCTTTACCTTGACACTGAGAATTTATTTTTTCCACACTGTTTTCTTTGGTCTATTAGTGTGGCCAATTATGAAACTGCCTTTGTTATTGCTTTTTAATTAGTAAATTTTTAAAAAATATTAAGTATAAAAGTAGTGTGAGCACCATGTCATAACACACTGGCCAGGGAGTACATACGTTAATTAGCCTTAAAGACTAGCATGGAGAGGAGTGGCCACTTGGTTTTATGGACCAAAAACTAACGTGATATTTAGGATCTAACTCGTAATAACCAGAGATTCAAATTTGGTTCAAAGTTAGGGTACGACATCGGAAAGGTGTTAGACAGCTGACATTGCCTCGTCAAAAACCGAACCCCACACAAATAGCACTCAAATAGCCCTAATCATGCATTAAAATAAAAAGATATGGTAGCATGCAAAATATTGTATGATTAACCAAAAACAAAATAAACAAATATAAAAATAAAAACAAAGGAAACAAAGAAAGAGGAAAACAATCAAATGAAAATGAGAAAGGAAATAATTAAATTGTGAAATAAATAAAGAGGGAAATAAGCAAAAAAAAAAAAAAAAAAAAAAAAAGAAAAAAAGCAACTAGGGAAACAATGATAAGAAAGGAAACAGATAAATAGGAAACACACTACTAGGGTAACAAGCAAACATGGATCAAATTAAAAAAAGAAACAATTAATAATGGAAAAGTCTACTACTATGGCAATAAATGAATGTGGAAACAAATAAAAAGAAGGGAATTTTGGTCAAAACCCTATGTATACACTACAGGAAAATGGGCCTTTATCGACGGCCGCGACCGTCGCTAACACATCAAAAAAACGTCGCTACATGTGTTAGCGACGGCCACCGTGGCCGTCACTGACCGTCGATAAAGGGGGGGGGTCGTTAAAAGTTTAGCGACGGCCAACAAGCGTCGCTACTTGAAATTTCCCACCATTTTCGATTGTCACCATCCCCTTTTTAATGACGGGTATGTTTTTTTTAGCGAGACTCAGTACCCGTCGCTAAGTCCTTCTTGCCACCAAAAAAATTGGAGGGAAACGTTTTAGCGAGGGTCGTTGACCGTCGCTAAATCATTTTTCCCACCAAAAAACCTAATTGAAAAATGATTTAACGACGGTCGGTGACCGTTGCTAAATCATTTTTCCGACCAGAAAATAGTTGAAAAATGATTTATCGACGGTCAGTGACCGTTGCTAAATCATTTTTTACTGTCGATAAATCATTTTTAGTGAGGGTATTTACCGTTGTTAAATAATTAATTAGATGGCTAAAAATGTCACTAAAAGCATCACTTGAAAGATAAAATTTGGATTTAATTTTTATTATTTGTTCGCTTAATTTGTATACATCTCAAGCATCAAAGCTATATCTTGTGGCAAGCATCCCCCAATTTGCATAATAGGTAAAATCTCATAACATTCAAACATATAAAATTCATCCATATATAACATCAAAAACATGCATGGAATCTATATAACTTGAACATAAAACTGTACTTAGTTACATTATCAACTAAAATGTACCAGAGTTTGATCCACTCGGTTATTATGCTTGGCCCAATAACACATGGACAGATGAGTATTTAATCCACACGGGTTTCCAATTCCTGTTGACAGATGAGTATTGGGCTAGTGGCCCAATAACACATGGACGTCCAAGACTTTGGCACATCCAAACTGTTAAGCCCAAACCCGGAAGCCTACTCTCTCTCACCGACAGGGGCAGCATGACCGACAGTTCGCAATATCGAGATCTAGGCAACAGTGCTGTTGCAGACCATTATAGACCCCAAATCGCATCGGATCCCCACAGTGCATTGGTTTTTGCGATCTGTTCTTGGTTGAGTGAGGGCGGTTTTTCTTTAAAAACCAGAGTTTGATTATAGGTGCTTAAACACTCTTCCCCAACCATTCAACCCTCAGAGAAAACTCTCTTCCTCTAAATCCTCTCTTACGAACTCATGGCCTCTTCCTCCTCTACCCCACAAAACCGTCCTGATTTAAACACAACGCCAGCAACACAACCAGAGGTCTGGCACCCAAGGTTCCTAAATGTTCAAAACCAACCCCTTACAGTTGACGATTCTGTAATTTACAATCTTGCGAACGCAACGGCAGTAGCGGAGGGACTCATCACTCCTCGTGATGAGAGAATACTGGTTGGACGGTCCGACCTGGACGTAATAAGAGACTCCATGGCTCTCAGCGCTCAGGCCACAACATTTACTGCTAACATGGCTCGGCGTTTGCACACCAGAAATATGCACATGCAAAGTCTAAGTGACCACACTCGTCTCCAGGGGTTGCTCGACGGAGCCTATCGAAGGATGAGGGCTTTGAGAGCGGAGAATAGAGAGTTACAAAGAATGGTGGACTCCTATTCTAACAGACTCACACCAAGGGTCGAGGCACTAGAGAGGCTCACTGATCAAATCATTGATCGAGAAAAGGTTCCGGGCAGCCCATAGAGGCAACCTCCAGCTGATCCCTCCAATTCTACCCAAGGCCCACAAAGGCAACCCCCAACTAACCCTTCTAGTTCTACCTAAAATGCCACTATTGAGTAGCTCTCACTTTTTTTGTTTTTGTTTTTTTTTTTTTTTTGTCTCTTTTTTTTTTTAATCTAATGGAAATGACACTCTCTCTTCTTTTTTTCTATTTTTTTTTCAATTGGAGTACAAACAATAGAGTACAAAATATATATATAATCTCATCACACAAAAATGGATCAGAAATTGTGTTACCAGTATACAGCATACCTGTGATGCAGCAAACTTGCGATGATGATCATCATTGATTCTTTTGAATGAAAACTTTAGGGAAAATGCATGTTTATCATGTCAAATATATAGCATCAGAGAAGAGTATTAATAACTGTCTGTTCTGCTGGATGTGGCTGTTGGTGAATCAGGTAGAAGCCCACACATGACAGTCTCAGCAGCTTCCCTGTACATCTGAAGGCCAAGATTTTCCCCCTGTGAAATCCCTTTTGCTCCAAAGAAGTCTAACCTGGACAGTAGAACCTGATCCAAAATTGCAAAATTATTGGCTTGGATAAATCTTATCTTAATTTTTTTGGGGTCAGCTAGGCAGCTAGTTATATATGCAAAACCTGTTTCATCATTCCACTCTATTAGTCTCCCAAGAAACTCGTTGCCAAAAAGAAGAAAAAGGTAAAATTGACATGATCTCTTCTTTTGGATTCTTTGACTCTACTCTTTTCAAATTTGCCTTTTACATAATGGAACGAATTCATCATAATGCAGTTTCCAAAAACACCCTTGTTATATTCTTAGTAAGTAAGGTCCATGATTACATGTTGCCTTGCAGTACTTCAACCTACTAATTTAAGTTTCAAGCGCCAAATTGGAACAAATTTTATGTAAGCCAGGAGCAAAATGAGAAACCTCATCACATTAACTACAAGTCTAGCTTATTAGCTAGAATATTTTGACCATTCAAAAAATAAATTATTGTAACCTTCTCATACATTGCCACTAAACCATCCCAAAGAGCCAACTCCTGCAAAGGAGCATAGTTTGCAGTTGACCAGTGCAATTGCCCTATTCCAATTTGCTCAATTTGCATCCGATCCAGAGAGGACCTGAAAAACCGTGATTCATAAAATTTATCAACTTAGGCCAGATAAACAGCTAGTGTACATTATCTTTTTGAAGGTTTGGTTTTTTCTGGGGTGAAGAGAAAGAAGGGGGGGGGAGTATTGGTTGATCAACAAATTACACTGTAGGTGACAGAACAATCTATCACTCAACTTTACTGGACTAAAAAAGACAAAACAAGTTCTCAAGTTTCTTCTCTTATTTTTCTTTTGTCATTTAAGAAACAGAGAAATATATTCTGCATGAAACCAATTGCGAATACAATTTACAATTAAACAATAAAAGAGAAAAGAAGGCAAACTAGTAAAACACACTACAATCAACAGAAGAGCGACTTGGGGGAAGTATACTTGCAAGCAGTCACAAACTGTCCGGGTGTCAAGCGCCATGGGTATGCCGCAAACTTTGTAGCAATCAAAATGTTATCCCGTACCCGCTTCTGCCCTGAGAATGAAGCCATCCACACACTTAACTACTTAAAGATTTGTTGGATTCAAACAAAAAAAATCTCATTTTATGTCTGCAAAAGGAACCCTCAGATCTAGACAGGACACAATGAAGCCATTCTCCTGACCTCATCAGTACCCATAACTCTCACACGGCGAACTGGGCCAATTCAAGAATCAATCATATGGGATATTCTCATCACTAACAGGTCTGGTGAACAAATGGGTATGGCATTATTGTAAAATTAAGCAATGGAGTATAAACTGTCTTAACCACTTGACAGCCTGCGGAGCGTTGATAAGAGGATTGGTATTCAAATGGGTTCATAATTTTTCAAACATTAAGCAATGGACAGAAGCTGGAATTGTCTTCCCACCATTATTCAAATGTTGGGCAGTGGGGGCTTAAAATAAATAAATTTTATCATCTTTACTTCTTGACAGAATGCATTCAGATCACTAATTATTCATTAGAGAGTCTGGTCACTAGTGTTCAGCTGGGTATGTGGCGCTGGAATACTTCCCATCTTTCCATCAAGTGTGTGCGCTTATTAAATTAACATTGGGAAATTGGGAATAAAATAAATTAAATCAAATCATCTTTTGTGATTGACAACTGTAGATCACTTATCATTCATAGGAAAGTCTGGTGATCAAATTGGTATTTAGTTTTCTGAATATTAAACCACTGGGAATAGGCCACAAATGTCTTCCCATCTGCGGTTCATCATGGGCATGATACTATTTGAACATTGAGCAATGGGGCATAAAATCAATCAAAATGGATATAATAATCAAATGGGTGCCAATGGGCAGAAGCTCAAATTGTCTTCCCATCTACTACTAATCACAGGTGCGAGATTATGAAAACATTGAGCAATGGGGCACACAATTAACCAAATTAAACCATATCATAAAAGCAGTCATAAGAGGACTTAATGACCAAATGGATACGTAAATTCTCAAACATTAACAACTGGGCATTACCAGAAATCATCTTCCCACTTTCTTTCCACTATTTGGTGACTAAAATATTTTTTTCACATGCAAAAAAAAATTGAAAGCAATTTTTACTCTCGAAAGCAAGAAAAGTGCTTCCAAAATGCTAATCAAATAATGCTTAAATTCGAGATAAACGAAAAAAAAAATTAAAAATTAAAAATGCTGACCTTCAAACTCACGAACGAACCTTCCAAGAAGTTTTTCGCTTTGGCCATTCAATCTGCCAGTACCATAAGAATCAGCTGTATCGAAAAGGTTAATACCATTCTCCACAGCAAGATTGAACGTGCGTTGAAGATCAGTGTCCATTGATTCCTGATATCCCCACAGAAGCTGGTTCCCCCATGCCCACGTCCCAAATCCCATTGGAGATACTGTCAACGGACCCATCTGACAGTGGATCGGTGGGAATTGAAGATAGGTGGGAAGTTTATGTGGTGGGGATTGAACCTCATCGGCGATGAGACACTCCCCTTCGATAATTGGGAGTGTCTCATCGGCGCAGGGAAGTGGATCTGACAGTGGATCGGTGAGTTGATGCGAGAGAGAGAGAGAGAGAGAGAGGGGAGGGAGAAGGGGGTTTTGCAATGAAAGAATAAAATTAAAGGGTAGAAACAGCAAGAGCAGGAATACGAAAAAAAATAAAAAGAATGGGCGGCTCAGTTTTAATCTTGGGTTTTTAATATAAGATGAATGTAAACGACGGCGTATTATTTATTTTTAATTTTAGTGAGGGGCAATTGACCCTTGCTAAACGAACATATATTGACGGTGCTTTTCTGGCCCTCGTTAAAAGCCATTCTAGTGACGGTCAGACTTTTGGACGTCGCTATCCGTTGTCGCTAGGTAGCCAAATTCCAGGCGGAAAGAATTGGCGCCACTCCCAATTTACCTTTAATGACGGTCAGACTTGTGAACGTCACAAAACTACCCTCTAGCAACTATTATTAAGTGACCGTTGCTAAAGTTTGGTCGCTAGAGGCCCATTTTCTTGTAGTGATAAGACTCCTTTCACAATAAGCCTTACATAAGAATCAATTTTGTAAAAGCTCTTTTCAACCCCGTATAGACCAAAAAGCTCCTCATTTTACTGTTGGAAGTATTTACAACCATGCCATTGTACTGTTCATACCTAAAAATCAGAGATATCATTAACAAACTCACCATAATTTCCGACGACTTATATAGAAATAGAATCCCAATAAAAAAAACAACCTTCTAAACACACAAAATCATATTCCAAATGTATGAAGTGGAAACAACTTACTATATACATAAAAATCAAACCATATAAATATATAAGTATATATAGAAACATACTAGTATGTGTAAAATAATCCCAACAGTATCGTGTTACTGTCCATAAGTTAAATAATCATAAACTAAACTGATGACAGTATCGTGTTACTGTCATCAGTAAAAAATTGAATTACATTTACATTAAAAAAATGCAGAGAAAATCAGCATATACATAAAAATTAAACGTATGAAGTGGAAACAACTTACTATATACATAAAAATCAAACCATATAATCATATAGGTATATATAGAAACATACTAGCATGTATAAATTATCCCAACAGTATCGTGTTACTATTCATAAGTTAAATAATCTTAAACTAAACTGATGATAGTATCGTGTTACTGTCATCAGCATAAAACTGAATTATGACAGTGTTGTATTACTGTCATCAGTAAAAAATTGAATTACACTTACATTGAAAAAATGTAAAAAAAATCAACATATACATAGAAATCAAACCATATATCAACAAATCTAAAGTTGCAAACAAACACACACACACACACACACACACACACACACACAAAGAAGAAGAAGAAGAAGAAGATGATGACAGCTATGGCGGGGTGGTAGTCGGAGAAGGTCGGTCGCCATTGGAGAAGAAAATCTCGTTTTTCAAATCTGGTTTCTTTTTTTTCCAGATCTTGTTTTTCCTCTTCCTCTTCTTCTTCATCTTCTAGATCTTCACAGCCCTTCCCTCTTTCTCTCTCTTTCCTTCCACCGCTCTTTCTTTCTCTCTCTTTCTTTCTAGATCTGGTTTTTCTTCTTCTTCTTTTCCTTATTCTTCTTCTTCTTCTTCTTCTTCTTCTTCTTCTTCACAGCTCCTCTTCTCCCCCCTTCCCCCTCTCTCTCTCTCTCTCTCTTTCCCTCTACTTGCCTCGTTCCCTTCTTCTTCTTCTTCTTTTACGAATCTGGTTTGAAACATACCCCAAAATATAAAAGGTTAAAATAGGTATTTTAAAAAAAAACATTTCCTTTTGTTTAAAGAATTTTTTTAAAAATGGGTTTTGGAGTTAAAAAATCTTATGGTGGGTTTTTTGTTATAAGCAATTCCCTAATAGGGGTTATTGCTAATTTCCCCTAAAAGGAAACACAACAATATGGAAATCTATCACTATGGAAATAAATACGAAAAAGAAATAAATAAAAAAGGAAACGCTCATGTTGAAAAGAAAAGACATACACACTTACCTAGCTAGTGTGTTTATTGTGATGTCCCAAAAAACACATTCAAATTTATGAGCTCCCTAAGAAGTAAAACTCTTTCAAAAATAAATTTCTTTACAATTATGAAACTCAATCTTGCCACTTGCTTTTATGGACCAAGAACTAATGTTACCCTAAGCAAGGTCTAATTTGTCATAGCTAGAGATTCAAACTCAGTTCGGAGTTAAATACGACATCAGAAAGGTAATAGACAACTAACATCACTTGGTCAAAGATTGAGCCCACACATGTTTATTGGCTATAATTAAAATAGTTGTCAAATAGGTTTAACCCTAATCATGCATTAAAATAAAAAGATACGGTTGCATGAAAGGTGTGGTATGATTAACCAAAAAGGAAATAAACAAAAAGAAAAATAAATAACAAAGGAAACAAATAAAGGAGGAAACAATCAAATGTAAATGAGAAAGGATATAATTAAACTAGGAAATAAATAAAAAGGAAAAAAAGAAAAGAAAAAGAAAAGAAAGAGCAACTATGGAAACAATGATAAGAAAGGAAACACACTACTAGGGAAACAAATAAAAAAAAGAAACAATTACTAATGGAAATGTCTACCACTATGACAATAAATGAACATGGAAACAAATAAAAAGAAACATAATAATATGGAAATCTATTACTATGGAAATAAGTACGAAAAAGAAATAAATAAAAAAGGAAATGCTCATGTCAAAAAGGAATCACTCATGTCGGAAAGAAAATACATACACACTTACCTAGTGTGTGTACCATCACACCGAAAAAACATGTTCAAATTTATGAGCTCCATAAGAAGTAAAAACTTTTCAAAAACAAATTTCTTTACAATTTTAAAACTCTAAAACATCTACAGAAGTTGTGTGGCTAACCCATTAGACATTCATAAAATATTGGAATACAAATTACAATTTGTATTGACAAATTTTTTTAAATAAATACAATAATCTTCCAATAATCATTGAAAAATTTCTTTTGAATGTTTATGTTGGGTGTGAGGGGTGCCTCCTTAACAGGGTTTTTATTTATTTATTTATTTATTTTTTTTTATTTTTGGGGTTTTTCTTGAGGTATAGCCAGTGTTTCCATCTTAATAAAATTAATTTTTGTGGATAAAAAAAAAATTCTACTCCATCATCTATAACACATCTTCAATGAAAATACCAAAAAACATATTGGGGTGAGGAAAAATAATTCTTTACAATAAATGAGGTTTCAAAAGTCACAAAATAGTAAATAAAACATATAGGAAAATGATTAATGGGATGAGTCTAAGAGACCGAACAATGAGCCGAAAACTCTAGAGTTATAAACTTACTCCCAATCCCTTATTTCTCTCTTTTTCTCTCTATAATATCTGACACCTACCCACCTACTTATTTCTCTTTATTTCTCTCTCTATAATATCAAACACCTACTCACCCCTTTATTTCTCTCTCTCTCTCTCTCTCTCTCTCTCATATCTCACACCTAGCCCACTCTCTCTCTATAATCTACGAACCTTTCTTCTCTTTCTCTTTCTATCTTATCCAAATATCTTCTCCTAGAAACATACCCATATCTCTCTAAATCTATGAAACCCGCACCCTATATCCAGCCATGAGATCAAGCCTTCATCTAAGTTGAACGTTAACTCCCACTCTTCAACAAAGTTTCCATCTTCGCCAAACACCACCCGATCCTTCCATATAGTCTCTCTGTATGCACAAATCTACCACCCACTACCTGATCCCCCCATGGCAGCCATCGCTCACAGATCCGCTCAATAGCCACTGAAGCATAGCCTCTGACAAAGTATTCATCACTACCGTGACAATGGATTTGCCTGGTTCTTCACATTCCTTCATTTTTTTGTTTTGTTTTGTTTTGCTGCTGGTTGTATAATGTGGATAAGGGATATTTATCTTATTTTTTAAGATAATTATATTGATTGTTCAAGATAATTATCTTCAATTTGTAGATAATTTCTAAATAATTATCTTACTTATCTAGATAATTATTTTTTCTAGATTTTTTTCACCCTCCTGGTTGATCTAATCTTTTTTATTTTGTTTTTGTTTTTTGTTTTTTTTTTTTTTTTTTTTTGTCGTTGATTGCATCAATGTATGTTTAACCTGATGAGTTTATCTTGATTTTTATTTTGCTGACTTTGTCTATCCTTTGATTTTTTTTCCTTCTAGTTTGGACAAGTTTATTTGATTTTTCAAACTCAATGATGTTGATTCTTTTTTATTTTGAGACTGTTTGATTTTGAGCGTGATTTTTGGGTTGGGTATTTGATACAAATAGGGAAGTGGTTTTTTAGTCTTTTTGGTATGGATGTGCGATGTAATAACCTATGTATATAAATATATATAATATTTAAAATTTGAGTAAAAAAAAAAACACCACAAATCTGGATGCTGTTAAGGAAGCAGGAGGTGGATGTTGGAAATGATTTAAATTAGCTGATTTATTAATTTGTTTTTTAAAATCTTTTTGGATGAGATCAAATCTTTTTAGATAAGATCAAATCCTTTTAGATAAGATCAAATCCTTTTTGGATAAGATCAAATCTTTATTGGATAGACTTTTGGACAAGATCAAATCTTTTCTGGATAAGATAGAATCTTTTATGGATAAGATGGAATCTTTGTATTAATGACTAAGAGTTTGAGTCTTACAAGTAACCTATTACTTCTCTTATAAGCTACTAATTCTCCTATATATAAGGATGTTGGGTATGTTATTTGAAGAAGAGTTTTAAGAGAACCAACTTGTGGTTACTTTTGGTGTGAGCTTGAGGTTCCAAGTTAAGAGTTCTATCTAATACTTAACTACTATATGTTTTGAGTTTGTGTTGGGCATCTTGAAAAGAGGTTGAAGGTACTTAGTTCCTGCCGATTAGTGCAAGATTGTAGAGGAACGGATTTGAGTCCAAGCTAAGTTGAATCCCGAAGATAGAGTTGCGAATGTCACACCCCATTTTTGCACCACCTTACTAGGGCTCATCATTTCATGCATGTTTTTGTTTTGTTTTAGAGTCTAGTCACTTGCATTAGGTTTCTAGAGTCACAAGGACAACGGGTATGAATTTTGGTTCAATTTGGAGTTGATCTTAAGGGTTAATAAGAGCTTTTGTGACTTGAGGGGCATAATCGTCTTTTAAGTCACAAAATTTTCATTCGACCTTGAAATGATCTCCAAATTAGTCAATTGGAGTTCATATGGATGCATATGAGGTATTTCTAGGTTCAATTTAAAGAATCAATGGCTCAGAGTTAAAATGCTCGATGTAGTTCAAGTTAGTTAATTAACCCTAACCATGTCCCCATAGTTAGTGGTTTTCACCCCTAAAATGTTCAAAAATGTATTCCTCATCGAAACATGGTCATTTTGGCTTTTGTTTCATCAAAATCGGAGTTGATTTGACCCTTGAAACACTCCTAGAAGGAAAGAAAGTCCAAAAGAAGGAGGAAACTGAAGTGGGCTCGGGTGACCACCTAAGCCTAGGTGGCTAGCTGCCCAGCCTTGGGTGGTCACCTGAGACCACTCTCCTATTTTTGCTCTATTTTGATGCTGAAGGGGACTCTTACCTATTTTGACGTACTTAGGCTCTTTTGGACGTGTTTTATTCTAGTTTTTGACAACTTTTGAGTCACTTAAGCACCAAGGGGGTCTCTAATAACCCTTGGATTAATTTTTAGGGTTTTAATCCCAGTCATTGGTCAATCCTAATAGAATTCTATAAATACCTCCTATGCTTCAGCAAAAGGGAGCGACTTTTATGCATTAAAACCTGAGAGTTTGAGAGAGAATAAGAAAGAGAGAGTTAAAGGAGAGCTAGATGACCTGCTATAGCCTTGAGGGACATTGATTCAAGTCATCCACAAGTCAAGAGAAGAGTCTCTACAGTAGCAAGGAAGCTCTTCCTAAGGTAACCTTCTCCCTTATTAATGTTAAATTAGGTTTTATTATAGAATAGGCTTATTGCATGTTAAAGGTAGCTTTTTATCATGTTCTATTGCTTTAGTTAGTTAATATACATGATGGAAATGTTGTTCATGATAATTATAGCATGCTTTAGGGCTATTCTATAGGTTTTTAAGCATGAATGTGAGTTTAAGGTTTCCGTTGTCCTTGTTTTAGGATAGTGTCATTGCATGTTAAAATTAAGATTTTTATCATGTTGTATGAATTTAATTGGTTAATATGCATGATTTAAGTTCTGTTTAATATGATTTTAGTATGCTTTAGGGTTGTTTTATGTGTTCTCAAGTATGATTGTGAGTCTAGTGTTTTTATTGTCCTTATCTTAGGATAGTTTCATATAGCATATTAAAGTAGGGTTTTTTGTTGACTTTTTCTTCATAGTTGTTGTATATGTATTGCATATGGAATAACTATGATATGTTTTGCATACATGTTAGTGGATTCTAGGGTTTTTGTGCATGATATGGTATTAGGATTGCATTAGAGCTTATGTTTGTTTGCTGTTTATGTTATGTGCATGATTAGTGGATGATTTTAGGCCATAATACTATTTTGTCCAAATTTGCATGTTGTTGTTTGTGCATGGTTTTGAGCACGTGTAAGGGTGCAAATAGGTGTGGCAATCGTCCTATTGCAAATAGGGCTGCTATTGCTTGAAATTGCTAATGCTCGGAGCTATTGCGCTCAGGTAAGTGGGTGTAAAGGTACCCCAATTCACCTGTCCTCTCTAACTCTTTCTCTTCTCCCTCCTTAGGGTTATTTCTTCATATGGACACATGGTATAATTAGAGGTTTCCTTTATAAATAAAATTCTGTTTTTATCAAAGTTTCCATCTTGTGGAAGTTTTCTTAAATACAAACTTGGTTTATTCAATCCTCTTTCAAATAAGGAAACCTAGGGTTTTTACCATAGGTTTATATTAGGATTTAACCCTATTTCTTATCGAACTACGTGGACTTTGATCCATGTATTTTGTTGCATGGTACGTAGGCGCTCTTCGTGAGGCTCAAGTCTGTTCTAGGATCCAAGTATCCTAGGTTTTTGTATTTTATTTTCCTTTTTTCTGTTTTATCTTGCTTATTATGCATGGATGGATGAATGAAATATATGTTATGTATGCTGTCTTGATGTGATATTTGCTGATATTTGTGTGTTGAAAAGACTTTAATTTAGCCCAAATAAACTGAAAGATCGAAAGGGTGACATGGGTGCCTATAGGTTTTGCCTAGAACCTTCCCATGTCATAACTTAGCCTCCAAATCCCCAGTTTTCTTTGGTTTCCAAAAAGACTTGTTTTTGCCTTTCCTTTTTAAACATGGAGTCATTCAAATTGTTTTCTTAAAACAAACTGTTTTTTTAGGGTTTTCCTTGTTTCCTTTAAAAAATAAGGTGGCGACTCCTTTCCTTTTCTTTTTCAAACCCTATTTCTTATTTTCTTTTCAACCCTTGTGAGCCGATTTCATAGGTTCACAACCAAAATCCCTTGCACGTATGGGAGGCTCCAACTATGTTCAAGAAGCGTTATTGCGCCTCTTAGCTGGATTGGGATTGACTTTATTTTATGTAAGGTAACTCGTATTAATTCTATTATTTTGCTATTTGCTAACTGGAATGGGATTAACTCTATTCGGTGCAAGTTACGTAACTTCTTTTATTATGCTATTTTGCTAATATTCCAACAATTAGAAGTTATTTCATGGATTTATTCCAATAGTGGAGGTAGGAGAGAAAAGGGTGGTGAATGAATCACCAAACACCGCCTCCTTCCCCTGATACATATATAGTTGAAGGGAATGAGAGAGAGGGGGATTTTCAAAAGAAAGCTAGAGAGAGAGAGAGAGAGAAAAGAAAGAAACCAAGAAGAAGATTTTGAAATTGAGCTTAAAACTCAAATTTGAAGCTGCAAATCCTCGATTTCAAGTGAGGGTTGTTCCTTATTAGCAGTGAATGTTCGTGCTTTAGAAGGAAATGGAGTGGTTTTAAGTTTGAAGCATATTTGAAAGCTTAGATACCCATTAATGGCTTCCAAGAGACTTGGAAATTTATATCTTCTGCACATGATCATATTTAGCCGTGAAGGTTTTAATGTATATAAATAATAGTACGAAGATTAGGCTGGTAATATTTGGTGATTTAATTCCTAGTATGTTAGGAGAAACAATTATAAAACAAAAATGAAGTTTTTCTCAATTTTAGTGAATTTTGTTAACTCTAGCTCACCTTTAGCAATTTTAACAAATACTAGATGTTAAGATCTTTCCATAGACACCAAATTTGTAAAATTTAGTTGAGAAATGAAGCCTGTGAAAATTTTTAAAGTTTTGCAAAATTCAAAAAAACATAGCAAAAAAAAAAAAAGGAGAAGAGGAAGAAGAAGAACAATGGAACCGGTTTGGCCCGGTCTTACCCAGTTTGGACAATTTTGACGAATTTTGACCCGGTTTGACCAATTTTGACTCAATTTGACCAATTTTGACCTGGTCTAACTTGATTTGGCCAATTTTGACCCAATTTGACCTAGAATTTATTTCTAAAATTTTTATAAAAATAAAAATTATAATTTGTTGGAAAGTTAAAGTGTTGTTTGGGTAAACATAATGTGATTTTACATTAAAAGTATATAAAATCTTCATTTTAAGTCCAATTTTGATGAAACTTGAACCATAATGCTTCTATTAAAGAGCACTACAATCTAGTTTAATTTAACCAAATTTCATGAAATTTGAAATTTATGCCCCTATTTGAGTCAAATGACCATTTTGCCCTTTATGTATAAAAATGTTATAAATGAACTCCAAATTGAGTTTAGTTTTTTTTTTTTAATTTTTAAAATCATATATTTTCTTACGTTGATATATGGTTAGATTGTTGTTATTGTGGTAAAAATTTTATATAAGTGAAATTGATGATGCATATATGAGAACTTTGAGAAGTACCCATAAGCATGTTATCTATTTACATTGAGAAGTTATTACATGTTGTTGAGAAGTTGAGTATAATTGATAATGCATGAGAAGTATCCATAAGTATTTTATCTATTTACATTGAGAAGTTATTACATGTTGTTGAGAAGTTGAGTATAATTGATAATACATGAGAAGTATTCATGAGTATTTTATCTATTTATATTAAGAAAGTTATTACATGTTGTTGAGAAGTTGAGAAGAGATGACTAGGGTAGAGATTACCCTACAATTAGTGCACGAATATGCTATATCATTTTGAGGGCAAGGCCAGTGATATGGTATACACACATGATGAGCGGTGTGTGCTGTAGTCATAAATAGTATGTTTTGTATAAGCAAATAAGCATGCTATTAAACTTTTATTGTAGGTTGTTCAAAATAAGCAAGAGGCAGGTATGAATAGTTGTATTGAGAAAATACATGCATATTGAGTTGTATTTTTAAATGATTTAAATTGAGTTGATATGTAAATTTATTATGTGATAAACCTCACTGAACCATTGACAGCTCACGATGTTATTTTAATAACATCCTACAGGAGTAGAGAACCAGTAATGGGAAAGAGATCGAGCAAGTTTGAAAATGTGGAGAACTTTTGCTTATGTAAATATAAGTTTAGAGAACTCAGCTTTTAAGATGTTTAGTTGTTTGTATTTTGAGAAAATTTGTAATACCTTTAAGTAGTTATGTTATAAGTGAAGATATTTACCAGTTATTTAGTCTTTAAATACGTAAAAATGGTTTGTTATAGAGAAATGTTAGTACTGTCACCACCTCATTAGGCTATGAGAAGGCTATTTTTGGAGCGTGACATACAAGATTCTCTAAGTGCTGTTTTTTTATTTTTTATTTTTTAAATTAGTGAATGGAAACCAACATATCAATGGCCTCTTTGTTCAGCTTCTATAAGATCGTCCTGTGTATCACCACTAATCGCAATTCTCAATTATAAATCTCAAATATCATCTCTAAATATTTTTCACAACCAATATTAATATGAACCAACATAACTCCTCGCTTCAAATAATAGTATCATTATATTTAACAATAATCATCTCACATGAATTAGAGATCAACATAGGCATCAAAATAATCTTTTTCAAAAACATAGTCATCAAAATAATCTTCTTTTACAGTATAAGAATTAAATCCCCTGCCTCAAGTAGATGAGACAACAAATAAATTTGATAAAGAAGAGACAAGTTTTCTTTCTCTAGATACCTCCTTTGGGCACACTTTTCTCTATCTACTCTTCTTATCTTGATGCCCACTCTTCATCTCCAAGCAAACCATTTTATTCTTGGCATGACACCTAAGCTCCCTCATGCAGCTCACATGCAAGGTTGTCACTTTGCTTTCCATGCACCTTGACACCTAACACTACATACAAAGAATCCCTTTCTTTTCATGCCACCTAATCTTAACATGTAAAGCCCTAAGGTTGTGTTGCCACCTCATCCAAGCCATGCAACTAACATAATAAAAAAATATATAATTTTTATGGTTGCATACAATTATATTCCAAATACCATACTAACAATTACAATAAAAATAACAATTTTAGTAATAAACCTCTATATGAAAAAAACTTATGCCTTGATTCTCAAATAAAATTAATTCCAATATAATCTAAAATTAACATATTTTAATTATCCAGGGTATCACACATACTCATCCATGCGAGTTGCATACACACATTTGAATCAATAGACGTCTATCTTAATTACTAGACAAATGGATAACTCATAAAAATAAGAATAAAGACAATTATGGATGCCGAAAATCGACTCGAGGAATCGAGTTCCATTCCACTCTAAAAGAGTTTCAAAAAGTAAGGGAGTCGCCACCTCATTTTTAGGGTATGAAGATGTTGGCTTAAATGGTTTTAACCCCGTGATTTTGATGATAACAATACATAATAAGATGTTTAAAGGACTAATGAGCATTTAAGTGGTTAATCAAGACAGGTATCAAAGCTATAAAATGCTTCAAGAATCATGGACTAAGTTGCAAAAGCAAACAAAGCACAAGATCAATAAAAACAGAGCAATTGAATCGATCCGTCATTCAAAGAATGAATCAAGCTTTGTTTCAACTTGATTTGTGAGAAATTTAGGATTTTACTGTAAGATTAATTTCAATCCTTGCTCACACAAGTTTAACGGGCTTAGAACTATGCAAACTTGGTAAACATTAAGACCTAAATTGAATTGACTTACCTTGCATCTTAACTTAGTGCAAAGTTGATGTCTAAAAATAGAGATTTTTAGACGGCTGAAAATGCTGTTTTAGCAGGCTGAAAATGGTCAGTAGGCTGAAAATTAACATACCTGAAATATTAGTTCTTTGGTATTTTCAGATGGCTCTTTGAGCCAGCTGAAATACCACTTTAAGCCGGTTGAAAGCAGTATTCAGACGGCTGAAAAGCTTGATCCTTGAACTCCAAAAATGTCCCTCTCTGGAATTTTCAGCAGCCTTCTTCAAACGATTGAAAGAGAAGTTTCAAACGACTGAAAGTTGTTTCAGCCGGCTGAAAGACTCGAGCTGAGTTATAACGGCTAGTTTTATAACGGACTTTTGAAGCATTAAATGCCCACCAAACCTCTTTTCCTGGCATTTATTGCTACAAAATGGTTATATTGGACTCCTTGTGTATAAATACAAGCCTTGAACTCATTTATGAGTATTCATTGAGCTACAAACAAGAAAATCAATTACAAACCCTAATTTCTCTTATGAGCATTCATTGGGATTCAATTAATAGTTGAGTGTGCTTTATATTTATGTGTATCTATTCTTTTGAGAGAACTTTCTTGGGCACAAAAATAACTCCAAACATCTTGTATCAAAGGGTTGTGTGAACCCTCATTTTGTAAGCACTTGAGAAGTGTGTTTTGGCTAAGTGTTGGTGAAGAAAACTTGAATTGTAAAGGTTTGTTGCTCCACCTTGAAGGAGAGTGATAATGGATTGGTGAATCCTCAAGCGAGCTCTTGAGGCAAGGACGTAGGCAGGAGGCCAAACCCCATTAACATCGTTTGCATTCTCTTCCTCTTAATCTCTTTATTATTGCTCATTCTTGTATTTATTCTTACTTGCAATTATTTGATTTTGAGATTACTCTTAGTTTTTTAATTTGGCCTATAACCCTATTCACCCTTCTTCTAGGGTTATTTATTTAGGACAACAATTGGTATCAGAGCCCAACCTCTTGCATTTGACATATTTGTCTTGCGAAGAACGATATGACCAACTATAGTGGTAACGAATTCACCGAAAGATAATCGTCCAATAGACCACCTCTATTCAATAGAGATGCTTCTCTATATAATTTCTGGAAAATTAGAATACAAATCTTTATTCAATCCACTAGCTATGAGCTATGGAATATTACCTCTAAGGGTCCTTTGATCCCTACTAAAGTGATAGATAGAGTTACACTTCCTAAAGTTCCACAAGAATATACTAGTGCTGATCATAAGTCTCTTGAACTCAGTTCTAAAGCCATTGGCTTACTATATTATGCTCTAACTAATGATGAATTTAGCAAATTCTCTAAGTACACTAGTGCCAAAGAGATATGGGATACATTTGAGGTCACTTATGAAGGAACCTCTCAAGTGAAAGAAGCAAAGATAAATAAGCTTGTTTGTGAATATGACTTGTTCAAAATGAAAAAAGATGAATCAATTAGAGATATGTTTGCTCGTTTTAATGCTATTATAAATCCTTTGAATTCTCTTGGAAAAATTTATACTAACTCTGAATTGGTGAGAAAAATTCTTAGGAGCTTGCCAAAAGAATGGGATACATTCACAACGGCCGTGCTTCAATCAAAAGAACTTGGTTCAATGACTCTAAGTGACCTTGATTGTAACCTAATCACTCAAGACTTTGTGTTCAAGGCACATGGAGTAAGTGAAAGTAAGACCTTAAAGAGCCTAGCCCTTAAAGCCTCACATGAGGAAGAGGAACCATCAATCGAAGAATGTGAAAATGAGGAAGAAAAAGATACAGCCTTCATATCTCAAAAGCTTAAGATATTCTTTTCTATAAGAAATCAAGGAAGGAAATTCAACAAGGGTGACTTCTCCAAAAGGGTTCCAAATAGAGGAGAAACCTCTAATAGAGAATCTCAAGTGTGCTTTGAATGTAAGAAGCCTGGACATATCAAGATAAATTATCCTCAACTCAACAAAAACTACAACAAGACAAGTCACAACAACAACAAATTCAAAGACAATAGGAAGTTCAAGAAAAAGGCCTTCACTGTCACTTGGGATGATGAAGCAAATAGTGATGAAGAAGATGAGGGGATTTCTTGCGATCAAGAAGTTGCCAATTTTTGTCTTATAGCAAAGGAAGATGAGGTAATTAAATCTAACTCAATTGATTATCCTATAAAGGAACTTCCTACTTATGAAGAATTGCAAGATGCACTTGAAGACACCTTTCTTAAATTAAAAAGATTTTCTCTCAAAAACAATGATTTGAAAAAGAATATCACATATCTTCAAGAAGAACTAAATGTTTTGAAAAATGAAAATTTAGAACTAAAAGGTAAGATAGACTCACCCTCTACCATCTCTCAATCTAGTCTTGAAAGTGAAAACACTTCATTGAAAGAAAAGATTGAAGACTTGACTAATACCTTGGCCAAATTTACCAATGGAAGGGATAACTTGGATAAGATATTAACTATTCAAAGATGGTACTTTGATAAGGTCGTAATTGGTTATCAAGAATATGTTAAACAAAAATCTTACATAAATTTCTTTCCTAAGCCTAATGTCTCTAGCACACCTAAAGTCTCATGTACCTATTGTAACAAGGATGGACAAAATTTCTACATTTGTAACATAAGAAGGAGACCTAAAGGTTTTCTTAGGATGGTATGGGTTGTTAAGGGGACTTCACCACCTATAGCTAACACATATGGACCCAAGAAAACATGGGTACCAAAGAAAGTTACTTAAGATTGTTATGTAGGTATGCTTGAAGTCTCCAAGCAATGAGAAATGGTTTCTTGATAGCGGATGTTCAAGACACATGACGGGTGATAGATCAAAGTTCGTCTCATTGAAGCCCAATGATGGAGGATTTGTAACATTTGGAGACAATGCCAAGGGTAAAATAGTTGGCATTGGCAAGGTTGGTAAGAATTCCTCACTTTGTGTTGAAAATGTTTTATTAGTTGATGGTTTAAAGCATAACCTCCTTACCATTAGTCAATTATGTGATAAAAGTTATAAAGTTACTTTTAAATCTAATAAGTGCATAATTGAAGATGATGATAAGATTCTATTTGTTGCATATAGGATTGGTAACATCTATCCTATAGAGTTCGAAGAAATTGTATTACAAAATGTACATTGCTTCTTCACTTTAAATGAAAATGATTGGTTATGGCATAGAAGACTTGGACATACTAGCATGGATTTGATTTCAAAACTTTCTAGGATTGAACTTGCAAGAGGTTTACCAAAAGAAAAATTTTCAAAAGATGGAGTTTGTAGTGCATGCCAATTTGGAAAACAAACCAAGTCTTCCTTCAAAACAAAAACTCATATTTCAACTATAAGACCTTTGCAACTTATTCACATGGACTTATTTAGACCTATTGCTATTGCAAGCCTTGGAGGGAAGCACTATGCATTCATAATTGTTGATGAGTGTCACACCCCATTTTTGCCACCTTAGCTAGGGTTTGTCATTTTATGTGTCTTTTTGTTTCCTTTTTGAGTCTAGTCTTTTGCATTGAGTTTCTAGGGTCCTAAGGATGGTGTGTATGAATTCTGGTTCGATTTGGAGTTGATCTTTAGGGTTAATAAGAACTTTTGTGACTTGAGGGGCATAATCGTCTTTTTGGTCACAAACCTTCCATTTGACCTTGAAATGATCTCCAAGTTGCCAATTGGAGTTCATATGGATGCATTTGAGGTATTTATGGGTTCAATTCGATGAATTGATGGTTCGGGATTAGAATGGCTCAACAAGGCTCAAGTTGGCTAAGAGACCTACTTCGGGTTAGCCCGAATTGGTTCATGATTTTCACTCTATGACTACTCATTTGATCTTGATTAGTCTTAATTTCATCCCCAAATGTGTTTAGGGAGGTTGAATTTCGAATTGGAAAGCATTCGGTGCGATCCTATGTGCATACCTAAGCTAAGCGATGGTGAGGCATAGCAGTTAACCACCTTTGTAGGACCCAACCATGCAGCCATGGCTAGGGTTTCTTGCCCTCAAGCGACTCAAATTACATTCCCCTTCGAAACACGGTCGTTTTGGCTTTCGTTTCGTCAAAATTGGAGTTGATTTGAGCCCTGAAACACATTTGGAAGTCGAAAGGGTCAAAAAATGGGCTGAAGCTGACATGGCCTCGGGTGACCACCCAGGCCTGGGCGGCTAGCCGCCTGGGCCCAGGCTACTAGCCGCCCAGCCCTAGGTGGTCACCCAAGCCACTTTCCTTTTTTGAGTCTTGATGCGGCTCCCACCCTATTTCCTCGGATTTGCTCGCCTCCAGCCACCATTTAACCCTAATTTCAGCCCTATTTGACCTACTTGAGCCCCAAGGGAACCTCTAAGAGCCCTTGGATCAACACCTAGGGTTTTAATCCCAAACATTGAGGGTTTTCCCTCAAACCCTATAAATATCCCCTTATACTTCAGCAATAGGGGTGCAATTTTCTGAAGTGGGAGGCATATTGGAGGCTATGACAGCCATCCTTAGGGTAGTTTAACCTAAGATTTAAGTGAGAGAGTGAGAGAGAGAGCTTGAAGGAGGGCTGGAGTTTGGCTTGAAGGCTTGAAGGACAGAATTCCCAGCAGTGCATAAGAGAAGGAGGACTCTCTACAGCAGCCACCATAGGTATACCTCCCCCCCTTTCTCTCTTTCATTCAAATTAGGGTTTTCTGCATAGGATAGCATTATTTCATGTTCAAGCTTATGTTTTTATCATGTGTTGATGCTTCTAATGCTTAGAATGCATGATTAGGATATTGTTTATAGCTGGTTTTGCATGATATAATGTCATTCCATGTGATTTTATATATGGTTGTGATTTTAGGGTTTCTAGTGTCTTTTTAGGGGTTTCTCAGTGAATAGCTATTATTGCATGTTCAAGCTAGCACTTTTATCATGTGTGGATACTTTCATGAGTTAATATGCATGATCATAATCTTGTTCATGGTCATTTTTACATGCTAGAGGGCTGTTTAATGTGATCTCATGCATAGTTGCAATTCTAGGGTTTCCTTAGTGCTGAAATTAAGTTTATGCTTAGAATAGCTTTATTTCATGTGAAAGTCTATGTCTTTATCATGTTTGGATCATTCTATTGATTAATATGCATGGTTAGAATGCTGTTCATATTCGGTTTTCCATGATTTAGGGTTATTTCATGGGATTTTATGCACTAGTGTGATTCTAGGGTTTTTATCATCCTTGTGTTGGTTTAGTTGCATATAGCATGATAGCTTAGGGATTTTCTCTGTTTTTTTCTTCATAGTTGCTATATGTGGATTGCATTTTAGATAACTATGGTATTTTTAGCATTCATGTAGTGGATTTTAGGGTTTTTATGCATGTCATGGTTCTAGGATTAAACTAAGGTTTGTAATTATTCACTGCTTATGTTGTTTGCATATTTAGTGAATGAATATAGACCTTGTTTGTATTCTGTCCAGATTTGTTTATTGCCTTAAATATGATATTTGGAGCATTCATATAGTTGATTTTTTAGGGTTATTTGCACGTCATTGCATATAGGACTGAATTAGGGTTTAGTTAGCTTATAATTCATGTTGTTTGCATGACTTGTGGTTGATTTTAAGCTCTATTTCAATTCTGTCCAGATCTGTTTAATGGCTTTAATGAGGAGTTGTGAGCATGTGTTAGCCTATGTTTAAGCATGATAATTGCTTAGTTAGAAACTAGGCTTGTTTGTTGGTATTTTTGGTATGTTTTGTATGGAAATTGCAGGTGCTTTGACAGGTACAACAGGTGCAACTACCCCACCAATGTGGGTTGGTTATTTTGGCTATTGCAAGATGAAATCTTGCAAATAAGGTAATTACCCTATGCAATAGGGTGGTTATTTTGACAGGTTGCTTTTGCTTAAAGGTAAGTAGGGTATGAGGTTGCCCCAATTCACCCTTCTTTCCTTTCCTTGTAACTTTCCCTTTCTCCCCCCTAGGGTTATTTCCTAATAGAGGAGTATGGTAATTCCTATAGTTTCCATTCATAAAAATACCTTTTAAATCAAAGTTTCCATTTTTATCAAATTCCATATTTACTAAAGATCTTTTGAGAATCATTTATTTTTGGAAACTTACCATGTTTTACTTGAAAGGAAACTTAGGGTTTACCATAGGCCTCTATTAGGTTATAACCCTATTCCCTTTCGAACTATGTTGACTTTGATCTATGTATTTCCATACATGGTACGTAGGCGCTCTTCGTGAGGTTCAAGTCCGCCCTAGGATACTAAGTATCCTAGGTTTTCTCTCCCCTCTTTCTTTTTTCTATTTTTCTTTGATTTAATTAATTATATGAATGAATGAATGGATGAAATGCATGCTGTCTTTTTTATGATAATTGTTGATTTGTGTGTGATTAAGACTTTGACTTAGCCCAATTAAATTAAGAGACCGTTTAGGGCGACATGGGTGCTTATAGGCTTTGCCTAGAACCTTCCCATATCGTAACTTAGCCTCCGAATCCCTCGATTTCTTTGGTTTCCAAAAGATCTTTTGCCTTACCATTTTTAAACATGGAGTCATTCTTTTGTTTTCCTAAAACAAAACTGTTTTTAGGGTTTTCCTTGTTTCCTTTAAAAAATAAGGTGGCGACTCCTTTCCTTTTCCAAACCCCCCTCGTGGGCCATGATTTCCCCGGGTCCACAAACTGGCGACTTTTTAAATCCTTGTGGGCCACTTTTTTAGGGTTCACAATGAGTACTCTAGATATACATAGGTGTTCTTCCTTGCACATAAAGATGAGACTCATGCTACATTTGTAAAGTATTGTAGAAGAGTCCAAAATGAGAAAAGCTATACCATTACATATGTTAGGAGTAATGGGGGGAGCGAATTTGTCAATAAAGACATTGGACATTATTGTGATGAAAATGGTTTTGGTCACAATTTTTCCGCTCCTAGAACTCAACAAAATGGTGTGGTTGAAAGAAAGAATAGAACACTTGAAGAAATGTTTAGAACCATACTTAATGAACATTCATTACCTCAATATTTTTGGGCTGAGGCTGTTAACACTTCATACTATGTAATGAATAGAGTGCTATTAAGATCTAAACTTGGTAAAACTCCATATGAACTATGGAATGGTAAGAAACCTAACATAAGTTACTTTAAAATCTTTGGTTGTAAATGCTTTATATTGAACGATAGAGATAAACTTTCCAAATTTGATTCTAAATCCGACGAAAGTGTATTTCTTGGTTATTCCATGAAAAGTAAAGCATATAGAGTTTTTAATAGGAGAACATTAACCGTCTAAGAATCTATGCATGTTATATTTAATGAAACTAACCCTCCTGCCACAAAGAGACATGTGGATGACGATGATGATGAAGGTACAAGCTTGCAAAAACAAGTTGAAAACTTGAATCTAAATGATAAGCAAGATCCACAAGACAAAGGCAAAGAAAAGGAAGAAGATGAAGTCATTGAAGTCAAGAAACCGAAAAAAGAAGTAGAAATAAAAAACACTTCACTTCATCCATATGTCACCAAGACTTGGAAATTTGTGAAGAATCATCCTAAGGATCAAATCTTAGGTGAACCCTCATGTGGGGTAAGAACTCGTTCTTCTATGAGAAACATTTATGATAATCTTGCATTTTTATCTCAAATTGAACCTAAGACCATATTTGAAGCTGAAAATGATGAAT
Source organism: Liquidambar formosana (assembly GCA_039720395.1). Taxonomy (NCBI): domain Eukaryota; kingdom Viridiplantae; phylum Streptophyta; class Magnoliopsida; order Saxifragales; family Altingiaceae; genus Liquidambar; species Liquidambar formosana. The sequence goes on from CM077823.1 coordinate 24,449,345, forward strand.
CATGGATTCTTGCTATGCAAGAAGAACTTAACCAATTTAAAAGGAACAAGGTTTGGACCTTAGTTCCTAGACCACATGACTATGGTGTAATAGGCACTAAGTGGTCTATAGAAATAAGAAAGATGAATCAAGTACCATTGTAAGAAACAAGGCACGATTGGTTACCCAAGGTTTCAATCAACAACAAGGCATTGATTATAATGAAACTTATGCACCAGTTGGTAGACTTGAAGCCATTAGGATGCTACTTGCATTTGCATGCCATAAAGATTTCAAATTATTTCAAATCGATGTTAAGAGTGCTTTTTTAAATGGTTTTATTGAGGATGAAGCTTATGTTGAACAACCTCCCAGTTTTGAAAGTCATGAGTTTCCAAATCATGTATTTAAATTGTCAAAAGCTTTATATAGTTTGAAACAAGCTCCTAGAGCTTGGTATGAAAGACTTAGTGGATTTTTAATCAAAAATGGTTTTAAAAGAGGAAAACTTGACACCACACTTTTTATCAAAACCATTGATAAAGATATGCTTATTATTCAAATATACGTTGATGATATTATCTTTAGTTCTACTAATGAAAATTTGTGTAAGGATTTTGCTAAAGTCATGCAAGAAGAATTTGAAATGAGCATGATGAGCGAACTCAACTTCTTCCTTAGACTACAAATCAAGCAAACAAAGGAAGGAACCTTCTTAAATCAATCCAAATATGTCAAAGATTTAATCAAGAAGTATGGATTAGAAAATGGAAGGAATTTTGCCACTCCTATGAGCACCTCCATTAAACTTGAGAAGGATGAGAAAGGTAAATGCGTGGATCAAAAGAAATACCGAGGTATGATTGGTAGTTTACTTTATCTTACCACTAGTAGACCGAATATCATGTATAGCGTATGTTTGTGTGCTAGATATCAATCATGTTCTAAAGAATCTCACATGCTTGCCGTTAAACGCATATTTAAATATCTTAGTGGCTCTATTAATCTTGGCATATGGTATCCTAAATTCACATCATTTGATATGCTTAGTTATTCTGATGCGGACTTTGTCGAATGCAAAGATGGTCGCAAAAGCACAAATGGGACTTGTCACTCTCTTGGATATTCCCTAGTTTCTTGGTTTAGCAAGAAGCAAACTTCGGTTGTTCTTTCTATAGCCGAGGCCGAATACTTAGCTGCCGGTAGTTGTTGTGCCCAAGTGTTGTACATGAAACTACAACTTGAGGAATTTGGATTTCATTATGATCATATTCCCATAAAATGTGATAATACAAGTGTAATTAATCTCACTAAAAATCCCATACAGCATTCACACACTAAACACATTAAAATTAGACATCATTTTATACGAGATCATGTACAAAAAGGAGATGTTGAAATTGAATTTGTTGGTACCAAACATCAATTGGCGAATAATTTTACAAAACCTCTTCATGAAGATAGGTTTAATTTCATAAAACGCGATCTTGGGATGTGTTTAAGTGATGATTTATGATAATATAGTCATTGTGATGATATTTTGTGATTACCAGCTTTAAATCTTATATAATCTTCTGTTTGATATTTTCAGATGGCTTTTAGCTGGCTAAAAATCACTTTCAGACAACTGACTTATTGAGTCAGACGGCTGAACAATGACCCCTTGACTGTCAAAATTAAGGGCTCTCTGTTTATTTCAGATGGCTTGTTCAACCGGTTGAAAGATAGTCAAGCGGACCGAAAAAGGAATTTCAAACGGCTGACATGCCTTTCAGCCGCTGAAATCATCGGGGTATTTACAATCATTCGAGCCTTAAATTCTTTTTTTCAAACTTTCTTTTCGTGATTTTCCCTATTCCTTCTATTCAACGACTCTCTTCTTCTCACTTCCTTTTCTCCAAACCCTAAAAATCCAAAATTTCCTCTTCCATGGTGAATCTTAAGAAAACCCAATCCACCCAGCCCTCCAATGTTGACGAAGGAGTGCCTTCTCATCCCAAGAAGAAACTACGAAAATGTAGCGCCGCAGGGACTCAGCGCCACCGCTCTCGCCAATAGCAAACGGCTTCGCCACCACTCGTCGAAGACCCACCAGTTTCTTGCTGCTCTCGCCGGCAACAACCATTATTGACCCATCCAACTCCTATTCCTCCTCCATTTCTGGCACAACAGCCGCGTGCAAACCCTGGGGATCCCAACTATGATTCTGGACATGAAACCTTAGAAGGGAACGAACCTCCCCAACCTATTGATCCTCCCATGTACCTTACAGCTGAGTATGGTACGTTATTTACCAATAAATTTTATGGAAAAAAGGTTATCTACCGTAAAATTCTTGAATCCCAATTCTTGAATGACCACCATTTCTGCATTTGCTCTCTTTTGCAAAATGTTGGTCTTCTTGAATTTTGTACTATTTCTAAACCATGCTACAATACCACTGTTCGCCATTTTTACACCCACTTCTCCATGACTACACTAGTTCGAGCCACCTCCTACCTTAAAGGCACACACATGGTGCTCACAAACCACTTCTTGAATGATCTTTTTCATACCCCTCAGGATGGGGCAGTTATAACTGAGACCTACTCATGGCCACGCATTAAAGGATTTCACCACATCAATGCACTTAAATTAATTTTAGGCCATGATGATATCACCGAGCCATACAAGCCTAGCCTGAAAGAATTTTCTCTTGAATGTAATTTACTGCACAAACTTCTCTTCTACAATATTCTTCCTCAAGGTGGTGGTAAGGACCATGTCACTTAAACAGATATTGGCTTTCTTTAGTGCATTTTGACTGGGAAACCCATTAACTTGGGCCATTTAATGTTATACCACATGAAATCTTGTGTTGAGAAAACAAAAAATGAATCTAAAGGTTCGAAAAAGGGATAGGATTCAGAGGGATGCAGCATTTTACCTTACGGGCTGCATTAACTATTTTATTTGAATACTACAACATTCCACCCACAGCTGGTGATGTGTTTCATCCCTCATTTCGAAATAAAATCAATGCACTGTTCTTGGGTTGGATGAATTATGCTTTGGTAAATGGTGTATGGGTCAAGAAGGGCACAGTCCTTGATGAGGAAGCAATACCTGATGATAAGACTGCAGATTAGCAACATGAGCCCCTCTACCCACTCCCTACCACCCCTCATGCCCCTACTGATCCTCCCATTTCTGTACCCCTTTCTCTTCTCTTTCCTCCTACTGACCATCCAGTCTCTCCTCCCCCTTCACCATCTCATACACCTCCCCCCCACTTCTCATACCTCTTCTTCCTCTGCTCCTCCTACCCTTTCTAACCTATTCATCTCTATATCCAACCAAATGACTGATTTGAAAAGATATGTTCAAAAGAAGCTTAAGGGATTGCAACAGAGTGGATAAAGTTGAGATTGCCACCAACAAACTCCACAAGAGTCAACAGTTGCTTGATGAGAAGTTCCAGCATCTTCCTTCTCCTGCTCCATGATTGTTTTTGATAGATGACAAAGGGGGAGATTATGATGATAGATGTTGATTGATGTATTGTTTTTGAGATGTTGATGTACTTGTTGAAACATTTTGGATACATGGATATTATGATTTTTTTTGTTCATGTTGATGTACTTGAAACATTTTGAATATATGGATATTATGTGATTTTTGGACTCATGAATATATTAAATTTTGCATTGAACTCGATTATTGTTTATAAAGTTTCATTCCAATACTCTTGATACATGGATATCATTATCTTAGTTTATCTTTTATGGATGAAATTCACTTTAAATGTTTATACATTAATATCATATGATATATTTATACAATGCATTTTGATAGGGCGAGAAAACTGCTTTTCATTTACATATGTTACCTTATCTCAAACATCTATGGATTGTCATCATAAAAAGGGGGGAGATTGTTGGCTTAAATGGTTTTAACCCCGTGATTTTGATGATAACAATACATAATAAGATGTTTAAAGGACTAATGAGCATTTAAGTGGTTAATCAAGACAGGTATCGAAGCCATAAGATGCTTCAAGAATCATAGACTAAGTTGCTAAAGCAAACAAAGCACAAGATAAATGAAAATAGAGCAATTGAATCGATCCGTCATTCAAAGAATGAATCAAGCTTTGTTTCAAGTCGATTTGTGAGAAATTTAGGATTTTACTATAAGATTAATTTCAATCCTTGCTCACACAAGTTTAGAGGGCTTAGAACTATGCAAACTTGGTAAACATCAAGACCTAAATTAACTTACCTTGCACCTTGACTTAGTGCAAAGTTGATGTCTGAAAATAGAGATTTTTAGACTGTTTCAGCTGGCTGAAAATGCTGTTTCAACAGGCTGAAAATGGTTAACAGGCTGAAAATTAACATACCAGAAATATCAGTTCTTTGGTATTTTCATACGACTCTTTGAGCCAACTGAAATACCACTTTAAGCCGGCTGAAAGCAGTATTCAGACGGCTGAAAGGCTTGATTCTTGAACTCCAAAAATGTCCCTCTCTGGAATTTTCAGCAGCCTTCTTCAGATGGCTGAAAGAGAAGTTTCAGACGGCTGAAAGTTGTTTCAACCGGCTGAAAGACTCGGGCTAAGTCATAACAGCTAGTTTTATAACGAACTTTTGAAGCATTAAATGTCCACCAAGCCTTTTTTCCTGGCATTTATTGCTACAGAACGGTCATATTGGACTCCTTGTATATAAATACAAGCCTTGAACTCATTTATGAGTATTTATTGAGCTACAAACAAGAAAATCAATTACAAGTCCTAATTTCTCTTGTGAACATTCATTGAGATTCAATCAATAGCCGAGTGTGCTTTATATTTCTGTGTATCTACTCTTTTGAGAGAGCTTTCTTGAGCACAAAAACAACTCCAAACATCTTGTATCAAAGGGTTGTGTCAACCCTCATTTTGTAAGCACTTGAGAAGTGTATTTTGGCTAAGTGTTGGTGAAGAACACTTGAATTGTAAAGGTTTGATACTCCACCTTGAAGGAGAGTGATAGTGGATTGGTGAATCCTCAAGCGAGCTCTTGAGGCGAGAATATAGGCAGGAGGTCGAACCTCGTTAACATTTTTTTCATTTTCTTCCTTTTAATCTCTTTATTATTGCTCATTCTTGTATTTATTCTTACTTGCAATTATTTGATTTTGAGATTACTATTAGTTTTTTAATTTGGCCTATAACCCTATTCACCCCCTTCTAGGGTTATTTATTTGGAACAGAGGAAACCACTAAAAGATTTGTTTTGTAAAAACAAGTTTGACTCCATATATTGGAAAATAGGCAAGTCTTGAACCAAAAATAAGGATTCGGGGGCTAGGTTATGAAATGGGAAAGTTCCAGGCTATGGCTCGTAGGCACCTATTTCGCCCAATAAATCGGTCTCATTTATTGATTGGGTTTAATTAATTTCAACCATGCATAACAACTAGAAATTAAGAAAATTAAAAGACAAAAACTAAGCTAAGTTGGACTTGGGCTCAAATGAGTGGCCTACGTACTTCTTACGAAAATCAAAGTCCACGTAGTTTGAACAACTATGTTGAGGGGAAAAGTTTCACTCCTCGTAGGACTCTATTAGAATCCAATCCATAATCAAACTCTTATTTTGAAAAATAACTTGCTTTGATAATAAAAATAAAAATAAAAAATAAAAATAAACTTTGATTTGATAAACTAATTTGATTCATGATAAAAAACTAATAAAATCCTATAATTAATAAAACTCAGGGGAGCATGCAATATCACATTAGCATTTATATCATGGCATAAGCTTGAATATGTTGAACGAAGGTTGAGAGTTATACTTAACAGAACCGAGGTAGGGTTCTGTTTGAAGGCCTAAGGTTAGGAGTGGAGAGTCGGGCAGAGCTTCGCCACCTCCAAGCTTGCTAGAATGGGTCGCTAGTGATAGGATACTTTTAGGAAATTTCCTTACTACTATTGAGCCTAAGCTTTTTTTAGAATGAGAAGTTTATGAGAAGATACTTTTAGGAAATTTCTCCCCTCACTCACAAACTCAAGCTCTTCATTTGCTTAAAAAAACTCTACTAAGACTTGGTGTCGAATAAAGGAGGGGAAGACCCCTATTTATAGCTAGAAGGTGGGTAGAATGGAGGGCTAGGATTAGATCTAGTTAGGAATGATCCAAAGGCTTAAAATGACCCTCAGGAGTTGATTTCTATCTTAAATTCTTCAAAAAATTTGAGAAAATTTGAATTAATTGAAGAGATAATGTCTAAAGAGGGTGGGATAGGGTAAAACACCGCGGAAGGCTAACTGAGCACCTTTGGTGGCCATTTGGCACCTTGGGTGGCCATTTGGCTCCTTTTGGCTCACAATTTGGCCTTTTTGGGTACCTATACGGCCACCAGAAGCCATTTTAGCCTCTTTTGGCTTGCTTCTTTGGTCATCAGGTTCATGTATCGAGTCCGTTTCAAGTCCAAATTCATTGATTCCGAACTTAAAACGACCATGGCTCAATTCCCCACTTAAAATCAGTTTAAAACACTTCTAATTAAGCCACATTTGGTCACTTAGTTAAGGGCTAAGCCTAGGTGGCTCATTGGAATCGATTGGGTTTATTAAGGCAACACTAGGGTTTGAACCCTAATGGAGTCATGGTTGCAACCAAACTCTTCCAAAGATGATTTTAAACATTGAAACACATTAGTTAAGACTTAATTGACATTAATGAAGCATTAATTTAAATCAATTAGACCAAATTAAGAAGCAATTTCAAGAAGGGCCAATGAACGGGGTTAAACTAGGCCTACTTTGGATCATCCCTAACCAAACTTCATCCAATGCTAACCAAACTTTAAACCAAGCTTATAAATGACATCCTAAGGATATTAGGATCATCCTGGGATGAATTTGGCGGGAATTGGATACCAAACAAGAGCTATGCACGTGAAATGACATAAATGCCCTCCAAGATACCATGGATTCTTTAGGATGTATAGAGTCTAACTAAAGAAGTTTGGTGCCAAAATGATGCAAAAACCTACATGTGATAATGCTCCTAAGGTGGAAAGATCAAATGGAAGGAGATTAAAATGGGGTGTCTACAATAATGAAAAATAAAAATAAATAAAGGAGAGAAAAACCCTAATTCTAATGCATGAACATGCTCCGATGCAACCTAGATCTATCATGTAGATAGAAATTTAATCAAAAGTGTAAGATCAAATAAATAGAATACCCTATTTCAAGTAAATAGAATAAAATAACATAGAAAGAGAATTAAATCCTTTCAATATAATATAAATCTACGTTTTAAAATATGTGGAATACTTCAATCAAAATACAAAACTAAATCAACGAAATAACCTACTTGATTAAGTGAAGAAAAAATGAAATTTGATAATCATTCACGGCCCCTTAGGTTTGCAGATTGAATGGTATAAATATGAATAATCTCTTTATGTTAAATTAATAATCATAGCAAAGGGATTAAAGACCTCTTACCTTTAAAGAAAAATATCTTGAAAGAAAAGAAAAGAAAAGAAATTTTACTTAATAAAAAAAAAAATGGAAAAGAAAAGGAATTTTTGCTATCTAACAGCAGTAGTAGATTTGACAACGATTTAAACCTTCAAAGCATTAGATTTGGGAAATCTTTGTAAAACTTGAAGTTGAACTTTGCAAGATTTTTCTAGAAATACCAATTTCATCTCAATTGGAGGTTTGAGTCAGATCTTACAAATGAAATACGAAAACTAGTTTAAAAAAACCCCTACAGATTTTTGGAAGAATTTCTCTTCAATATTTTGTCTTGTTCCTCCTCCCTTTATTAAACATTAAAAGAGTATTTATATAGAAAAACTAGTGTTTTCCCTTTTCTTTCTAGACTAGGTTTTCTTGGGAAATAAGAAAAATAAATTTCCATTTATTAAAATTAGAAAAGAAACGCTCTATAATTTGAAAAGGAAAGTCAATTCTTAAAATCTAAAAATTCATCATAGGGGTTGGGGACTCAAAATGGCAATCAATACAAAATATTATGCTCCTATCTTACATACGTACGAGTGTGGGTATCGGGTGTGGGTGCGTATTTAGGAGTTAGACTTGTCAAAATTTTAAATTTAGGATACGGGGACTTGGCCAAAAAGAATCCAAAAATGGGGTATGGGTTAAAAATTTAGCACCATGCATTGGGGGTTGCACCCCTTGCATTGGTCCAATCTACCTCATATCCCACTAATGCGCAAGTACAATTCCCAATGCAGGGTGTTCATATAAGTTATATCAGCACGTGCTTACCTGATCATCATCCTGTATATATATGTGTGTGTGTGTGTGTGTGTGTGTGTGTGTGTGATTAGATTTCGTGGGGAAAATTTTGGTTTTTAAGAATAAATGAAAGATAAGGACTAAATTGAAAAGATAAAAAGGTTAGTAGTGGGGGGGAAATAGGTTTTATTCGACAGAACTAAAACCATTGCCCTCTTGTTACTTTTAGTGACATCACCATGACAGCTTCCTCGAGCAAGACTTTCGACACACCTCTGCTAAAAGTTCTGGTTGGCATAAGGTATGCTCTTCTCTCTCTCTCTCTCTCTCTCTCTCTCTCTCTCTCTCTCTCTCTTTATCTTTCCTTCTTCTAGCTTCCGGTGATGCCGTTGAAGCTATGGTGCTACTACTATTGCTTCTTCTTCTTCTTCTCCTTCTCCTTCTCCCTCTCCTCCTAGTAGCCATGTCCGATTTGTAGATGAGGCATCCGACACGGATCCCATACCCCCGTACTCGTGTCGTATATATTGTGTCAACCTTGGTATCTTGAGGTAAAGTGAAGAGTCTGTGTTACACAAGTGTGCTCAGGGAGAAAAAAAAATATATGTATCTTTATCCACTCTTAACTCAAATGAGTATATAAAAATCTTAAATTAAGTTTAATTGTAGGAGTCTATATGGACTGGGGGAATTTATATAAAGGTGGATTATAAGATAATATAATTATTCTCTATAATTCATATAATCACATCCTTATTTACAAGGTGATCGAATTGTTCCCAACAAAAGAAACAAAAAAAGTAATCCAATAGCTACCAATTTCACTTCCTACACCTAATCTACACATGTAACTTATTAGTGCCATCCTCTAGAAACTAGAAGCCTTGTAGATGTCTCCATATACCACTAGTGAAATCTCCTCAAAAAACCAAGTTAGAAAAAATGATTTATGGGGTGTTTGGCAAACCCTAAACCTAGCTAACAAAGGATAAAGCTGGCTGGGATGTAGACTTTCACTGTTTGGTAAGTTTTGTGTTTTATTGTATTGAGGTTCACATTAAGCCACAAAAAGTGCCAAAAGGTGGTCAAAACTTGAACAAACTAAAAGCTACTTCGTTGTAAAACTAGATATCAAAATGCAAGTGGGCTTGAACTATTTTGGGGGATTCCGAAACATCCCCTTAACTTCAAACCTTTCAATAGTTGGCCTCAAATCACTTTGCACCTATTTCAAGGGATATTGTTTTGACTCGTGCATACCTTGAATAGAAGATGCACCCTCCAACTCTCCAAGGGTCTCTATCACTAAATAGTAAGAGAAAATGTAGCATGGCTTACATGTGTTGATAAAAATTTGATGCTCTCTCTCATTTGAAATTCTTAGTTATCTTTGGTCAACTTGGTTTC